>VXAZ01004954.1:1105380-1174852 GCA_013399875.1 Gymnorhina tibicen | reverse complement strand
GCGGGGCGGGCGCGCGTACGCGAGGCTGCGGCTTCTGTCGGCCGCGCTGCCCTTATGCGGCCGCCGATGCATCGGTGGTGTTGCGGGGCGGCCCCTGCGGGGCTCGACGGGGCCGCTGCCTCCTGAGCCCGCGCCGCGGCCGGACGTCAGCCCGTGGCTCCCTCCAGCGGGTGGCACCGCCGGTTAGCGGCCACGCGCGCGGCCCGGGGGTTCCCGGCGGGTCTCCGCGGCCGTGGTGCAATGAGATCCACGGGAGGGCGGTGGGAAATGAGGCGCGCCCCGCCCCGAGGTGGCCGCAGCCGGCACGGGGTCCTGCAGCGCAGGTGCCCGCGGGGCCCGCCGGTGCCACTCAACCCGTCCCCGTTGTCCTGCTCGAGGTCCCGCGGTCCCCCCGAGGTTCAGCCGGTGCCCGCCGGGGCCACTGCGGCTGCTCCTCGCTGGCAGTCTCTGACACATTCCTCCCGTCCTGGGGAACTCGACAGACCTGTTACATGGATTATGTCCACTTGCTTTTCCTTCGCACTATTTCCTGCTCTGTTTTGTTCATTTCCGTCGTTTCTCCTGCATACTGAAGCAATTTTTGTTGGATTGAGACTGTTCGTTTCCGTTCGTGAGCTAATCAGCCTTCCTGGGTACATTTAAACAGATGTAGCACTACAGCTGAGAGTAGGTGACTGCTTCGTGGAGTTCGGGAGCTGATGGGTCACGTTCTGTAAGATGGTTGGGAGGAAAATGGTTGCTTTTAGTCAGTTGTGGTGTAGTCATTAGTCCTTAAATGTCTTTAAGAGGATCCACAGACCATTTTGACACGTGTGTCTTGTGCTGGTGACACTGAATGGGAGGGGATGGAGCTGCAGGATGTTTGGTTTGCAGGTGGTTTTGCCTGCAGCTATTTCAGAAGTTCAGCTGACTTCCAGGGCTTGCCCTGCTTGGAGAGGAGAGCATTGGCTGCCTGTGCACGGAGGCTGCCTGTAGCTTTGCCTTTTATTTCCAAGCCCGTTTGGTGTGCTGAAAAGCCATTTGCTTTATAGAACAACACAGGTAGGGTCAAGTTTTTCCAAGGTTCTCCCAACCCTTGCTCTGCTATGCAGGTCTGAGCTCAGGTGGAGTTCGTGGTGTTCTGGATTAGCATGAGGGCACAGAGCCAGGTGCTCCAGTTGTGGAGCTGATGCACACTTGGGAACTAAAGCAGCAACTTTCACCATTTGTCACATTTGTAGGAATCCTTTGAGCCCTATAGTTTGCATGGGGACCTATCTGGGTACCGCTGGTCTGCTGGTGACAGTGGTGCTTGTGGCTGAGCAGCAAGTGTTTTATTCCCTGAAATAGCTATTCATATAACAAGTGCAAGATCTTCACCTTGGTTAATTTTAGACATTGTCATTGACCTACACAGTGGGGTAAAGGTGCATGGAAGGCTGATGCCTTCTGTTTTGTGTAGCTTCAAGGAACTTAACTGTGGTATCAACTTGCCTAAGCAACTACCAAGTTGCAATGTTCTTTGGAAAATGGAAGTCTGTGGTTTGTGGTTTTCCTTCTCTAAATGCACCTTTTTCTTTATGCAACCTTACTGCAAGCAAACTGTTGCTAGCAGGAAGAAACAGGTTTGAGATCTGCGCAGCTCTGTGACACATTTCTTGTGCCATCTTGTGCTGAACTAAGATTCTTGACTCTTTAATATGCCTGCACTGCCCTTGGGATTTTGGATAGCATTTATCTGTGTGCCAAATGTTCTTTGTGCACAAGCTTTCATTCTGTTTTCCTAGCTTGCTTGCATCTAAGTAACCAGCTCTCTCTGGGGGCTTTCTGGCAGTTCTAGCAGAAACTATTATAGCTCTATTATAACTATTTTCTGAAAAGGCAATAGGCCAGTAGCATCACTCCCTCTTCCAAGGTCTGACAGCAGTCTGGTGTTAGCTGTACAGTCTCTATGGGAATATTCATTCAAGAGTGTAATTCCTTCCTGGTAGTCTAGTTGTTCTCTACTGAATAAAGTTTGCCTTTCCTTTCTTTCAGTTCTGGGAAATCCAGTTAATTATACAAATGAGAGCAAACGTTATGTGCTGAGTCAGTGGTGTGGGGGAAGCAGTAATGTGGCTTCCTGGCCTAGCATGGTTCTCTGTGGGAATTGTTGTACTAGATCAGTGTTGCCTTCCTGAAATCTCTGCTCTGACAGAGCTGTAACTGAGCTGTTTTATGTGAAAAGTCATATTTCTTTCTTCTGCAAAATGTGAAGGAGTGGATGTCACGTCTGGAGAAAACCAAAAAAATATAAATGTCAGAGTTTGATTTGGGAGCTCCACTCTGGGGTTATAGACTGTCTGTAGCTTTCCATGTGGGAAGGCTTTCCTGTCAGTTACTTAATTTAAGGTTGTTCTTTATGAAGAATGTAACAATCTTTGTTTTCTCTGGTGTAAACTGGTTGCTGTTTGTCACCTTATTGCTGCATGCAGGTGAAGAAGTCTGGAGATGTCTGGGATGTGGGGACAGCATTGCTGCTGGGCAGCGCCTCCACAAGACTGTCAATGAAGCTTGGCACATTTCCTGCTTCCGGTATGTAAAGCTTTAGCCTGTTAAACCCTCCTTGTGTTGTTCCACTGGTTGGGACCTGGTGGTGAAGTACCAACATGAATGGGAATTCCTGCAGTGATCTCTGTGCCTGACCTGTTCCGAGCTTTTGTTTGTGGACGTACCTCAGGGACGACATCCAGTCCCAACGGCAGCTGACACTGCCTGGCTGAGTGTGGCTGGGCTGACGCAAATGGGATACAGATAAAGTGCAAATAAAAGCTCTGATTTACTGGTGGTGGCAGAAGCCATGGGTTGCATGTTTGTCTTCTGCAGCATTCCAAAGTAGTGCCCAGGCAATTTGCACAGCCTGTTGCTTTTTCCATATGTGGTAGGTGCAAGGGTGTTATCAGGGTGCTGATAGAGAGGAGGGAAGGGAGAGAGATCTTGCCTTTTGCTTTCTCTCCTTTGCAGACTCTTAAGACACACAAACTTATGAAATCTGTTGGATTATGTTGCTGTCGGCAAGGACAAAAAGAGACGTCTGTCATGCTTTATCCTGGTGGTAGGAGTGATGCCTCTTTTTAGTGTTCTGTGAATACTCAGTCCAGTTTTCATGCTCCAGAATCACATTTCTGAAGGGGTTTATATTTTTGAGAGGGGTTGAGTACCTGCAGCTTCTACTGGCTTCTATGTTGGCTTGAATATGGGGAGGCTAGTGTTTCAGATACTGTCAAAGAAAATGGGGGAAAAGGAAGCCAAAGTGTGGCTTCGGAGGGATGTTTTCTGTGCCAAAATAAGCATCTATTGTCCTCGTTTAAAGAACAAAAAAAACCCAATAAAATACCCCAACTTTGTTGAAGTGAGGATTGTGGTTATTGGTATATTTAAAAAAGAAATAGCATCTCATGCTGCCAAAGCAGTGCAGGCTCAGTTGACTCGGAAAATGCTGTTACAATGACACATTAATAACCACAATTACAGTTTGATATCGTGACAAATCCCAGTATTTTGGATTTCTATTGGTTTTAGTGTTCATGTTTAGCTATACTGAAGCAGTTTTTCTTAATCCTGGTTTTCTCTTCTCCCTGAAGGTCTAGTATCCTGTTGTTGAGCTTCCCTAGATTGTGCCAGTAGCCAAACCCAAAGCTGTGTGTGCTGGGAAGCCTGTCCCTCTTGCCATTGAATGTATTTCTCTTGTGGGTCTTGATTTGCAAGTGTCTTGGTGCTTCTTGCTGTGGGGCTGTTGAGGTGAGGAACAGCTGAGCTGGAGGCAAGTCCTGCCTTTGGGACACTTTACAGAGAATTTGTTTTCATAGGTTATATTGTATAATGGAAGTTTGATTGTTGGTTCTGGGCTGGTTTGTTTTATACAAGTGAAGACATCAACTTTACTTTGAGCTGTGTAGTAACTTTTTGCATTTGCTGATGTACTTCTTGTGCTCTGTGCTTTTGGCGAGCTCGAGCACCCACTGAGGCTGCTATGCTCAGTCAACAGTTTGAACCTGCAGTAAAGGAAGCTGCCCTTCCCTTTTTCCTAGTTCCAGGGTAGGACTGTACATGAAAACAAGTTTCCAGTTTGCACTGTGTTCCTCCTTTTCTTCTGCTGTCCCTAAACCATGCTGAGCAGCAGTCTTGTGCCTGATATCCCAAAGCCAAACTTTAAAAAGCCTCTAAGGGTAGGAGGCTTTGGCAGCTGGTAGCTGTGAGTTCCAGCAGCTCTTGTGGAGTGTTTTTTACAGTCTTCCTGTGGATTAGCTGACTCCCTGGCCTGGCACATAATTTCTCTAATGCTGATTGGCACTGCTCCAGGCTCGTTAGCTCTGTTTATTCTTGGTCAGGCTTGGCGCTGGCAGGAGCTGACGTACATGAGCGTCTCAGAGGATTTAAGTTTTTGTCACTTCCCTCCTTCCTCAAACTCCATGTACAGGAGCTTTGTCTCTGAAATCTGCATTTTCTCTGCTGTGGCTTGAGGGAAGAGCAAATCCCTGTTCTCATATCTCGGATATTTTAAACTATTCTTTGGCCAGCTGGTCCTTAGGCTTGAATCTGATGGGTTGGATCTGGCTGAGGAAGTTTCTTAGATGTTTCTGTCACAGTGTCTGTTGTGAATTAACTCTGAATGTACTTTTGTGCCTCTGAGTTCTGTTGAGACAGCACACGCTTTCAAAGGTCACTGCTTTTCACAGTTTGACTGGATTTGGAAATTGCATTGCATAGAACTTCAAACATTACACCAAGAAAGGGAAAGACAGAAGTGAAAAGGTGCATTTTTCCTAGCTCTGGATTACTTTTACCTCAGGGGATTATTGGAAGAGCTTTTTTTGACCAAGAGCTTGCTGCTTTTATTGTTTTCAGTCCAACTTTTTTCCATAATGTAAAATAGAAGGTAATACCTTGAATTATACTTTTGAATAAAGTATTATTACCAGTGTTTATTTTTGGTGTTTTGTGTTGTTTTTGTTTTTCTGCAGTTAATGACAAATGAAATTAAAGAGAATCCCCACTTTCCGTAGGGATATTGCATATTTGGAGTAGGACAGAATGAGAAGACCCAGACAATAGCAGTATGGCTTTATCCTAAGGACATGGTATTTGTTAAAAATCCAGTTTTGATTATTTGAAAACCACAAAATCAGATCAAGCCTGTAGACTACATCCAGGTGGAAAATGGATACATAGGAAGAAAATAATTTGAAATGGTGGCAGGAATTCCCACTGTAGCAGGGTGCTTAAGCACTTTTTAGGAAGGAAGACAGCTGAGGCTCAGTTCCTTCCTAACCATGAAATAACAGAGCATGTCTAGTACTGTGGTCTATAAAATAAACCTAATTTAATTTAGTAATAATTTAAGTAGCCAAGCAACACTGGCTTGCTGCAGAAATCTCAACCAAAAGCCAAAGCCACAAAAAATGTTCACAGTGTATCTTCAAAAGTAGCAGAAGGTGATGGATAACTGGTGATTTACAGTTACAGATTTAAAATATACCATTTAGTTTATACCCAAACCAGTTCATTAAAAGCTGAAAAATCATCAGGAGTTCGAAGAGCACTGGATTAGCTATCCATGGATCAAGGGAGTGCCCTAAGCCCCAGCCTACTGAACAGAAAAGAACCACTACTAATTTCCCAGCTCTAGTGACTTGATTGTCTTACAAAGATGTGATTTTTCTATACCGAATGCCATATTTTGTGTGCTACAGAAATACTTTTTTCTCAGCAAAACTTTGTAAATCGCTTTGATTCTTTTTACATTTGGGGGGAGGGGAAAGCAAGCCAGGCAAACTTGTATGAAGACTATACATAATTAAACCTGGTCTGGGGGTGCAGGATAAACTAGATGATTTCTGAGGGCATTTTTATAAATCTGTTTTCTGTTTTTAGTATATCTACTATCAACTTATATTTGAAGCAAGTAATTTTTGTGGCTTAGGGATGATCAAGAAATTGGTCACCTAATAATCTCCAGTAACTGTAGGGTTTTCGTCTCCCAGATTGTCCACTAGTACTTCATTATCCTCAGGGTTAGAACCTTCTGTCTGCTATCTTCAGAAATCCCATATTGCAATTTAAATCCATTTCTACTAGCCATGGTCGTGAAAAACAAGCTTTCTCCCCACTTCTGTTATCCACATAACCTTCCCCTGTCAGAAAGCAGATTGTGTCTCCCATCAGTCCCTCCTAGATGGCAGAAGCCCTGGATTTAGCGGACTTAGCCTTTCCTCCAGACTGTATTTTCTAGACTTTAGATCACTTCTGTTGGTTCAAACTCTTTGGTACAGGCCTTCATTTTCCAAAAGCAGCTCCCTCCCCAAAGGACAAATGGATGAACAGGATCTGAAGCACAAATGTGGACAAATGAAGATGTAAGCAAAGATGTGTATTAGGAGGAATTGAAATTGTGGGGATGTTTGGTGCTTTGACTTTTCCTTTGGCTTTTCACCTGTGAGCACAAGGCAGGTTTATACACACAGCAGTTGAGTTTGAGAGCAGGGGAAAGATCGGTAGTAATAAAAGGCAGCTGAATTAAGGTAGACGCGGGAAGACAAAAATCTCCTCTTCCCTGTCTTCTCCAGTTTCTGGCAGTTACAGAAAGCTAATGATAGGGGCCTCAGAGGTGAGAACTCTTCACTAATCCTGCAGACTCCTCGGAATGTTCCTTTGGTGGTGTCTTCTTCAGCATTGAAATTCAGGAGCTCACTATCAGATTCAGGGAGAAATAGTTGCCTATTGGCACGCAGATCACTATGACTGTTCAAGAGCTTACAAATTCAAAGGAACAATGAAGCACTTTGCAGGTGGCCTCATTCCTCAGGGGAATCTATCAGATACTGGGCATCAATGACCAGCTTTTATATTTAAGGAGGAATGGGGCATTCCAGTCCAAACTGTCTTTTGGTTGAATTGGCAGCTTGTCCTTTAGGGCACTGTTATCGAGCATTATTATATCAAGGTAATAAAGTAATTAGAATTACTCACACAGCCCAGGATGTGGTAGGCTTTCACAGGAGTGAGACAGGATCCTTCCCTGAGGAGTTCCCAGTCTTCACAGACCAAAGCAGCATGTTAAGGAGGAGTGAGGATGTAGTGGTGTAAGTGCCAGTCTTACTGCCGTATGTGCTGCATTTACAGAGCAGAGGTCACTGCTTCCCAAACCATATATAACCCATGAAGTTTCAGTGGGTTGAATTTCCTTGGTTTGCTTCTCAGCCCTCACACATTCAGGAGGGCTGCAGCCATCAGGCGAGTGTGGTGGGGATAAAAATTCTCTTTTCTAATGTGCTTGGTGATGTGAGGTACGGAGAAGCATCACGGTGTTGTTCTGAAGTTGTGCTGCTGCTTAGAAGTGAGATGCACTGATGGAGCTGAGATGCACTTCACTGTTCGATTTAGTTTACTCGAGATCCGCGTGCAAGAGCTCTCGGAGGTACGTGCGGATCCAAACGGTGTTGGTTTCAGGAGCTGACTCTGTCTTTCAACATCGGCAAAGCACGTGTTACGCGTTAAGTGCCTTGGAAATACAATGAGGTGTTGGGATTGCACTGAAGTATTGGAATGCCTCCAAGCTGCGCCCATGCTAAAGGAAAGGCTTGCTGCAAACGCTTCAGGCATCAAGCAGATTCCTCTCCCCTCAGTCCCACCCATATCGAAGTATCTGTGCCAGGATAAGTTTGTGTGTCTTAGGGCTGGCGGATGTGCTGAGCAATTGTCCCGGTTTGAGACAAAATTCAGAGGAACGTCCGAATTTGAACGTCCTCTCTTAGAAGGCAGGTTACAGCCACCCCTCCCCCACCAGGTTCGGGAAAGAAATATTCCTCGGGGGAAAGTGAAAGGGAAGAAACTATTTACTTAACAAACACACAGGAAAATAATAAAAATGCTAAATAATAAAACCTCAACCTCTCTCTGTGGAGAAAAACCTGGGAAGATTTTAAAGTCCTTTCTGGGTGTGGTCTCTTTCCTCCCCAGAGCTGGAGTGTGGCGTGGGGGGCCCCCCTCCGGGCCGGTGTAAGGTCTCCCGGTGAGGTTCTGATGTTCTGGGGTTCTGAACAGTTCCAGAAGAGAAGAAGAAGAAACCAAAGTCCCAGGGAAACAAAGGAGTTTAACTCTCCGTCTCTCTCTTCCGAGAAAAGGAGCCAAGAGTTAGGAAAAGCCGGAAGGTGCCTTCCTCCGCTCTACAGCAGCAGCTATCTCTATGTCCTTGAACACAAAAACTGCTTTGAAAAGTTCGCCTGGCTTTTTTTTTCTCTCGCGCCCAGTTTTAAAGGCACAGAAAGGCACAGGATTTCATGTCTGGGCATAGAGCGGCGATAGGGGATACAACAGCATAAAGTCACCCCAAGACAGTAATACATCTGTCTGCAGATATGCTACTGAGCAGCACGAGATGTGTGGTAAAGAGTGTCCAGCCGGCTCGAGGTGTTAATCGCTGGAATATCACAATAGCTGTGTGATGCATTTCTGTGGGGATAAATCTGTAATGGCTGAGACTCGGTGATAAATATAATGTAAGTAGTTGTCAAGGTTTCTCATGTTTTTGTTTTCATTTGTTAGTTACAGTCTTCCTGGCAAAAGTTACTGCACAATTCTAAACCATAATGAGGAAAAAAGGTCCCCCCGTGATGACTACCTGTTTGTAGTGGAAATGCTGTCAGCATTTGCAAGAGAGAAGATGCTGATGTCTGACTTGGTAAAAAAGAAATTTGCTCCTGTGCATTTTGGCCCCCAGAGATGGTATCAGTAAAATTACAAAAGATCCCCCCCCACACACCTGTTTATCAGCATTTTTGAAGTACAGTCATTCTGGCAGGAATTCAGATCTAGAATGTATGAACACATTAACACCTTTTCCAGAGCCCTTTTATCAGAGACATTGTGTTCTCAAATAGGTCATAGAGACAACAGAAAAAGCAAGAAGTAACAAGATATTTCTGTGTAGCTGAAAGTAACTTACTGGCTGCTGCTGCTGCTGCTGCTGGGTCTTGCTGCAGAAGTAAAATCATTTTGATAAGAAGTTTCCTGTTTAAATAGACATTTGACTATGTGTCCTTTGGCTTTAAGGAAGTCTTAAACAAAATCCTTTCCTAGTTGCTTAGCTGTCTGGGTGGTTTTTATTACTTTGAAGTTAGGTTTTATCTGCTGGCTTCATTCACAGACTAGCTGGCTGCTTATCACATCTGTGGATCAAATCTTCAAAGGTTTTGTCTGAAGAGTTGGGATTTATGAGGTCACGTGGAATGCCCCTCGGAGGGCGTTCAGCCCATGGCAGCAGAATTGCGGGGAAAGGCTTTTATGTGTAGGTGCTAGAGGCGGGAGGGGCTCGGGCTGCACGGGGGGTGTGTGTGTGGTGGGGAGGTTCTGATAGCCGGGGAAGCGCAGGATTGCGAGCGCTGGCCCCTTTTCAGCACGCAACATATAGAGAATGTGGGAGACCAGAGTGCATTCCTAGACACAGACTCACCGTGTTCCTGCTTCCAGTAGAGCTGTGTGAAATGTCAGAAGGAATTAGACCCGTGCTGGAACTGACAAGTACATCGGGCTCTGCAGCATTAGGCTTCACTGCACTTTTACAGCCAGGCTTACCAACTACACTGAATGGGAAAAAGGGAGATTTTTTTTTTCTCTTCAGAAATATGGCTGCTTATTAAAAATTTAAATTTAAAAAAAGTTTTTAAAAGGAGAAAAAAAGAACACTAAAAGCTGCCTAGGTTTCTGCGTACTTCAACAGTGAGCAGCAGATGTCAAATCTGCAGCCAAGACTGCCTTGTTCCAGCCCCAAGCGTCCCTGGAACAGTGTGCCAGCTGAGATGAGCATCTCCAGGAAAAGCACATTTGAGTGCTCTTGCCTCTGGAACAGAGCATGGTTTTCAGGCTGTGTTCAGGCATGCCAGGCTTTGCTGACTGTACAAAAATGGGCGGGCTCGGTACAGCAGCATATGTTTGTTGCATTTTTGAGTGTCTTACTAGCAGCTTTAGCTGATTAGATCACTAGAGATCATGCTTGGCTTCAGACAAACACAATGATACAACTGCATGTGCTGTGAGCAGGAGAGAGTACTCCATGCTGATTTTTACCTCTCAGCTTCCATTCAGGAGATGATGATTCAGTTAAAGGATTGCAATGATGTCTTAAAACAGCACTGGAAAGACAGCAGTTTTTCCTTGGATGAAGCACACTGTGAGTTACCTCCTGCAGCAGGGTGAACGGATTGTAGGTGCTGTAAAGGCAGGATAACCCCACTCACTGTGAAGGGTTAATTTGATATATTTGGAGATGTGGCTCGTTGCCGTCTTTGAGTGCGGCTGCTGCAAAGACAAGTTTCACGTGTGTGTGCTTGTACTCTTTAGCCAAAGCTGCTTTCTTTCAGCACTAAATACGCAGCCCCTCTCTGGGTCAGAGCTCCAACCCTGTGAAGGAGCAAGAGCCTGTTGAAGCTCTGGAGCCGCCGCTGTCCGCCTGCCATGGCTCCTCCTCCCCTCCCACCCTTGGGTGGAACCAGAGAAGGGAAAACTTGCCAGTAGTCAGCAGGCAGCACAGCTCTCAGACCTACTGCAGCAGCATGTCCCACTAGCCCGGTTAGCAGTGATTCTGTCCTTCCCGAGGTGCTGCTGCTGCTGAGCACAGGAGAAGATGGTTATAGCAATGGGAGCCAGGAAAAATCTAAAAAGGAATGAGCAGCCGAGAGACCTGGCATTCCTTGGGCAGCTTCAAAGGGAGGTGAAGTACCTGAATCAGCGCAAGAGTAAATGAGCACTGGCTGCTGCCATGTTGGCAGAACAGAGCTGTTCAGAGGCAGTTGGACAAGTTTGTGGCTGATCCGGTTTATCCAGTGTTGAAGATGGGAAGTTACTTGTCTGCTCCAGCTTACTTCGCTCCCAAGGATCCCTTTCGGTAAGTCTTGCACAGGATTAGCAGTGGGCCTCCAAAGTGTGGTTTCCCCCCTGCGATGCCATCCTAAGCAGTCAGTGTGTGAGGCTGGAAGAATGAGGTCCTGTGCTCGTGTACCAGAAACAGCCGGCCTCAAACTGGGATCCCATACTGCTTTGAGGAGGTGACAGGGAAGATTCCTATTGTCAGTCCCTTCCCAGCTCCCTGGTTCGAGGGAACAGCTCCAGTGTGCTCATAGCCAGGCAGGTTCCCTTCCAGAGAGCACTAGATGTGCCACTGTGCTTTGCTCACCACCAGAGGAATGAGATTAATGTGGCTGCTGCTGCTTCTCTTCCAAAGCTCCTTGTATCTGGGTGAGGTGAGGTGCTGCTGTGGGAGTTCAGGAAGGTGATGTAATCTGCAGTGAGGCAGCACATAATCCTGTCTGAGAAAAGAAATCAGGTACTTTGCAGGTAACTAGAGATGAGCAGCACACTTCCTTTACATGGAAAGGATTCTTCTGTGATATTTTGGTTAATTCAACTTTTATTCGATTTTGGTCCAGTTGAACAAATGAGACTCGAGAACGGCGATAGTTCCAGAATAACACTTTGATTGTGTTGCATCTCCACAGTGAGAAAAGTTAGTGGGGCTGAACAGAGCCAGGCTGGTGATTGACACTGATGTGCTGATTAGGTGGATGGATGGGAAAGGCACAGCTTGCACTTTCATTGTCTCCCTCCTATCCCCTCTGCTTGGATTTACTTGTTATTGATCCTATTCTGCAAACACTTTTGTACTGATTTGGGAGTAAGAAGCCTTTTGGTAAAACAGTCTAGGATAGGAGTAAATACTGCTGCACAGTTGCTGAGCTTCTATAGGCAACTTTGTGAAACAGCAGCTGCTTTCAGAAGAAAGAAAGTGAGCAGACACTCATTATTTGTAATATGTGTAGGATATTATGCTAAGCCATAGACACACTTTCTCCTGAGTGTGTGGAAATGGTTTTGCACAGTCAGAGCTTAAGCACTCTGTCTTTCTAGCAGCCTGTTTTCTAGCGTCTGTTTTTCTTTGTCTAGTGTCTCTTACATAGCCAGTGCACACACTGCTGCTAAGCCCGGGTGAGTAAGCCTTTGGGTTAGCTACAGGCAGGGGTAATGCTTTATTCTGCAGCTCTCTGTCTGCCTGACTGTCCTCTCCCTGCCCTGCCTGCAGAATAGGAGCCACGGCTCTCCCGAGCCTGTCTAGCGTAAACTGATCTGGCCTGACAGTGTGTGTGAGGGGGGCATTTTGTTAATGAGCCCATCTCAAAGGGATCTGTCTCTTCAGTACTGGGGAAGTCTTTGCTTCCATGAAGGTATTGGCTTTCATTTAGCTGTAAAAGAGATGCCACATCAATTGAAACCATGCTGGTTACCTGTTGTGACCCAATCCTCCTACCACCCCCCACAAAACCAAGAGTCTGCGGAGCAGTGGTTTGTGAGCTCTTTCTGCACCTGCTGTGCTGCAGAGCATCAGGGCTGAACTCTGCACCCAGATGCTGCCTGTGGTTCCTGGAGGATGGCTGTGGGAGGCAGATTCATTTATTCTGTACAGCCAAAGCTGAGAAGTGAAGAATCATGTCTGGTCTGTATAATCAGAGTAGGGTTCTGCAGCTCTGAAAATGGTGGCTGGGCAGCAAGAGGAAGCACGTCAGGTATGGCTGTTACCAGTCCTCCGTGAAACTTGATTACCGTGGTTTGATATTCTGTAATAAGAATAATCTAGGAGAAGATTAGTGGTTTCTAATCTATAAAAGATAGAGGAGCATAGCATACTCCTTTCTTTTGGTTGTGGTGACTGGCAAAGGTTAGCTTCCTTAATACTTGTAGCAGTAAATGCATTCCTGTCTCAGCTGGTGTGAACCTTGGTGCAATGGCACAGCTCCAGTGAGGTGGGAGAGGAAGAAATGGCAACTCTTGTATCTTCTGGGATAAAATTCTGACATGTCTCTTCAATGAGAGCCTTGTGGAACAATCATGTGATGCTTTTATCATTTGGTGAAGGCATTGAAGCCGTACCTGTGTGCTGTCGGCCAGTTTCCCACACCTGTCAAATCTAAAGCCTTTTCAAGGTTATGGAATGCGTGGTAAGTAACAAAGGTGCTGTTTGGCAGCGTGGGCTGCAGCCATGTCCTGTTCCTGGCAGTGAAGCAGCCAGTTAGACCCATTCCCAGCATCCAGCCTCTCCAGGGCTGCTTGCTCTGTTCCTGTTGCCTCATTGCCCAGGGTGGGGTTCTGAGCCTTAAGCGGCAAACTTGTCCTGCCCAGATTTGTTTAATTACATAGCAGAGAACTGACTGCTTTCTGGCTCCACCTCCTTACCTTCATTTTGCAATGGGTGTGTTCCAAATTAGATACCAGTGCTTACTTCCGGATGGAAGCAAACTTAACTAAGTGCTATAAGGTTGAATGGAACCATTTAGTACTAGAGGAAGGGTAAAGGGAAGACAAATGCACATGATCCCGTGGAGCCCACCTAAACAGAATTGCAGTTTGTATTGCTTTTGCAGAAATTTTACATTTACTTAGGGAGAAAAAGGAAGTGGTTGAAGGTGAAATTGAAGAGGGATGAGGAGGGGAAGGTGATGTGCTTAAAAACAAATACATGACCCACCTGCTTGGAGAAAGTCAAGTTCTGAAGTCCTGGTGAAGCAGTCTCCAGCACTGCTGTCTGCATCCCAAGTGCAGGTCTGGTCACAGCTCCCTATTTGAAGATGTAATCACTGATGGAACATACACACTGGTACAGGCATGCATGGAGGAGTTGGATAAGTCTGAGGGATCCGATTTGCCAGTGCTGAGCCAGATGTTCCTGCCACAAAATGATCGAAATCTTTGCTGTTAGTCTCCACTTGCTCTTTTTTCCCTCCCACTCACCTACTTGCCCATTCAGCACAGGGTATTTACTGCAAATGGAAGCCAAAGGCCAGTGGTTGAAGGCAGAATGCACTGGGATGCCCTCTGGGTCTCTTGCATACCAGGAACAGGGTGTAACCATGACAGTGCCCCCAGGCTGGGGCTGTAGTGATGTAGGAACCATGTGCAGCAATCTTAAATTACTGCTCCCTATGCTTCACACAAAATTGGCAGGGCCTGTTGCATATGCTGGAGTTCTTTCCCATCACTTGGGGGGGACGACAGGATTTGATGCTCCTCAGCTGGGAGAACAAACACTACAAAAGCCAAATACATTTTAAGGAGCAATCTTCCTGAGGGGAGGGTATGGTGCTGAATACTCCATGAGGTGTGTTTTTCCCTAAAGCCAAAGGCTGCTTACAAGCAGCTTTACCCTGTTGCTTTGCAGTCTCTTGAGATGGAGCAAATAACTCTCTCCGTATTGGAGCATGACCAGCTTCACATCTCATCACGTTCATTGCAAGCTGGTGGAGTTTACAAGGAATATCTTTGGCACAAATACGCTTTCAGAAAGCTTGTGAGAGGTGAAGTCAGCTGTAGCTCTCATCTTAGCCCTGGGAGCATATAAAAAGTGCTCCTCCAGTGCCACCAGCAGACTCCAGCACAGTGTGTGCTGAGGGAGACCAGCTGTCCGGAGGGACACCCACCTAAACCCCCATCCCACTGCAGTGGTCCCCCCCAGTGTAGTAACTGAGACAGGTGTTGGGGTGTTCTTCCCGTATTTGGGAAACATCGTGCTGATGATGGCATTGATCCTCAAGGTGTTTCTTTGAACCAGTTCTTGGTGACTAACCTGCTTTGGATTCTGCACTCAGAAATGGCCAGTGCCAGACTTATTTTCCTTTTAAAGTCTGAGAACATGCTGCCCAGGGCTAATGGAATAATCCTTAGTGATGCAACTGCTGTCTGTGCCTTATCTCTCCAGTAAGTTACACCTCCATGCTGCTGAAGTTAAACTCCCTTGCCCAGTGCATCTTGCTGAGGCAGGATTATTTTGTATTCAGCAAGCCTGGGTTCTGCTTGTGATTTGCTAAAAGGTATCTGCAGTAGAATTGCTGCATTTTTTTTTCCTTGATTTTTTTTTTTTGGGGGGGGGGGGAAGGACGGGGGGGTGTTTGTTTCTTGAAAGGATATTTACAGAGGATTAGTAATGGTTGCTTGTTGAAATAGAGGCTGACAGATACGTGAAGGATTTGGGGATTCTCTTCATGAAATCATAGAATTAGTTTTATTTGGGGTTTTTTTGGTGGGTTGCTTGTGGTGTTTATTTTCTCATGCACTGTCATCAGCAGAAGGGAGAACAATTGGCTGGGAGAGGTGGACTTTCATCACACTTAATTGGTGGATGCAGTAAGTATGGAGCTCAGGGGATGAACTGCTTTGAAAACTCTCCCTCAAATGCAGAGTGCTGCAGTTTACCTTTTGGGAGAGGTCTGCTTACAGAACAATAGAAAAGCTTTCCAGAAAGGTTAGTGCAAAACTGGCTTTGCATTTCAAAGGGAAGTGGATCCTGCCTCTCTGTCCCGCTTCCTAAAGTGGCTGAGGAGGCAGGTGCCCTGGCACAATGGGTGATGCTATAGAAACAATAAGTAGAAACAGAGTACATCTCTCTCTGTGCTGGGCAGCTCTGCAGCTGGAAACTTGCATCCAGAAAGAGGGAGAAAGCAGAGGAGCAAAATTTACAAAGCAGAATTTATAAACCTCCGGATGTGTTTCAATGTGTCGGATTTGTTTTAAACTTTGGAAGCTTCTTTTTCTTTGTTCTGGTTGATTCCACCTCTCCTTACAAACGTTGGGTTTGGTGCTAATTTTCAGTTCAAAGAGCACTGGGAAGTGGAACGGTTTAGTACATCCATAACTGGCAGACCTACCTGGTGGTGAGCTGCTGCTGAATGTCTGTGTTCTCCATGCAGGAAAGGACCATTGATTTGTGACTTGTTGCCAACTGGAACTTTGTTCCTTTGTTTCCTTCAAGGTGCTCTGAATGCCAGGATCCCCTCACTAACTGGTACTACGAGAAAGATGGGAAGCTGTACTGTCACAAAGACTACTGGGGGAAGTTTGGGGAATCTTGCCATGGCTGCTCTCTGCTGATGACTGGACCTGTGATGGTAAGGACTTTGAAGGACTCCTGCCTGGACGCAGGATGTGCCTGCCTCCAACTCCTCAAACTTAGTTGGGAGTTGTCTTAGGTATTCAGATAACCAAATAAACTGAGAGTAATAATCTCCTTGTTACTCTAATCTCAGATTAGAAATTAAGATTGTGTGTCCATCTTCTACATAAAAATTAATTTTGAATTGGGGTAGCTGTTAAAGGAGGGAGATGTGAAGATCTGAAGCATATGAACAAATAAGGTGCTGAAAAGTACAGACCTGAGAAGTTAGAAAGGTGATTCAGGGGACATCTGTTCAATTTCTGTAGCACAGTGCCTCAGTGTCTCCACAGGGTGATTTTCCACTGCACTGTGGAATCAAAGCTCTCAGCTCGGGATAAGCAGCAGGTTCTGGCTGTGGGAAGGTTGCCATCCAAGTCCTACCTGGGTTGTGGCCAGAGTGCTTTTTCAGGCTAATGGTGTCTTGAAGCAGTGTTAGCCCCAACTGCTTTGATGCATTGAACTCTGCCTGCACGATATGGACTCACCTAAATGTTCCCCTCCTGCCACAACCTTGCAAATATTTAAGCTTTAAAACTGCCAAGAATGAAACATAACCATTATTTTTCTAGAGCCTAAATAAAAAGCAGGATGGTACTCAGTAATATGATTGCTAACTCAAAAGGAAATAGTGAGAAATGTGCAGACATTCCTCATTGCCTGCAAAAGTCTTTGCGTAATACTGTCACTAAAGGAAATTCTCATAAGAAAAATAGAAAAACAGAACAATTAATAAAAATACTCTTTAAAGGTATTTTTTGTCTCAGTTCGCACTTTTTTTTCCTGTCAGCTGGCTGGTTAAATATCTGAATTTGTGCATTGCCCGTCTGCCAAAAAAAAGCCCTTTCAGCTTTATTAATTCAGGCGTAACGTTAGTTATCTTGCCAAGAGCAACTGAACAGGAAGGTTTAATACCTTGTTTACTAGTCTACAGCAGACTATCAACTATTTCTGATAGTTGAGCAGCTGCCAAATATAGCAGAGGTTCCTGGGACACAAGCTTTGCTTAGCTTGTTGACGTGTTTGTTTTGGAGTTCTGCAAGCAAGGTGCCAAGGATGGGGTTCAGGAAAGACAGAATGGACTAATATAACTCTCCAGTAAAAAACTGCCACTTGCCTTAGAGATGTGAATGAACACATTAATTGGAGAGGAGAGCAGGAGCTGCATCTGCTGATGGGTTTTGGCCCTCCTAAGCTACTCCCTTTTCTGTCTGTAGGTGGCTGGCGAATACAAGTATCACCCTGAGTGCTTTGCTTGTATGAGCTGCAAAGTGATCATCGAAGATGGGGACACTTATGCACTGGTGCAACATTCCACTCTCTACTGGTAAGAGGAGCTGCACGTTGCCACAGAGCTGCTCCCTGCTGAGTGTAAGCCGTGTGCAGCTGGCTCAAAGTGGTTCAGCTGAATGCTACTCTAAGGAATGTCAGGAAGCTGCCTCTGAGAGAGGGAAGAAGGAGTGGTGTAAACACTAAAACTATGGCTTGTGGTCAGTGAGAGAACTCAGACATGTGAGTTTGGCAGGGAGGGATGGGACATTGCCATAATGACTTTCTTCACTTCTTCCAGTGGAAAATGCCATAACCAGATCGTGCTGACACCGATGATAGAAAAACACTCCACTGAGTCTCTGCGTGAGCAGCTGCCTTATACACTGACCCTCATCTCCATGCCAGCGGCCACGGATGGCAAGAGGGGGTTCTCTGTGTCTGTTGAAGGTGGCTGCTCCAGCTATGCCACTGGTGTCCAGGTGAAAGAGTGAGTATGACCAGATTGTGCGCAAATGTACGTGTCTGTGCAGAGGGAGCTGGTAAAAATCCTGCAGCACTGTTGTCCTGAGGGAATCTTGGCATTACAGGGACTTACGTTGGCTAATAGTCATTTGTGTTTGGTCTTCATTTCAGTCTCGTGACAGCCTTAACTGATAATTGTATCTCTCAGTGCTGTCTCCTTCAGTGAACGCAAAACACTTGGACTAACAATTTTACCACTGGTGATATGAAGAGCTCTCTCCAAACCAGCTCAGACCTAAGCACTTGGTCTAATGGTAGCTCCCCTTGTTGGTTAGCATTGTTTTATTTCAAAATACCAATATGAAGGGGAGCATATTTTTGATAATTTTGGCTAAACTGACTTCACATACAGACTGTAATTCCCATATTTAGAGTTAATAGGATGCACATCAGCCCAGATGTCCGAAACGCCATCCACCCTGCAGATCGTATCCTGGAGATCAACGGAGCTCCTATTCGTACGTTACAGGTGGAAGAGGTGGGTAGAGTTCTGTTCTGAAGCCTCCTTCTCCTCTGCCTTCCTACATCTTTTCTCTTTCCTGACACTGTTCTCCCACCCTACATACACTGTGTATACACCGCTAGTACTCGTGCTGACAGTAGGAATCAACATGAAGACAAGCTTTGCCTTCCAGCTGGAGAGGAAAATGTAACAGATGGGAAGGCAATTAGGATTCAGTCCTGATTTTGTGGCATTCAAATGTGAAGGGAGGTAATAGGAAAAGTCTAGGGCTGTGGCAGAGGACAGAGAGGCTGTGAAGACTTTCCCATGTACTGCTGGTGAAGTGCACAGTTCTGATCCTTTCAGAGGCACTGCTAATATGCAAGGTCCCAGCTGATCCTAGGTATGTCTCCCATTGCAAAAAACCTATTTGCTGTCTGTATTTACAAGTAGATGCTTTCTACAGATATCAGGTGATGCTGCAAGAGTGGAGGGGGGCACCATTACCTTCACTTCCCACGGGTTTTATTTACTGCTGGTGCTGAAGACAACACGAGGAGCACAAGGCATCTCTCAGATAAATCTCAATGTAGCTTTTGCAAAGCTGTTTTTTGCAGCACTGTTCAAGGTAGAAACTTGTGTAGTTTTTGAACACTTCTCAGACAAAGAAAAGTATTTAACAGAGTCATAAAATACCAGACTGGAAAGCACCTCAAGGATCATCTGGTCCAATCTTTCTTGGCAAAAGCACTATCTAGAGCACTATGTCCAGCTGAAACATAAACGTGTCCAGTGTTGGGGAACCCACCACTTTGCTGGGGAGATTATTCCAAGGGCTGATTGTCCTTTGTAAAAAACTGTCTTTGTGTCTACCTGGAATCTTTCCAGGATTAATTCGTACCATTACCCCTTGTATTTTCCATGTAACTCCTTGTAAAAAGGGAGTCTCCATCTTCTTTGTAGCCACTCTTTAAATACTGGAACATGGTGATAAGGTCTCCCTTAAGCCTTCTTTTCTCAAGGTTGAACAGACCCGGTTCTCTCAGCCTTTCCTTACGTGGCAGCTTCACAGCCTTCAGTCATCTTTGTGGCCCATCTCTGGACCCTCTCCAGCCTGTCCACATCTTTTTTATATAGGTTACTTGTAGCTGACCAGAAGGAAGTATTGGATAGCATCAGGAACTTTTGTGTTGCCAGCTTGATTCGTCTGGTAGACAGCTAGGTGCACACAACTAAACCACAACTATGGAGTGATCTCACTGAACTCTCTCCTCTGATTCCTGAGGGGCATTCCCTGTGTCTCCTCTATCTCCTGTCGTTTGCATTCCTCCTGCCTGCTGCTATTCTGCCCTTTGGTTTGATTTCAGGTGGAGGAATTGATTCGCAAGACAAGCCAGACCCTTCAGCTGCTGATAGAGCATGACCCTGTCTCACAGCGCTTGGACAGGCTTCGCTTGGACTCCCGTCTTCCCACCCACATAAAGACACCCATCTCCCCACGCTCCCTCTCTCCACTGGACCTCAAGGAGAACCTGGAAGGAACACTCCGACGGCGCTCCCTCAGGTAAAGACTTGGAAGTGCTGCCTCTGACCTATCTTGCCTTTGCCCTGTGCTCCCTGGCTGGGCAGCTTAGGCCTTCTGATCACAATGACTGTGGGGACAGGGCTTATCTCTGATGTGAGCTGTGGTATAAACCATTGGAGAAGTCATAGAGAGCTTTGGATTCTGCTATTTATGTATACTCTCTCTCTCTATTCCCTTTCAGGATGACAAGCTTTCCTTAATAAAAATCAAGAGGTCTACTGTTAACAGAGAAAAGCTACTAGGAGTTTCAGAGTTAGAAAATCTAAAGGTCAGGTTTTTACCAGCCTTAAATGACTGAGGAAGAACATGTCCTTAAGGGGAATCTGGCTGAGACCTGGGACTTGGGGAAAAGTCTTTCTAAGAGTGGAGCACTCAGTTGCTCATTTAGTCATTTACCAGTACATTGTTTAGAGATAGCAAGTGATGGGACTTCACAGCTTCCTCTCCTTGTTCTCAGAGCTCCACCTCAGACTGCCAGTGCAGGAGATGTTTTGTTGTTAGGCAGCTCTGACTTGGAAGCTGCTCTGGATTCATAAGGAGCTTCCACAGTGCTGGGTGAGCATCTGGCTTTGGAGACAGTAAAAGCACTGGAGCACATTAGAAACTGGTCCCTTAGCAGCGAATGATGGGATATGCTAGACCAAAAGTTTCCCAGCAGCCTCCCTGATCTTCCTGTCATCCTTGTTTTCCAGGCGAAGTAACAGCATTTCTAAGTCTCCCGGCCCCAGCTCTCCAAAGGAACCGCTCCTTTTGAGCCGTGACATCAGTCGTTCTGAATCTCTGCGCTCCTCTTCCAGCTGCTCCCAGCAAATCTTCCGGCCCTGTGACCTGATTCATGGCGAAATTCTAGGAAAAGGATTTTTTGGACAAGCGATCAAGGTGAGGGAGGTCCTCAAATATTCATCAGTTACTTTGAGTACAGCAATGTCTGCCTGTCTTGGGATCCTTCACCACAGACTCGGTGGTTCTGCCTTGCCAATAGTGACCGGTCTTGGATCTTCCCTGGTTTGCTCTGAGATCCGTTCTGTTTCATTCCCTGACCATGAGTGTCTCTGACTGCCAATGGTTTTGACTTTGTCCCCTTTGAATGTCAGCCTTGGCCATACATGTTCATCTCCTGAGTCAGATTTAGCACTCCAGAGTGCCTGTCATAGCAACCTCTTGGGCGAGGTGGGGAGAACAGAGAACAGGCTACACTTTCCTCTTATGAGCATCAATTCAGCACAGCATTTCTTACCTGCCCTTAGTGTGGCATGTTTGGGGGTTTGCTAGGCTGATGTAGTGACCAAGTCTGAACCCCTGACACAGCCTAAATGGCTTGTCAGTGTTGGGGTAGTGTTCAGGTCTTGCATGACTCTCACAGTTAAAATCTCCATCAATAGCACTTCTCTTGCATTTAAGCTCTCTGATCTTGACTGAGAGTACTCCAGCAGTTCCTATCCTAACATTCCTGACAGCATCAGGGGGCAGCTTCCTCTGCCCTGTTAAGGTGCTGTGAGCTCCTCAGTACTCAGACTGCACTCACCATGGGATGGGGCTTCTCCCCTTACACTGGTATAAACTTGAGGTGTCCAGCCACCCGTGTTCATCTCATGCTTCCACGGGAGGTGATGAGCCAGCACTACAAACCCAATGCTTGATCCATACTAATGAGCATATTTCTCTTCTCCTCTGCTCATAGAGAAGTAAGAGGTGCAGGTAAGTGGAACCTTTGCTCTGTCGCATGCTTTTGTCATCTGTGTCCCAGCAGTTACTGGCACAAAGGAGTTTCATTTCTGCTCAAGTTACCCCATGGCCATCCTGTTCTGGTGCATGCTCTGGGAGTTAAATTTGCTCCCTTGGACTTCCATGTGACACTTGTTTCAGTTTTGCTGACATGTCAGCTTAAGAATTCCACTTAGCCTTGCCTTTGTCTCTTCACTTCCCTTTATCATTGGATATTATATGTCCCTGGCTTTCATATCCCTGGCTTGAAACATGCAGTGTTCCCTGGCTCATTACTTGTGTATGGATGCTTGATTTCAGACAGGAGCAGAAGAATATTGTGTTCTTGCTTCTGTTGTGTTATTCCATGAACTCACATTCCACCTATGTCAGCTTTGTTATGTCCATGGCTCGAAACAGAACTAGTGTGTCACAGTGTTTGCAAGAACTCATAAGCTTTCTAAATACTATAACTGGGTCTTGTGTTCTGGATTTCAGTTCTAGAGGTTTTCTGAAGGACTTTTTTTTTTTTTTTTAAAAGGTAGGAGGCAAAAAAGTGACATTTTTCTTAAGCTTCATATTGACTGGGTGTGATGCAGCAAGTACTGTATCTGGTCACATAATTCTCTTCTGATCCAAGAGGCAAGGTGGTTGTTCCTTGGAGATCTTAGGGAGCCAGAGCTGTCCAACTTAAGCAAACGAAGAGGAGAGGATTTCCAGAAAAACGTGCTCATAGGAATTTGGACCCTTTCTACTCACTCCTGCACCCCATGCAAGCAAGCCTGAGCTGGTTACAAAAAACCTCCATAACACAGCAAAATGCCAGGAACTAGTTGGAGACAGGCAAACAGTTCTTGAGGAACTGGAAATGCTTTCCATGTCAAGAGCCAGGAAATTTATTACCTTTTTATTATGATGGATTTCTCTGTGTTTTCCACTGTTCTAGGACATTTCTTGCAGGTTGAAACACACTGCTTGAAAGGAGCAAGGTAAAATTAACTGCTTCCTGCTTTAACTGAACAGCCTGTGCACTCCAGTTCCACTTGCATGTGGATGAGATTCAGATTCCCCATAAAACCAAAGCATTTATAATTGGGTTGTTTGGTTTCTGATGCAAGTGAACATTGATTCCTTTGCTGGTACAGAATATAGTTGGTAAAGCCTGTGTACAAAATGTGAGCATCCCGCTGGGCAAATGCATTCCATAAGCGAACTTTGAGGCATGCACCAGTGTGGAACTGGTGCCTTGGGAGGCTTTGGCAGCCTGTGTGCATGCTCAACCCTGTGCTACCCAAACTGGAGCCTTCAGCTCTGGATCTTGGCATGATTCTCTGTCAGCTTTAGGTAGTTTTTGTTTCACATACAGCATCTTTGGTGAATTCCGAAAGGAGAAGTTTCATGCAGTTTTTGGCAGATCTCTGGGCTCTGAATTTCTTCCAGATCTCTTGTTCTTCTCTGGATGGAGGGGAATGTGACACTTTTCCCAAAGAGTCGCAGGAGCATTGGAGCTCCGTGTTCTTGAACCTTGCCTGTAGTTGTGGGTTTTGTTTCCACCAGGTGACTCACAAAGCAACAGGAAAGGTGATGGTGATGAAGGAGCTGATTCGCTGTGATGAGGAAACACAGAAGACTTTCTTGACAGAGGTATGAGCAGATTTCAAAAAGCTTCTGAGCCAGTAGTGTGGTGGAGCTCTCTTCCATCTTCTCCAGAGAGAGAGAGATCCTGCCAGCAACCTGGCAGGAATGAGGGTGCTGAGGAGGGAGACACTGCACGGGGAAAAGCTGACATGAGCTGAATGTTTGCTGCAGTGAAGTGTGACTCACACTGGGCAATAGACATTGCTTCAGCTCCAGTTCATTAATTTTTCAGTGATAAGAGCAGTCTCAGTCTGAGGCAAATTGAGCTGTGCAGTACATAAAGGATTTATCCCTTGAGCCTTGTGCATAAGTACAAAGGATGAGGGCCAATATCTGTAAGATATTTAAGACTCATGCTGTTTTTAAGCAAAACTGTTTTCTTGGTGGCTGCCTACCATGTTTTTCAAAGTCAGATTTAGCTTAAAGGCAGCTCCCTAAACATCTGACACTGCTGTTGTAGACCTGACACATACAGCACAGATCCAGTAGCTGCCCTGGAGAGCTTCTCACTCTGGAAAGTTAGCCAAACTCAAGAGTGATCTCCTTAAAGACTAAGATCAGGTTAATTGCACAGCATGAAAATGAAGAGGCAACAGTTAATTGACTGCCTTAAGGTTGGGGTTTGAATGTTCTCTGTGATCCCAGAACAGAACTTTGAGCACTGGAGTGCTTTTTACCCCAGAATGGATCTGTCAGGACTTGTTCCATTCACTTTTTGGGGTGGGATGTCTCTGCTTGCAGGTGAAAGTGATGCGCAGCCTGGATCACCCCAATGTGTTGAAGTTCATTGGTGTGCTGTACAAGGACAAGAAGCTGAATCTCCTCACCGAGTACATTGAGGGGGGCACACTGAAGGACTTCCTCCGCAATGCGGTGAGTATGGACACCTGGGAGACCTGTACTCAGTGAGCCTGACAGTGTTGGTAGTTGTACCAGCCTTATGTACTCGTTGTTAGTCTTCTTTGGAGCTGTATGGTAAAGCTGCTTCTTAGCTGTGGGCGAGCTTGAGGCAGGAAGCCTCTTCTTTCCAGGGCTGTATCGTGTGTCTCTGACTGCTATAAGAGTCCCTGTTGTGAAGGAACTGCTGTCACCAGCTGGCTGGTAAGACAGTCCCTGACCATTGAGGATTTGTCTTTCAGGACCCATTTCCCTGGCAGCAGAAGGTCAGCTTTGCCAAAGGAATTGCCTCTGGAATGGTGAGTTGGACTGTTGCTTCATCACAGAGCAAACTCTGGGGTCAAGGTTAGTGGCTTCAGCAGGGTGGTGTATGAGGGGCTGTGGATGCTGCCTGACTATTGGAATTGGGTTGCTGAGTCTGTGAATGCTCAACTGGGAATCCCTAACACCAGCTTTTCTCCTTCTGTTCCAGGCTTACTTGCACTCCATGTGCATCATTCACAGAGACCTGAATTCACACAACTGCCTGATCAAGCTGGTGAGTGACACCTCTGTCCCCACAGCATGCTGCTCCTCTCCTTGGCATCTTCTCCCTTAGTTTTCTCCACATGATGTCCCCTCTTTTGTCAGGGTGGAACTGATTACAGAGAGGCTTTGTGCCCCAAGCAAAGGAGCTTCATTCTGACACATGATTTTCTAGACTGATCTAGCTTTCACTGTTTCTGTGTTCTGTTCTCTTACCATCTTTCCTTTGGTAGCAGCTCCTGTAACAGTCACTGTCTGAGAGTTAGTACAGCTCTGTTCTTTATCTCAACTATGAGATGTTCTCTGCAGCTGTTTCTGTTCTTTTAAGCACTTGATGACTTTTTATTGGTACTCAAGATTTAGACAAGTGTTTAGATGTGTGCATGTGTGTATTCTCTCTTTTTTAAATGCTGGGTCACAAGATTTTTGTGTAGTTTCATTCCCTCAAGCCTGCTCTTGTTCACTTGGCTTCAGACAACCCAGGATGAAAGTCCAAGTTAATTCCTGACCAGGTAAAAGAGAAAGATCTAAAAGGAAAGATCCAGGTATCCTCTGGCAAGTGTAGCCAAATTGATGGGATAAGTGCTAGCAACCACACAGGAAATAAGACAATGAAGGGAGGAAGTGATGAGTTGGGATTGTGAATTGGGTATCTTACACCTGTCTGGACATCTTGCTATGCTCATGTGGCTGCAGGAAACCTGGATAGTTGCCCTTAGACTATAGTTGGTAGTGAACAGGAATTGCAGCCTCCTTGCTCCTGAAAGGAGCTGAAAGTAATCAGTGGCTTGTACTAAATCCCCTGTGCAGGATAAGACAGTGGTGGTGGCTGACTTTGGTCTGTCTCGGCTGATTGTGGAGGAAAGGAAAAAGCCCACTTTGGAGAAGCCATCTGCCAAGAAACGAATGCTCCGCAAGAGTGACAGGAAAAAGCGCTACACGGTGGTTGGGAATCCGTATTGGATGGCTCCAGAGATGCTGAATGGTAAGAGTCCAGTAGCAGGGAGCAGGCCAGGAGACAGCCTGTGACAAGGTACAGAGATGACAGGATTACTGAAAGCTTCTGTGCCACAGTAACAATCAAACCTTTCAGAGCCTGTGGTTTTAGACCTGCTAATGTGGAAGCTTATTTATACACACAGAGGCCATAGCTGCAGTCCTGCAGTACCTGACCTGGTAAGCCTCTGTACCAGCCCAGGTAATGTTTCTGGCTTGACAACAGGATTCTTCAGGAGGGCAACAGAAGTAAACTTGCTATAATCCAGATACAAGGGAAAACAAAAGAGGCCTGAGATAAGACTGAACCCAAGATCAGTTTCCGTTATAGCCTCACACCTTGGAACTGCCCCTTGAAATAGGGAATCATTGCACTCCAGGATGCGGTTTATGTGTGCTGTTGCATAGACCTAGGGAGAGGCCATCTGCTGCCAGGTTTGCTGAAGCCTCAGGATTGAGGTGGGAGTTGTCCAAGTGCAGGGAAATCTGGTTTTTGGCATGCAGCCCTTAGTTGCATTAAGGTTGAGCTGTGACCCTTAGAGGGAAAGCTGCCCCTGCAGGAGTTGAAGTGACAGCGAAATACAGTGGATACAATTTCCTCCTAACTAGCAGGTCTCTCAACCAGGTTGGGAAGTTTGGCTGACTGGGATATCAGCATTGTCCAGCACAGCCTACTGGGGAAGGGAGGACTGGGCTCCTCTCCCCCATCTGAGTTCTCCATGTTGCTTTCTTGTGTGCTGTTCTGTTTGCCTTTCCTCAAGGCCTCCAGCCCTAAAGGAGTCTGAGGCTGCTTCTCAGAGTTTGTGTCAGTCCTGGCATTTCTCAAGAGAACAGCAAGAGCATAGTCTGACATCACCTCTGAAAGCAAGGCTGTTTACCAGCTACTGGCTTGGGAGGGGTGTGTCTGTAAGCAGAGCATGGCATGCTGGAGCCTGCCAGATTTCCCAGGATCAAAGTGCTGCTGGTATGTAATTTATTATCTCTGCAGTCACTGCAGCAGGGACTTGCTGGCTGCTGGGGAAACTGAGCACTGGCTCCATGCACTGTAGAGATGCACAAGAACAGCAATCAATGGAAATGGGCAGAAGCCTTCCACAGTTATCCTTAGCATTTTCTTAGACCTGATACATAAGGCTTCCCAGTGTTGTCCTGTAATTCCCCAGTACAAGAGAGAAGCAAGGTTAAAATCTATAATGGCAGTGTAATGCAGTTGGTATATACGTATCTTGGGGTGACTGACCCTGCTCAGGTTTAAGCCTTGCTTTGTCTCCTGTTTTAGGGCCCTCCAGGGAATAGGCTTTGTACTGGCAGCTCCTGAAATAGCTAGGTGGCTAACTGTCTCTCTTTACAGAGCTGAATGTCTCATGTTTCCTACAGGACAGAGCTACGATGAGATGGTGGACATTTTTTCATTTGGGATTGTTCTCTGCGAGGTAAGACAAAGACATTGCATGGCATCTTTAATGGACCTGTGCACACATGGTATCACCCAGATCTCTTTGTCTGAGTGTGCAGCCTGTGACCTAACAGCACATTATTAGTGAATTAGACTGGGAGAACAAGCTTACCCTGCCTCTGTTTCCTCAAGGAAGATACCTGTCTTGTAGTTTTTCTGGTCCCAGTTTCTTCCTGGTCTGAAAGAAATGCAGAGGTTGCTCCTGGACTGAGAGCAGCTGTAAAAAAAGTCATCAGGTTCTGACTGAGCCCTGGTATCATTTGAAAGTAGATGTATTCCCTAGAACTGTGATACTTTTTTCTTTTTCTACTGCCTCATTAAAAGAACAATCAGCTGCATAATCTCAGCAAATTCAGGGCCTCCACTGGGGATGGCACTTCACTTCAAAGAAGTGGAAACAAATCTTTACAGGTCGATTAATGAAGCTTGCACCCTGAAGTCTGTTGGCTTAGTTTATTTCTGAGCCAATGCAGAGTCTGACTGTTGTATCAGGCTTTTCTATCTGCAGAACAAAAAGCAGCACGTGAAAGCTGCAAGACCCTTATTTTCAGTTTAAAAGGTGTGTATGACAGTGGAAATACAGATGAAAGGCAGATAGTTACGTGTAACAGTTGCAGTTGCAGGAACACCAGGGGATGCCAGCACAGTTTCATCTTCTGGATTTGGATGAAGAGGACAAAGAAAATGTCTGTGCATAAATCTTTGTGGCCTCATCTGGAGCTCTGTTTACACTGGGCCCTCCTCTCAGAGAATGCTGTGGTTGTGAGTGATAGATTTAGGAACTTGAAAAATCTGTATGTGGGATTAAAAGAACTGTTTTCATCTAGAAAAAAAGACAAATAAAAGGGTAGTAGCATATGAACATTTTCCTTGTCACCGAAACAATGATGCTAAAAAAAAAAGAAAAAATTAAACACTCAAACAGATAAGGAAATAAATCTGCCAAAATACATAATGGGAGTTTCTGTCTAGTTACAGGATGTGGTTGTCGTGTTGAGTTACTGGCGTAGAAAAGCCTGAGTGGTTATAAATAACACCCTTTCTATGATACCCAATGAGGCTTTAAACCTAATACTCTGTCCACATGAAAGTTTGTATTGACCTTGTGAGTCCAGATCACCCCACAGCTCTCTGCTGTGGGCTCCTTCCCTCCTTCTACACTTGTGCTGGAGGTGGTGAGCACTGGGGCAATGCTGGGGCAGGGCTTCCTTGTCCATCCAGCCCTTACCTGGCTCTCCTTTACCTGCAGCCTCCTGGGTGTCAGTTATGGTTCTTATCTGTCCCAGCTCTCTGGCTCTGATGGGGGTTGAATGTGTCACTGGCAGAACACTTCAGAATTAGGGGTGCTGTTGGCTTCCCAGTGTTGCTTAGGCCAGGCTCTGTACCCAGAGGCTTTGCTGATGGTGTGGTAAGATGGTTAGAAAGGGGAGGGATAGAGTGGGGTGGTTGCCTTGATTACCTGCAGTCAGGAGGGGCTGCATCATCCCCAGATGCAAGACACTCAAGCTCCTGAGAGGGGCACATAATCCTGTGTCTTCTGGCAGAGAGACCCTGGACAGAAGGAGAAGGCATCTGGGACTTCGTTCACTGCCATGGGCTTATCTCCAGGTCTTGAAAAAGTTTCCAGTGACGTTTGTCTGTACATAGTGCCATGAGCAAGTGGCTTCACTGGAAAGGAGGAACAGTGTTTTTGTTCTTTCCTTTCCACCATAATACTTTGAAGGAGCCCCTGCCTGATGCAGAAGTTCCCTGTTAACACTCTGGAACTGTTGCAGTACTTAAGTGCTTCTCTCATTTTTCCCTAGATCATAGGCCAGGTTTATGCCGACCCAGACTGTCTCCCACGCACACTGGATTTTGGCCTTAATGTCAAGCTGTTCTGGGAGAAGTTTGTTCCTGCTGACTGTCCTCCAGCCTTTTTCCCTCTGGCTGCTATTTGCTGCAGACTGGAACCGGAGAGCAGGTAGGTTTGGGGTGTGGAGGACTTCTCTTTGGAAGCCTGCAGGATGTGTCTGTATTCCCATAGTAGAAGGACTGCTCTGCACAGAGGGCAATTCCAACCTTCTCTGGGAATGCTCAAAGGCTTCCACGAGTGGAGAGACTTCAGACTCAACAGTTTGGGAGAGAGACTGCTGTATATGGTGTAGATCTGTGAAACAATTCCAAGACAGAGAGAGTAAAGGAGGAATGATTGTTCAGGATTTCTCAGGTACAAAAAGTAGGGGCAGACTTTGATAGTAAGATAAATACTTCATTTGATTTCAGTTACAAAACTTGTAGCTTCAGAACAGTGTTGCTGCCAAGTAGGTTCCAAAGAGCCAGTCCTCCCTGGTCACTGGCTATAAAAACAGGTAGCCCAGACAGATGGGGGCTTTGCAGTCTTGGAAGCTGAATGGGGATGAAATCATGTCCCTGTTCACCACTCTGTACGTGGTACAGGGACCTGGATGGACAACTAGCTCAGATGCTGTTCTGCTTCCTCTTTCCTACTCATGTTTTCTCACTGCTGCTTCTAGGCCCCCCTTTTCCAAGCTGGAAGATTCCTTTGAAGCTCTTTCTCTGTACCTGGGAGAACTTGCCATCCCCCTTCCATCTGAGCTGGAGGAGCTGGACCACAATGTGAGTGTGCAGTATGGACTGAACCGTGACAAGCTACCTGAAAACACAACCTAGTCCACTCGTCCTGCTGCCTGCATCACTTCCATTGGAGCTGGAATGAGCGTCAGGGAGGGAGATGCACTTCAGCCACTTCCAGGGCATTAACGGGGCACCACGCTGTGCATTTGCTGCACTGCCTCTCTCTCCCCACCCAGCTTCCCTCCTCTTGGATATCCTGATTCACTGTGGATTTCTGGCGTGTTTCAGAAGCAAAAAGGACCATTTCCTGCCAGCTGCACCTAGGAAAGCTGCTGAACACTATTTTTCTGGCTTGAGAAATATTCCTCTGGCCTTTTCAGGCTTCTTTACTGTGGTGCCTTAGAACTTGGCTGCAAGCTGTGAAGCCACCCTGGCCTGTCTGCCAGGGAGGGAATTGCTATAGGAGATGCTCCTGGGTAAGGACCAGCACTTCTGGAACAGCTTCTCCCACTGACTGCCTTGCTCAGAAAGCTGGGGAAATTGGACATCCAGCAACATGTCCCACCAGGACAGCACATGTATGTATTTGCATGTGTTTCCCAGAACAACCCACAGAGATTTTGGCCTCTGACACACATCAGAGGAGGAAGTGAAAAGCCCTAGGAACTGGACAGCTCTCATGAAATACCTTGTCTCTGGGGAAGCACATATGAATTGTTGTTTTGGTTTTGTGGGCTTTTATTCCTTCTCTGTCTCTGAATACCTCCAAAAGCCTGCCTAGAAACACTAAGACTGAGCTCGGCTTGCCCCTCCTGATGGCAAACAAGGCAGGCAGCAAATGAGCCACTGGAGCATCTTCAGACCCTGCACCTGCAGTGAGTTTGCCTGCCCAAAACCTTAACCTAGGTGAAAGTATTTGAACCTGAATGTGTAGTTCTGCACTAGGCACTGGCTGTGGCCATTCCTGAGTGCTTGAGCTCTTGGCCTGTGGACATGAGGTGACAGAAATGGCAGCAGAAGGTGCTTGTCAGAAAGCCAAAGGTTTGAAGTGGCTCAGACCTTGGGCATGGACAGTGGCAAACAGGGGCTTGCCCAAGGTTAATTAACGGATGGACTTGTCACGAATAGAAAAGTGCTGGAGAATGTCCCATCCTCCCTGGAGTGGCAGCTGGAGAACTAATAATTCAGTTGCCATTACCTCATCCTTTCCTGCAGGTTGTGCAAGTTGCTCCCTTTGAAGGTCCTTCTTGCAGCTGCTGCTGCAGTACCTGAGCTCATTCTCCAAACAAAAATTTTCCTCAGGGTCATTCCCTGCTCTGGGGGAAAAAAAAGGGCTTGGAGTCATTGGGATGTGGGTAGGGGTGTATTTTCTTCCACTACTTCTTTCTCCCGTGGTGGGAGAAGGAAGGAAGCAAGCTACTGCTACAGTAGCTCACGTGGTTGGCAGAACTGAACAAAAAGCTGGATTGAGTTCTGCTTGTAAGTCTCACAAACATCATGGTTTAACTGGATTTTTAGTGTGCTCCTTTCTCCCTCCTCCTCCTTTCAGCATTGAATGGTGGGGAATGGGTGATAGTCTTTGCTGTTACTTTGGTTTCCTCCCCCTACCCATGAGTTTAAAGTATTATGTAAAATAACATGGGACCAGCCATCACCTGACATCAGGTATGCGAGGGGGGCGGTTTTAGTCTGCATAGTGGTGTTTTAGAAACACTGGGGACTCCCTGTGCTGTGAGTCAGGCAGGAGCCTCTCTAAACTGGGTCCAGTGGATCCAGGATTGTTAATAGGATTTGCCCTTTCATTCCCCCACCCAGGCTGGTTTGTGAGGGGACCCCTGAAGGGAGAGTCCTGGGTGATGTGTGGGTGGGGTTTATGAACTGTGATTTGCACAGCTCCACATTCTAACTAAATTAAAAAGCAGTAACTGTATGCTATTGAGAACAAGATTTTGTGGTCTCTGTGTTAAATAAAGCCAGAAGCTGTAACTTTCTCGGGTTTCTATTGTAGTCATGAAATGGCAACGTCAAAACTGCCCAGATGAGGTACCATGTAGAACACCCTTTTTTGAGTCAGTGGACTCTGCCATGTTCACAGAACTGCAGTGCTCTGTAGGATTACTTACCCGGAGTGAGGGAAAGGGAAGAAGTTGTTAAGTTCTGTTCATTTGTTGGTTGGTTTTTAAGGGTGGACAGGAGTCAGCAGATCATAGAGCCTCTCTCCATTTTCCTTTTCTAATCCAGGGATAAAAATATAGCCTGTTCTTGGAAACCTCTTATTCTGAAATATGTAGTTCAAGGGGCATTTGTTAAGTCAACAACTGAAAAAAAATGCTGGCTCTATTAGTACCTCCTGTAACCTGCTGTGCTCTGTCTCCACTGTACTTCTCAAGGGATGGAGCTGCTGCTGAGCAGCACCAAAGCACAACTGACCCAGGTCAGTGCAGGAAGGGGCTGTAACCAAGAGTGTGTTCCCACAGGCCAGCCAGCTGAGTCACCCACAGCTCACACCCCCACAGCTGCTTTTCAGGAACAGTGTCCCAGTCCAAGACCAGCTGCTGGCAGCAGGGAGCCAAGCTGCATGCCCCTTGTCAGTGCTGGTGAGTGCAAGCATTGCTTGTAGGGATTTACCTTTGGGCCTGGCAAACTGAAGTGGCATCTTCCCTTCTCCTCAATTCAAAGTCTGAAACAAGGCAAAGGATGCTGCTCTGGCAGGAGGAATGCACAGATGAGCCACAGTCCACACAGGTCTACAGAGCATTTTTCTTTTAAGCTTTAATTGTAAGGTAGCACAGTCTGCACCTTCTCATAATGAGGTATTTAAAACATTTTACAAAGAAATGGTATTCAAAGGCATTTAAAAATAAAATATTTCCCTTTTCTGAATCAAACGTTAACACTAAAACCCCTGCTGCGAAGTGCTGCTCCCTGTTAGGCCCACAGCTATAAAGCAGATGGCTAGAAAACTTACTTGAATGGCTTGAATCCCCTGAAGCGGGGACAGATGTTTCCCTGAACTGGCCTTGCCTTGGTGCCATTAGGGAGACACTGCAGCAACCATCCCTTCCAAACCCCCTGAAATGCTAATAAAAGTTGTTACAAAACCTCTCTAATAGGACCAGGCTCTGTAAGTAAGTAGTCTTGCTGCACAAGCTGAGTGTGTGACAGAGGCTGGGCCAGGAGCCACACCAGAACTTCACTATCTTACAAAACAGCTGCCCTGTTCTGCCCTTAGAGCCAGAACTGCCGCATTGTGATCAGGGTGACCTCCACAGCTTGGCCACTCGGTCCAGCACTGGCGCTGTAGGAAGCCAAGGGAGTTCAAAAGAGTATGTTAGCTATCCTCAGTGTGTAACCTGCTGTAGGTAACCGAAGGGCAGTTTGTTTTCTTCACAACTCTCTACTGCTGGCACCTTGCTTTCCTGATCTGTGTGAAAAGGAGGCACAGACAGACCCCCTGGACACCTACAACTGTGGCTGTGCATGTAGCACCACAGGGGAATGGAGAAGTGACCTCAGCCCTGGAAGACCTGGATTTGTCAAGAGCTTGAGGAGAGATTTTCCAAACTGACACTGGGGCTAAACATACTGCTTCTGGCCAAAGACATTCCTCAAATGAACTCTTCCTTGGAAAAAAACCTGATCCAGTAAAAGGATTCTGGACAGTGCTTCCAGCTCTCAGCACTAAAGCAAAAACGTAGGAACTATAATCAGAGTGTAATTATCTAGCTAAGTCTGACATGAAGCTCCCCTCAGTCCCTGCAGTACTGTTCTCTCCTGAGGTTCCAGGCTGAAACTTAAGTAACAGTGCACACCGTTAAATAAGAAAAGAACAGAAAAAGAGGAAGCCACGACCACACTCTGGGCTATGGGATCTGTGGCCAGTTGTAAGCCTGGCCCATCATCCCCCCCAGCTCCTTGGCAAACCATGGAGATAGGTGGGAGGAAGCAGCAGGGTCTACCACACCAGTCCCCAGCTGATCGTGCACTGAGTGGTGCCCCTCAAACAGATGCTGAATAGCCCATTGTTCTGTTCCTCTGCATCACCTTCATCTGGCGTTCATCAAAAAGAAAACGAAATAGAAATGAACACACGCAACCCCTGCACTCACAGTGGGAAGCTGGAGGCTTTGCTCAGCCTGTAGCGCTCCTGCCTGAGCTGCTCAGGCACCAGGAGTCCCCGCCTGCCCCATGAGAGGGCCGCTGCCATCGCGCGTGTCCTCCACGGGTGTCTGGTTGGTGCGCACCACAATGGTGTTCTCATCCACGAGCTCGCACGCAGGGTTGGTGAACGCTGACAGGGGCAGCGTGATGCGCTGCATTTCACGCTCATAAACCTTCTGTTCATGCTTCTCCCTCAGGTCTTTCCCCCTGCATTAAAACAAAAACCAAAACATGTACATGAGGTGAGTGCTGCTGCTTGGAGGGAGAGTCTCAGTAAAGCTGATACAGTAGAGAAGAAGGGACTCTGCTCTTTAAGATAAACAGAGGTTTCAGCTGCATACAAAAGGCCAGAAATGTTCCCTACTGTAAGCAGAGGATCACAGCTGAGCATCCTTAAAAAACAAGTAGCCAAGTGAAGTCTGTCCCTCCCTCAAACTGGCTTATTCACTGACACTGGTGCTGGTAAGTGACTGTAAAGCCAGGCCCCTCCTTCAAACCACAGAGCTGCCATATGTTTCCTTATCCTTTACAGTCCCCCAGCACAGGCCCAGGGGAGGAGTGAGACAGTGCAGAGGCCACTGCTGTGGAAAAGAGCTTCTGTAACCTGCTTCATTTGAAACAAATACTGGAGGTGGTGACAGCTTCTGCCTTTTGTTGCAGCAAATTAAGCTGTCTAGAAAGTATTAAAGCTGACTTCAGAGCTGGCCCTGCCTTCTGCCAGTGCAGCTGTATCAGCTTAATGCCACAACCAGCTCCTCAAACCTACCTCAGTCTCCAGCCTGTTGCTAAGGGAAGGAACACCTCTGTAATTTGTGCTGCAGAAGAACTGTCTTGCTTTAAAAATGGATTTGGCATTTATAGCATGTTGTCTCCAGAAAAGCTATGTATACCAAAAACTACTAAACACATTAAAGGTTTCTCACCACACCTACTACCCAAACCTGCCAGCTTGCACATGCAATTTTGAGATCAAGGCAAGGAGGGAGACAGTAAACCTGCACTACGTCCCTGCTGTGAGCTCTCTGTGACTGGAGAAGCAAAGCTGCATTTGGACAAAGCCCAACACTGGTCTATTGCTTCCTCCTGCCGAAGATAGGAGAGAGGTGGGACAGGCACCACTTGCTCCTCCTGGGGCTCGTGATTTCAACCAGGCAGAGCTGCTGGGGTTTCCTGTCAGCGTTTTGGCTGCTTTTCAAAGCTGCCTACAAGCGTGCAGCAGTGGCTGCCGTTCCTGCCAGCACACAAGACTGCATTTTCTGAAGTGACACCTCAAATCAGATTCCTCGACAAGCAGCGCTCTGTGTTTTGCCCCTTATGTAACACTCCTCCTCTGCTTTTTTTCTGTCAGCATTTATTATAAACACTTACATAAGGACATGTCCCAGCTTGGGAAAGGGCTCCTTCTGCTTGGTTGTGTCAGACTGTTGTCAAACAGCCAAAACATAGAACAAACCCTCCCAGAGGAGGGAGCCTGGGCCTTTGCGTGCTGCAGTGACAATCACTGCTATTTGTTAATCCTGCTGTCTCTCTTACAGCTAAGCAGCTTGCTACTGCCACTACCCTCAAACACTGCTTAGCTACAGAAACATTTCTGTCCAACAGAGTGAAGTGGCTGAAAAAATAGTAACTTAAGGAGTTACAGGAGTTTTGCTAAAATGAACTTTGACCAAAAAAAGAGTGCTACTTGACAGTCAGCTTCAAAGGATACAATGCATGAGTAGCAAAAAAACTGCCAATTGTTTTTCTTCTAAAGATAGACTAGAGAAATCAGCGGAACAGGTGGCGTGCTAGAAGGATTGTTCTTTTTCTGATCAAAAGAAACTTCCTGTGAGGGCACCTGGGATCTGCTCTTTCCAGTTCTGACAAAATCCAGCTCCCTGGGATACATCTGAAAAAGCCACATCAAGGTGCACATGCACACACAAAAGCCCAAATATTAAAAAGGGCAATTTGAAACTTTAAGTGGGACAGAACATCACAATGATGTGAGAAATGGAGAAGAGAATTAACTCAGTGCGACAAGCAAACTTGCTCAATGTGCCACAACCAAACATATGTTTCTTATGTCCCTTTTCCTTGGGATCTGGTTGGGTCTGCAGGTGCTCCGACATTCCTGCTCTATATACACCAGCTTTTGAACAGCCGCTCACCTCTTATAGATGTATCCCAGGACAATGCCAGCCCCGATGGCAATGATTATCACCATCATGATCAGCCCCAGGACATAACCTGTGAAAAGAGAAAAAAAAGGGACAAAATTAGAAGCAGCAAATCCAGCTATAATGTTGCTTTCAGAGCCTCAAAACAGGTCTGTCCTGCCAGAATTACAGGAATGGATCCATCACGTGATCCTGGGTTTGTACCTAATATCCCTAAGTCCTTTTTTTCTTTGGAGTTCATCTGCACTCTCTGACTGATCCCAATGACGGGCTGCACTGCGGCTGCCTCGCTCCGGGAGGGCAAGGTATCAGCTGGTTCAAACACCTGCTCATCCTCCTGGGAAGTACCAACTTGTGCTGTAGGGACTGGTGCTGTGGTAGCTGTAGCATCTGTTGAGAGGGGAAAAAAAATATATATACAACATACCAAGCGCTTATGAGTACTTCAAAACAACATGTGTCTTGCGAGTGGTACAGATCTAAACTGGTATCACTGAACTACCTTCAAAACACACTGAAAAACACTTGTTCCCACTTAAGTTGTTGCCAGAAATCCTACCAAAGCAGACAAGAAATGTACTCCTCCCCCCACTTTCCTCTGACATGAACCTATTTAACTAAGAGTCCAAGGCACCACCACAGATGAGAGAAGTCAGACAGCAGAATGAAACCCAGGTTCAGGGCATGAGTCCAGGGGATGCACGATGACTTCATTTAGTGTATAGATCGATATACAGGCTGCAGCTTCAATCATGCTGAACAGACATGAACAAGATTATGAGAATCTCCATCCCAAATCTCCCTGGAGCCTATTTATCTCTCTTCTGCCTCAATCTTCTTGACACAGGAAAGTTTGACAGGAGACTCCAGCTGGTATGAAAACAAGCTGGGGATATTTTTCCCCAGCCCCTCTTTGCAGTGGTGTACCAAACTCTGATAGCATGTTGGACAGGCTAACTCAGAGCAGCCCTCAGGCAGCACAGCCACTGACTAAGGACAAGCTCCTCCTCAGTCAAGGCCCAGGCAAAGCCACCCAAGGATACAGGTTCCTTCCCAGCCCTGTTTTTTATCAGTGCTCTTTGTTATCAACAGCATTGAAAGATCTTCAAAGTAGCGCCTTCTTTCATGATATAGCTTAAATGGAAGCTGTAGCACTGTTAAAGCTGAGACAGTGCAAAGTAGGTATCTATTACCTGTTCTACACAAACCGCCCTCCTTTTTGGAAATGCTATTCACAGTATGCATCCACACCTGAAAACTCCCTCCACCTGCATCTCCCCCACAGCAGGCAGTAACTCCATGTGGATTTTCTATCTGCAGCCATTTTGAGTCCTCAGTGGAATGTGAAATGGAAGTACAGAATGGAGTCAGAGACAGGAAATCAGGGTCCTGCACAGTAACTTCATGTAGGGTCAACCAGGGCAACTGGACTAAAGTGAACTGTTGGACCATGAAAAAGTGCCCACTCTGAGATGCAAACGTATCAAACCTATTAAACATGTAAATGGCTGAAAGATCAGGTAACTCTTCTGATCCTAAAGCTGCAAGAATGTTTTGAGTAAGGGTCTTGTCAGCAGAACGTTTTTTTTTCTTCATCTTTAGGGAGAAGCAGGCAAAAAAAGAGCACAGTGAAAAAAAGGAGAGGGTGGATGTGTGTGGGAAAAGTATTTACATGCAAGTATAGCAATCTCAAGGGACAGTGGTGTGAGTAAATCTTGCAGGGCTCAGAAAGTAGTAAACAGTTCACAAAACCCCAAGCGGTAACTCTGGCATCAGTCAATACTGACACCTCCTCTCCTTGAAACAGGCTTCAACTACAGTTCTTTTGGCAAACTGTTTCTCACTGTGACTATCCAGGAGGAATCCAGTGTTTAGGGTTTTCCATTTCTTACTGTCCTCCCTTCTAGTTCTCATTTTTTCTCAAGTTCTTCCCCTCCACCCCGTACTCAAATTCCCACTGGCAATCCTTTAACAGCAGGAAGCTCCTTTTGTCAGCCATAACATGCCCCATAGTAACAATCTACCCACACCTCAGCAGTTCCTAGATGTCCAGACCTCAGCCTTTCGCAACACAGCTGAAGAGCCCTATAGTGATAAGTGAATTATGGGGGAGTGGGGGCTTTTCACAGGCCTTTTCTGGCACTAATGGAAAAGCCTCTAGGGGCGGAGCAAGGCACAGCTGGAAGGCAGATGTGCACACACAGGCGGGGGCTGGAGGGGAGCCCCGGGTACGCGGTGTTCCCGGGGGAGGCGCTGGCGTAACCCGGGGTTGTTTGTGCGCAGGGGGGACCCCACCCTGGTGACAAACCCACCCCCCGCGGTAGGAGACAGGCCGGGGAGGGCAGGAAGAGAGGGGGGCCGGTGGCGGCCGCTCTTACCTGAGCACTGGGCGATGTCGCAGGATCGCCGCTCGGGGATACCGGTAGCGCCTCGGATGTAGCACCAGGGCGCGGCGTCGCCGTCCGGGTTCCTGCAGCTGTTGTGGTCCTCATCGACTGCTGGGGAGCAGCGGGCCGTCAGCGCGGCCCCGGCACCCTCCGCTCCCCCGAGAGCCCCCCCGCCGCGTCCCCCGGCCCCGGACCCACCTGCCGGGAGCGCGGCGCCAGGGCCGCTCCGCACCGTCAGCCAGTTGAGGCACGGGGCGCCGCCGGAGGCCACTTGCCGGCTGCCGCGGTAGGATTCGCCGTTGCCGCGGAGGCACTCTGCGGAGAGACGAGACGAGCCTTGCGGGCGGCCCGGGCAGCCCCCGCCGCCTCGGGCCGCTCCCCAGCACGGCCCCCACCTTCCCCACGGGGGTGTTCCCCCTCCCGAGACCGGCCTTTGTCCCCGACAAAGCCGGGCCGGCACTCCCCCTCGGCGCCGCGGGCGGCCCCCAGCAGCAGCGAGCCCAGCAGCAGCACAGCGCCCAGCGCTCGCCGCGGGCCTCGGGGCAGCATCCTCGGCGCTGAGGGCGAGGAGGCGTCGCCAGCCCGGCCGCGCAGCTCGGCTCCGCTCGGCGCCGCGGCGAGACCTGCCCGGGCGCTCCCCTCCGCGATAAACAACCGCCGGGCTGCGCTTCCCCCCCCACCGCGCCCCGCAGCCGCCGCCGGGTCCTAACGCTGCCGCTGCCGCCGCCCGCCCCCAGGAGGGGAAGGGGCGGCTGCCGCGGGGCAGGGCTCGGGGCAGCCGGGAACCTGCTGCCGCAGAGGGTCCTTCGCCGCGGGACCGAGCGCGGCGATGGGTTCTCGGTGCCGCGGGGCTGTTTGGCTCGAGAGGAACTCCGCGTCCCTGGGCTTGTCTCCTACAGTCGCAGGAAAAGTCTTAGACCAGAAGAGGAGACTTCCCACACGGAACTACGCTTGAACCGCTGCCTGTGGCAGGGAAAGTGTTTATCTTCAGAGACCTAAAACTGCTCTGTCCCCTGGAGAATTACCATGAAGGACTAAATCCTGCTGCCCTTATTTTCTCCCTTTGGGTTCTCTTAGCTCTAAAGAGATGTTGTGGGGGGTACACACTGCCAGGGAGGCTGTGGACCTCTACCTTAAAGGGGTTTACATTCTTGCCTCTGCTAATCCATTACTTTTCATTGACTCCATGTACTTACTCTAAGAGCTGTGCCTGCTTATATAAAAAACCAAGGTAAACAGCATGAAGATGGTTTAGAGTAGTTCTACTGCAGGCATCCAGCCACTGTGATAAAGCCTCTCTGCAGACATTTCACATGGCTTACAATAGATACTTCTGTTTCTGAACATGCCAAGGGATTCACGCAGTTCCTGCACACAAGCATCAGGAGTCCTCAGCACTGTTTCTGTTTTACACCAGTGAAAAACAAGCCACTGAATAGTTGGTCCTATTCTACAGTGAGATCGCAAAGGCAGCCTGGGCCAGCTGATGGGTTTGTAGCCAAGGCACAGGCCTGCAGCACAAGGTGCTATTTCTGGCTTTCCCACAGAGTTCTTACTGACCTTGGCAAAGCTGCCCTCCTCACTTCTTTGTGCTTTCTCTTCCTTTCTGTTACATGAGGTACAATCAAACCTTCCTTCTTAGAATAGGACAGGGAAGTTCCCTTCTTTTAAAGTTCTTTGAAATCACATGGAAACCATTGAACACATAAGAAGTATTTCTATGCCAGGAAAAGTCCCAGATCCATCCTGGCAGTGCTCTCTGTCAGGCTGCTACAGATACTCGTGTGACAAACCTGCTCAAGGTGCTGATCCAACCCAACTTTTGCCCCTTTTTCACCAGGCGATGAACACTTAAACCCCTTGACAGCCAGGTCACCTGCTGCATCCAGTCCATAATGGAGCCATGAAAACATAGATGTACCAGCATGATAGATGGGTAATGAGGAAACAGGTCAATTAAAACAGCACTACTGCCAAATATGAAACCATGAGTCTTAGCAGACATCTGTGTGTGATTCACGCTTTAACGATATAATTTACCACTACAGAAAACTTAAGTTTAGTAATGTCAGATTTTTAAAAAATGGTTGTAAAAAATCAAAACAGGAAACCAAAAACCAACTGTATGTGCCAGTCCTGACTGACATCACCAGCTAAGATGCAGCCTTTGTGCCATTATGCTCATTGTCTGCACAGACACCCTGTTACTGCATTCCTGATGCTCTCCAGTTACTCTCTGTAAAGGCAAGGCTAACTGGAGTCAGCAAGAATTTTTAATAAGGGCTATTGAATCAAGCTGCCTGTTTGTAATAGCTCTTCATCACAGATTTTATGGGACAAATTCCATTCAGAAGAAACTGCAGGGCCACACATGCATCAAGAGACACTGCCTGTCCAAAACTGTTTGCAGATGGACAGCCAACCTGCACAATTAATTTCTTTTTGCTCATTTCATGAGACTAACTAATGCTGCCATGCCACCTAGCAGAGAAAGCACCTCCTTCTGTACATACTGATCCAAGAACTGCAGTAATCTCTCTGGAAACAAATCTCAGACCTTCCCAGCTCTCTCTCCTACTATGTAGCAAGATAAATTTGCACTTTTCATTACACTCAGCCAAGTTCCAGCAATCTGAGTTTCTAGTCCACAGAAAGACAATGGGGAATCTGCGAGAAATGCAAAAACCTTCACATTACTGGTAAAGATCAAAGTCTTTCCCACAACTGACTTCTAAGCATAATTTTTTCTTTCATCTCTAGCTTTCTCCAGGATGAGGGAAGATTTATGCCTGGCAGTTTCACAGCGTTAAGTTTAATAGGATGCCAGGTGGCAGCTGTCAGAGGGAGACTCAACTGCTCTTTCTGCTGCTTGGGAATGGGTTTGCTCTTCTTGCTATACTTTTAGAGATTAAACACGACATTATTTCCTAGGACATGATTTTAAAGTACCCAAACTATAAGTAAGTTAACAGCTCTGCAGCTACTTCCTCACATAGTTTACACTTAGATGTCTGTAGGTATATACACATACATGTATCACAACACATCCCCACATTTCACAGGAGACTATATGCACTATTGTTAGGAATGAAGGACATTAAGCATCCTCCCTAAACTCAGCGTGAACCAGTTTCAGCTGTGAGCTGGTACCTTTCTGCTGTTTACTTTATACAGGTTCCAGAATGAACAATGTCTGTTTTCTCTCTCTCTCTTGCCTGTCAGCTGCTCTTTCTTGCTTGTTTGTTCTACTTTTTCACCTGTGGAAAAATTCAAAGTGCTTTAAGATTTTTATTAAAAAAAAAATAAAAAAGGGGATCTAAAATATAGCACAGCCAAGGGAGGCAGCCACAGATGTATAGCCCTGGAATGACTCCACAAGAAGCCATCAAACCCACCCTCCTTCTCTGGCCACAGCCAAGTGTGTTCAGATCTTGCCAGGCAGAAGTTCATCTAGCCTCCTATGCAAGAACTTACATGCTTTATTACTTGATCTTACTAAATAAGACACTGGGGGGAGTAAACAAAAAGAGTTTTCTAATCTGAGTAATCTTTCCTAGCCAAATGAACATGGATTGCTTAAAATGGAAAAAATTAACCGTTGCCCTCCTCGTAACAGGACCCATGTCATGTTCCCATAACCTCCTCTTTCTTCTTCCTAGGTAACCAAAATAATTGTTCCAATTTTTCCTCAAAACTAGTTTTTCTCAATTTTCTGCTTCTTTCATAAATCGCAGTGCTTGAAAATAAAGATAGTACATTCCAAGACCTCATTTACCATGAACAGAATATTAGAGCAATTTGTGCTTAAGCTTAAAAAGCTGTGAACATCAAATATTACTAAACATTGTTGAGTACTTGCAACTCCAACAAAATCAGGGATTTTATTTCTTTGTTGCCTCTGTCTTGATCATGAAAATAACTGCGAGTCTCACCTGTAAAAAGCCTTCTGTAAGCACTGACGTAGGAGTTGGAAACAGATGTGTTTCCTTTCTAACCTAGAGACAATTTGAATGTAATAAAAGATCAGGGCTGCAACAAAAGGTTGCAGATCAGATGTTGAGTTTATGAAACTAAGCCGAGCATAACCAAAAATCAAGACAGAGACAGTGACTACAAAGGAGTTGGTGTGGAGCGACAGGAGTATCTGCTGGCACTGTTGAGTCGTGCTGCTGACATGCTCAAGGAGAGGCTTTCTCCTCCCCCTTCAGTCTGACAGCATGAGCTATTGCTAAGTAAATGCCAGCCACAGCCTCCGAGGACTAACAAGGAAGTCTGCAGAAGCAAAGCAACCATATGCGATATATGAACTGGTTCAGACTGGTTCAGAGTTTGCTACACTAACTCAGAGTGCTTTCTCAGATGAGCTTTCTGTGTGGGCTGTAATAAAAGGCCAGAGGCCCCGGGAGGGCAATCTGGGGCCTCTTGTTTACTGGGGAGAAGCACCGCAGCTACACTTCTCCAGCATTAAGAGATTAGCACTACATACTCTTGGCAATCACTGACTTAAGAAATTTCACACACCGAGTCCTCTCTGACGGCATCAATTTCTTGTCCTTTATTTTTCCCCAAGAACTGCTCAGCGCCTTTCCAGAGTTTTCTCAGCAGTTTTGAAGGGCCCAAGTGCCAACAGACATCTGTGTTCACACTGGCCCACTGTAGCAGTTGTTAAGGTCCCCATGGATCATCCCTCAGCTCTTTCCCTGGCTGCAGCATTCCAGTCTTGGTACGTGGATCACAGACTGCTTTACCTGCTATCCAACATGTGAGTGTGTCTTGTATCAGGATACCATAAAATAACAATGGTAACAATAACCATAACAATGTTGTTAGGAATTGGGTACAGCTGTCTAGAGATGTTTCAGTCTCTAGCTGCACTGGGTTTTTTTGGGTTTTTTGGTTGGTTGGTTGGTTTTTTGCTACAGATGCAGGCTGCTACTGACAAAAAACAGAGCACGCATTTCTAAGGGTGGAGGAAGGCAAGCTATTTTGAAAGATACTGTGATCTACTCAGAGAACACGTAAGTCTGAAGGAGCTCTAATCTAAATTCTTTAACTGATCTTTGCCTGACCTTAGGCAAGCTTCTGCCTTGGTTTCCCATGTTAATATTACTTATGTCACAGAGGCAGAAATGATTGTATGTCTGCAAAGTGCTTTGAAAGCTTCAGACACACAATACCTACCTTATGAAATGGTTTTGTAGGGGAAGGAATCCTGAAGACAGATATGCATGAGATGTTCTCAAGTTCTACATGTGTAGTGCTGACTTAGATGAAAGTACAAATAAGTATTAATGCAGGAATTCATTAAAATAGGAGAATGTGTTGTTTGGTTGTTTTTTAAGGTATAAAAGTACTTTTGTAACTCTCTTGTTTCTCAAACCACTGTTGTGCCCAGCAGTACCTGGCAAAGCTAAGCAGTCTGATAAACCAATTCATTCTTGTTAGAAAATGCCTATCTAAACAGAATTGTTTATCTGCACATGAGAAATGTGAAAAGGCAGCATGAAAACATCTGGAGATTTCAGTCAAAAGGAATAAAGATTTCTGTTCTGGTATCTGTTCAAATTAACTTCCAGTGAATTGGATGGGATTATTAAATATCCCTCTACCATTCTTTCACTCACCATGGAAGCCAGTTTCACAGTTAAACAGAAGTGAAAAGACTCTGCTGTTCAAACTTCAGTAATAATGGAATATTACCACAGTAAGTTAGATTTCATTGTGGAAAACATGAGGTTAGAGTTGCACTTAAATATGCAAAACTCCTACTCTAAATAGCACAACCACTCATGTGACCTCTATCCCAAGCCATCAGAAAGGCTGTAAGGTTATAAACTTGATCACATAAAAACCCCAAACATGTACTTTCTTCTCTCTCTGGGGCTTTGGGACTAGGACTAGAGTCATCAACATAAGAGCAGAAGCAGAGACTCATTTTGTAATGGGTCTCTGTAATTCAACATGTGAGCAGAGAAGCAGAGGTCAAACCTTGCAGTGGAGCTACTACTGTTTCTTCATAAAGTACAGGATTCATGGACATTTACAATGCAGAGCTCACACCTCTGGATTTTATTTCTTAGCTGACCTGAAAGCAGATAAAACCATTGGCACACAGGTACGGTGAAAGACCTATCTCCACAGTTTGCCTGAAGGCTGTGGGAGGAGTTGTTTATTTTGGAAAGTTGCCCTTTCTTTCCTGTGTAGAAAGGCAAATCTCTATTTTCTCTGGGTCACACACATGCCATAAGCATGCAGAGACAGCCTTTTTCATGACTGACATAGGCACGTGGACTTTTTTACATCTACTTAGAAAAAGTAAAGACTGTTCCTTTAAGTACGTTTACAGAACAGGGCAAACCTTTGTTGTTATTTTGGTCTTGAGTTTGCCATTCTTTTAGAAAGTTAAAGCTCCAACTGGTAACACCATGAGGAGGTAAAAAGCCAGGAAGGAACAAAGGCTTAGTAAAGTTTCACTTAATACTTGCACTTATTTCTTTAGTATATAAGGGTGTGGAGTTAAAACACTGTGCATTTGACCAATGCCCCAGCACCTGAGGTAGGCAGGCCACAAGCAAAAATCTGTTTATATGACCTCAGTTTTTTTTCACTGCCATTCAGTGAGGACAATACCAAATTTCAGATACTTGTTACTCCATCCACTTATGCTAAAACAAGAAATCTCACCACATAGTACCAGAAAAAGGATTTCCTAGTTGGATCCTGATACAGAGTGTTGCAACCTGCCCACCAAACTACGAATTCTCACACAGAGCTGTGGAGATGTGCAAAGGCAGCACTGTCTCTGAAAAGGGGAAGATTTCAAGATATGAGAAGTCCAGGCCATCTCTCTGTGCACTCACGGTCTCTACTCTCCATCTCCAGGAAATGAATGCATGCAGCCTGCAGAGTTTAATTCTCTTTTGGTTTATTACTATTTAAAAATCAGGTTTTGTATCCCCTTCTACAGAGGCTTCACCTTCCAACAGAACATACAAAAAATACACACAATAGAAAAAAAAAGATAGGTAGGTAAGTTGCTTTATACAAACAGGTCCCTAAGAACCCAAAAAGGCTAAAACAGGCTCGGTTTCAATAGAAGCAGGCCCATAAATAGGCAAGAGACTTCATTCAAGTAGGGAAAGAGTCATCCATCCTCACCTAAGATCCTTTCTTGCTCACACTGAAGACAATGGGAGGATTCCCAACAACTTCAGTAGAAGCAGGATTGGGATTCATCAGAGCCAATGGCAAACTTTTCTGCTCCTTCCCTTCCAAGGCACTGTCTCTTCCATATGGCGTGCAGCCAGGGAAAAATGCCAGTTTTCCTGGCTCATCCCACACTCATGTTTCAGTTGTTCACTCTACAGGACATCTAAGAACAGCCTTTTATTTTCTCTCTTACTCTGGTATTTGCAGGAATTGCAGCAAACTTTCAGATTATAACAGTACCGAAGAAAAATTCTGAGCCCAAGAGCAAGGCTTGGTTGATTCCTTAAGAGCCAGCAGTCAGTCTGACAATTTTGCAGAGGGCATGTAAAATTTGCCTGGAGAAGGCACCAGTCTGTAGACACAGCAGCCAAAAAGGTATTAGCAAGCATGAGATTGATTTATTATAAAATCACTTACCCAAGGTCACTATGTGACTGCAGGATGCTCAAGAGCATTTATGGCTGCCAGTGGCTGCATGAAATGACTCCATGGTCCACATGGAACACAGGAGCTGGGAGGGAGTCACTGGAACATCAGTGAGACTCCAGTTACCTCCTTCCTTCAGCATATCTTGGCTCAGAGCACTTCCAGGTCTCCAAAACTGCAGTACAAGTATGGAGGCCACCCAGGAAAAGCTTCATTCACATAAACCCTGAGAGCAGATCAATAGTGCCAGGCAGTTTTTAAATAAATTTAAATATCACACCTTTCAGGAAAAATGTGGCCAAATGTTTGTTTAACTTTGCATTACACTTGAAGTCAGTGAGGCCAAACATTTGTGACAGAGCTCAGCAGCACAATTGTGCAGCACAATTTGGCATATCAATTAAATATCGGCACATTCTTACCCGAGGGTTATCATAATCTCATTTTACAGACAGGAACACAACACAGGAAGAGGCTAAAGATGACACAAGGTGTTAATCCTTGGCAAAAAAAAGGCTGTCACTGCCCGCCACCACAGAGTGCACAGCTGAGGTTTTTCACTGATGTGCCATAGCCATTCCAACCATCACCACAACCCCTGACAGCCAGGGCTCCTGCTCCTGGGCCGCATCACTCTGCAGTTACGTCATATCACTATTTTTAAGTGATGCTTTCTCTTTTTTCTTTTCAGCCAAATAGCTGCCTGCTTTGTTTTATAGCCAACACAGTTATTTGCAGCGCTGCACACATCCGAGTAGGCACCACACTGGCACAGGGATGTGTGGAGGGTGAGGGTCAAAGGAGCAGGCAGACGACACTTTGCCAGTGTTGGTGCTGACTCTGTAGCAGTACCTGTGGCTGCAGCCCAGGAGCACTGCCTGCCCCCTCCCTCTGCGTCCCAGGCTCAGTGCTCTGGAACATGCTGCCTTCTCATGGGGCCAGGGAGCTGCAGCAGACTGGGCTGGAAGCCAAATCTGTTCCCAAGGGCTCATTCACAACAGCTGAAGGATCTTGTTTTGAAAAGGATGTTCAGGATAAAAAAACGTGGCTCTTTGAGGAGACACTGGAGCCTTCCAGAATCTGTTTTCCTTTTTAAGTTTTCCTAGTGGTTTTTTTTTCCCCCCCTCTTTGCTCATTTGTTTTGTCTCTCAGGGTGGAACTGAGAGCCTAAGCTCAGAGATTCACTGTGAGCTTCTGTTCTGTTCAAATAAAACTCAGGTATTGTGCCCAAGAAAAAGGTGAACAATACTAAGCTGGCTTAATTTACATTTGGCTATTGACAATGCTGTTAAGGTATAATCATAATGCTGAAAAAGCCAGCACATTCCATGGTGTTGTTTGGCACTTGCTCTCAGACTTTCTGCCATGGTGACAATTGAAAATATCTTATTATTTTTGTTGGTGGTAAAGAAAAGCCTTTCCTGTTTCATTACTTAGAATTTTGGTGGCTGTTTTTCACTTTGTCCATTTATCTCTCATGAAACCCAAGGAGAGCTCTTGCTCTCCATTCATTCTTCCAACACTGAAGTCTGGAGTTCCTTTGAAGTTTACTTTGGCATCTACTTCCTCAAGCAAGCACCTTAAAAAAAATTAAAGCTGAAAGTGGTACCCCACTCCCGACTCAAGACGTAAGTTTAGATATTGAATTCTAGGAACAAAGATTTAGTGAAAAAACAAGACACTAAAGTTACAACAGAGCCTACAAAATCTAGGTTAGCTTTCATACTAGCAATTCAATTAGTTGAGTTAGATAGACATTCAGTTACACAGCTCTTCTATTCAAGTCATTCCTTACTGCTGTCAGCAGTTGAGGGAGGAACAATAATTTCAGGGAATACATGGGAAATAACAAATATTCCCTAAGTCACTGGCACTCAAACAGGTCTAAATTTGTGACTGGGCATTTACAATTATTCAAAAGATTGGTAGGAAGACCAACTCCACACCATCTTAATAGTTCTAGACTTTAAAAAACAAAAAATTCATCCCCCCCAACATATAATACTTTGCCCTACTATAATTAAGGCACTGGATTGAGAGAAGGAAAAATCTGTGTTCAATTTCTGGTTCTGCTATCAATTTCCCACATCATCATGGGCAAATCACTTAGGATTGAGAGCTCACATGCACATTTCCATGTGTCAGGTGAGCCACACTGTTTGCACACATTTAAGACATGACAAATGCAAGGTCACATCACCTAATTTAACTCAGTATGGAATAAATTCACGTTAAATCGCTTTACCTTGCATTTGTTGTGAATTAACATGTATAAATTCAGGCAACAAAAGAAGCCTGAGAAGTCTGTGCCCCCATATTTAATACAACACTTAAGCATGAATGCAAGTGGTTTTTAGTCCTTTATCTTTCACTCATTCTCTTTTAAGGGTCTATTTTTTTCTTGTCTGTCTTAATATATAGATTACAAATGATTGAAAATGTTTTCATCATATCTAATACACAAGGCTCTGAGCCTCAGATGAGAGGTTATGGGACTCCTATAATACAAATTCTAGAAGTCTGATTATATAAATTTGCATGAACTGCATGTGTACCAACTCAAACATTGGCTTGTAGTCCCTCCAAAGGAGAAGGCAAGGAAAGGAGGGTGGCCCAAAATCAGAACTATAATCTATACACTTACATGCCAATTAAAAATAAAATGTAATAGCAACAAGCTGCAGCTCAGGGTATGTTACATACTTCCCTTTGAACTCTGAGCTTGTGAGGCTGAGTTTTCTGTTTGGATCTGTCTCATGTTCTATGAGAAACAGGCATTTCCCAAAGTACAGAATAGAAAGAATTTGTATGTAGATTAAATTACTGTCCAGAATGGAACAGTATGCCCCCAAAGAAGCAAAAACCACTGAAAACACCACAGCTAAAGATCTGCCCAACTTCCTACTGGCACTAGCCTGCACCAGCCTCCTGTGTTGGTACAAATCTCTCCCATTTACACTAGGATGATCTAGAACTGTCATTTCAGGATTGTTAACCTCCTGCCTAATTGTTTCCCTGTCCACTAGACTGAGAACTAAGTAGTTTTAATTCAATGTATTCATGACAACTTAGTAAGCATTTTCTTTGACAAGCAGAACACACTGTTTTAGAAAGCTTCGTTTTTAGTCCAAGGCTTTTCTTTTGTTTCACCAGGTCAAATTCTGTAGCATTCAAAATTAAATTCTGATAGATACAGCTGAAATTCAACCCACTCGTAACACTAAAGTCAGGGGAACTAAATGTAGGATGAAAGTATCCTATACTATGGACTTAGCTTTTGGAGTTGAATTTTATGACTAATGCACCTTCTTTGAGTGCACAGGAACACTGGGGACACAACTTCTCTCTTTCAGAATACAGCCTCAGTTCAACAGAAATTTCCCTTGTGGATTAATTATGAGCTATTAGTAAATCAGTGACTGCAGCTGCATTTGCTAATCCCAACACATTGTTATGCTGACTGGAAAGCCTGCTCTCTCCTGATTTGCTTGGCAGCTTACAAGGTTGTCTCAGCACTGGATTTGTAAGGTATTTTAAAATATTTTGTCACTTTTCTAAGTGGTTCTGTTTTTACCTGTCCACTAATCTTACCAGTACAAGAGCAATTCCATGAAGCTTTAGTGGTGGGGTTTGTCTGTTTCACTGGTTTTTCCTTTTAAATGAGGCTCATACCTATTCCAGGATTCTGGGAGGAGATGACTGGAGAAGAACATGTCCTTCAGTCTCCCAACACAGATTAATAGCAAAACATCAAGTCCACTGCAACATGCTCTCAATTTAGAAAGTGCTGGTGCTATAAAGAGAAAGCCATTGATTATTCATCCTTGATTTATAATAGTTGAGAGCAAGTACAAAAGGTAGCTTCTTACAAGAGGGAATCTGGGTCTTCTAACTCTGTAGAATTTAGAATGTAATTTCAAAATCCATATACTTACAAAGGGCTCTCTAATTCTAACATAAAACCAAAATGGGAATGTCAGTTAAGCATCAGCTGCAGGGTTTGGATTAGGAGCACCTGGGCAATGCAGGCTGTGGTACAACAACAGTTTGTGTCTCTGTGCATGTTTACACAGGCAGATGTCCTGCAGCAAATGAGAACCTCGTCTAAGGGGCTCTGTCCTGCTCCAGCACTGTATTAATGATGGAGATAGATATTGTTTCATGGGATGCAAGTTTGGTGCAGGACATAGGCTCTTCAGAGTGGCCTTTTTAGAAACATTCAATACACAAAGCAGTTTACCAAATCACTTCTTAAACCTTTGCTCAATAACCCTCTGAACAACTGATGTAGAGAAGATTCTTCACAGATATGAAATTAAGGAATAAATTCAGGCAACTGTTCTATGTGACGTCGAGCATCAACAGCAGAACCATAATTAAAACTCAGAGTATTCCTAACTCCTAACCCTGTGTTAAACAACATTTATACCTGGGTTTAGTACATAAAACCTTGACTAGTTACATGGAAGGAAAGGGAGGGTCAAGAAAGGACATTATTTCTGCACAAGTGGTATTTTCAGATTAAGTGGAAGGTCCAACAGCCTAGAGTCCAGCTTCTTTGCATTTTGTAATCAATTCTTTTTCAAAGATATGCTGTTTGCAATTCCCACCTCTTATACTAGAAACCCTTCTCATTTGGAAAAGAAAGCAGCAACAGTGGCTTTTGCAAACCTGACTAGAGACATATCAGGAGAGCACGACTACGGCCAAAAAGCCCAGATCACTGAGTATACAGCACAGTGCAGAGTGGGATTCACATATTATTTACTGGCTCTCATTTGCACACCTTTTGGACAGGTGGCTAAATTGCTCAAAAACCAGACAAAACGAGGGGATGCAAAGTAACATACTAACTTCTTTAATAGAGTCCAGTCCAATTAAACCAAAATCACTCTGTGAACCCCTGGGTTTATTCACACTAAACAAGTCAGTGGTACATTGTGTTAACCCGATAGCTGATCGTGTTCATCCCCTAGGCCCCCACATGAAAAATGAGCACCAGTCAACCAGACTGTAATGGTATTTTTCCTTCCTTTTTTTTTTTCTTCTTTTTTTTCATAAAAACTATTTCTTTCATAGACTTAAAACAACCAACTAGCCAAGTTATTAATTATGGTACATCTAAAAAAAAATTAATACTAACCCTAATGTGACTGCTGCTTTACGAGTGCTCTGTGTATCGCCTTAGACTGGCTTTTCAGTAGCAAATCACTACAGGTCCTAAAACAATAATAATAATAAAGAATTAAAAACCTGACAGCAAGTTTAATGGTCAAAAGTAATAAAAAAAACCTGTTCTGAAAGGTGGTTTTTCTCAGCAGTTCAATCCTGCTGCAGCACTCACAGCCTCACAAAGGCAGAAGGGGTTCAAATTCTCTCACCTTCTTTATATTTTTCTGGTTTTTAAAGGACAACTGCATTGTAACCTGCTAGGAATCATGGGGCATTTTACTTAATGTTATATTCAATAATGGGTCTGTTTTTAAAACTTACTGTTTTTCTGGGGGAGTTTAGGGAGGGCGGGGGAATAGAGAGAGAACAAAATCACAGCTCCCTGTAGCTGCAGCTCCCCAGGTGCCTCGGTCACTAGGACTGTCTCATTCTCAGACCAGCGCTGGTAATTTTTGATTATTCTAGAAGAACATGAAGAAAACACCAGCAGCAGCCTCTAAAGCTCCATCTGTTTTGGGTCATGTCTCCTATTCAAGGCCACCATCTTCTGTAATTTATCAGCTAAAGAAGCATTTTCTCCCTCTCCCCAGTGAAGGTTTAAAGGTGGGGTAGGGCATGAGACAAAGAGGGAAGCTAAAATGAATAAAAAATTCTCAGCTATAGAACCAAATTTCATTATTTCCTCTTTCATTCACAGCATCTTATCATCATAGCCAGATTGCTGCTTTGCTTTGTCAAGATCCAACTGATCTCATTTCCCCTCTGGCCCCATTGGTTGCTGGTCGACCTCTGGATCCACTAGGGATGATGCAAATGCTGACTGGACGATCTGAAACCCAAACGACTCCAGAAGAGACATGTTCTGTTGGGGTGAGAAGGGGGATCCTAGAGCAGGACCCAGGTCCCCCAATGGGCCACCAAGGGCCCTGACGTGAACTTTCTGTATGTGTTTGTTCAGATAAGACTTTGATCTGAAAAAGCTGCCGCATTCAGGGCACGGGTACTTCTTCTCTCCTTCCGTCTCCATTTTGTTTTTGCTGACTGCCAGGTCACACGAGAAGGACCCATTGGTGCTCTGTTTCTCAGGAGTCTTGAGGTCACTGGTGTCAGAGAGGTCTCCATATGAATCAGAACTCTCAATCGGGTCCGAATGTGAACATTTCTGGCCTTCTATGGGAAAAGAAAAGAGAGAAGTTTTCAGAATCTTAGCTCCCAAAGGAAGCTATTTAACATGCATTAAAATAAATTAGATTGGTTACCACCTGATCACATTAATGCCTGTCACAACAGAATGATACACACATAACATCCAATCCCTCATATTCTAAAGCCCTTGAGCATAGGTCCCCTTTCCAAACCGCCAGGCTGCTATCACAGCAACAACTGGGGTTTCAATAGGGATTTGTCATGATACTGAATGCAACCATAATGGGTCTCTGGTTTATATAACACTTCTTGAATCCCAAGGATGTCTCACAATGTTTACATCTCAGACACTACAAAAGGATGGACCTAATGATGAGTTTTTAACTATGCAATTCACTTGCACACTTCTGAAATACTGTTGATACTTTGGGGGAGAGCCTAGAAACTTCATGAAGTACAACAGGCTGCAGCAAGATGTGAAGAAACCTGGAAAAACTCAGCAAAACAGTAGTGAGCTACTGCACTTTAAGAAGCGCAATTCCATTAAGTCTCAAGGAACTCTTTTTTACAAGTGCAACACTGTTAGAAGTGAACTTCACAACCTAAAATTGCTCCATCTTTAAATACTGTAGTGTGAAACAGCAGAGAGGTTAGGGACGTTATTTAAGTTACTTGGATATATGTCCTGGCAAAGCCACTGGTATGTTTGGAGTCTTCCCCATTCTCCTATGGCATCATGCCAAGGAAGTTTGTCCATACATTTTTGCTCAGTGCATGTGAATGAGCGTGAGAAACCCAGACGTGCTCACTAAACGAGTCTCTGAATACAAATAGGCTGTACCAACTATAAGAGACCAAAGAACCACTTGGCACAACCCAAAAGACAGATTTGCTCTGGACTCAGCATTACAAACCTAACAGGATATGCATGAAATCAATACACCACTGAGCTGGAATAAAGCTCTTGTTAAGTCAGCACACCACCCAAAACTAAAGGGCTTCTGTAGTAACTCTGTCAAGACTTCAACAGAAAAAATTACGCAACTCTAGCTTTCAGCTGGCACAGACTTTGTTTAACCCAGCCCACTGTGTTCTTCTGGGCAAGAAAAAAAAACAGAATAACTGTGGCTTTGAAGAATTTTCTGATGTTTCACCTTCACCGGGAATACTGACAGTTCAAACCAAGAAGCAAAAACCTATTCTACACAGGTAAACACACTGGTTTACTTACTCAGCAGTTAAACACTCTTTAGCTATGCTTACAATAACACCTTTTTCTTCCCCCGCCCTGAAGCTAAATGAATGTTAAAAACAACAAAAAAAGCACCAGTACTATTATCACCCTTTACCTCTCCTCCCCAACAACTGCATTAAGAAGTTTTAAGTTTAGCTACAGACAGCTGGCTGCATGTACAGTATGGCTCCTCATCAAAACCAGAAATGGGGTTTGACTGACGCAAGATTCAAGTGGAGTGGGACTAACGAACTCGCCCTCAGGCAAAATTCAGATGCTGATTGCTCCAAGGAAGAGGGTCAAGATGAACTAACATGGCTTTTTCAATCTTCTAAATCAAAGAGGGAAAAAAATCACATACTCTTCTGTGTCCATCTCCTTCCCCTAGACTTAGTTAAATCGGCTATCCAATAACAGGTATTACATCCTATGTGATGCTATGGAATTTCTCTGCATCTCCCTAGGCTTCTCTCCAGTATTGTCCCTGTCCTTCCTCCCTCCCCTTTCTTGTGCCCAGCCCAACACCCCACAACACAAAGCTCTGCACAGAGCAGCAAGGTGCAGAGCAGCGAGTCTCTTGCCTTTGATGCCATAGGTCCTGACGCAGTGGAACGCTGCTCCCCCATTCGGGATGGACTCCTGGTGCCTGGAGACCTGGGGAAGGGGAACACCGTGGTGGGTTTTAACATGGACCTTTAAGTAGGAGGCAGAGGAGAAACCTAAACAAGATAAAAGGAGATGAGATCCTGCCACCAGCAAAGACACGCATCTGCCTTCCCTATTCCTTTAATCTTTCTCTTGCTCCTGCTCCCTATTGCAAAGCTGCTATTCCACCAGTTCCCTCTGACATGCTCAGGTAGGATTCCTCTCATCATCAGGCAGTAATGCAAGGCACACTTTTCATCAGACTGAGTTTGCTTTTTATTAGAAAAAAGAGAACAGCCTCCTTGAGAAACAAATTCTGTGTAAGCAAACCTAGTAGGTGACATGCAACTTTCCGGAAAAAAAGGCAGAAGAGACATCCTACAAAAAGGCACCCATGTCTCTTCACCATTTTTGTGCTGTTTTATTTATTTTAGTTAAAAATGCTTTTGTCATCTGACAATACTTTGGAAGATAGGTCCAATTAGTTTATTTTATGCTGTTAAGATTTGAAAGAATGCTATCTAGTAACACCCCTCGTTGGTTTTCAGTGTGGTCTCCCCTTAGGTTTCTAGCATTTATAGGGACTTCTAAAAGGCAGAAAGCTGAAACTATTGACTTTTTAAGGTATACAGTTTTGTTCTATAGTAATTTTTGAAAAACATTTCCTGCAGTCAGCTCATCTTGAGTTTTAAAAAAGATACTAGAACTCATATTTTGTCTACATTTAACAAAAACTATTAAAAATAAATTTCAGTATTTTTAATAGTTCTGATCGGTAAGCACCAAACACTGAAAATAAAACCATATATATCAAACAATTGATTTCTGAACAAAACAGTTTTTTACATTTGTGCATGTGCTTTTTAAAATGTTTTTTTTTAATCTCACAAATATGTCCATTTTCTTTAATGCAATAAATTATCTCACATATACTTTGGAATGTTTTTAAATTCAACCTTAACAAGATTTGCAATTACTATTCGTACATTTGGACCATATACGAGGCACAAGGAAGACAGAATTTTAAAGACTTCCTACAGAGGTAAAGCTACTATCAACAACCAACTTAATTTTTTGTTATATTTTGAACAGAATATTATGGCACTTTCATGTTAGAAACATTTTCCGCTAACAACTAAGAACACAACACAAGGTTCACCGTCACAGACCCAGAGTTGCAGGTTCCCTTTCTGGAGACAGAAGACCCAAGCCCTAGATTTTTTTTAAACCAATATAGCATTTACAGCACAAGTCCTTGCAAGAGAACTTTCATAACAATACTTCACTTAAAATATGAATAGATATTCTACCATAAAGCCATTTTTGTAGTGATATAACTGCATTTACATTTGATGATATATAATAATATATTAGGAAGGATGCAAACCAAATACTGCACACCTCTCTGGGGTGGATTTTTTGACTGCAGCTGTTAGTTTCAGGTGCTGAATTTAATAACGAATGTGGCTTTACACTAGATTTCCTTGTGCCTAGCACACAGAATATCCCTCTACCCAGACTTTTATCCAGGGGTTATTAAGAATTATATATACAGGACCTGCAAAGCAAGACAGAACTCCAAAGCAACCTGCTGAAGGGAAAAAGGGCAGGTTGCTGAGAATGAACAAGAGGTATTTACTGTGAACTCCTGAGTTGAAGATAAAAGTACAGAAAAGTAGATACATCACAACTGAAGAAACCAAGAACATACAACTCTCAAAATACAATGGAGCAGAATCACCAAGGCCAAGTCATCCAGGGAATTAATGTAAGGATATTATCCTCCGAAATAATGCAAGACCTACCCTCAGACATGAAATGCCACAATTGAAAATCTCACTGAGCAACAAGAGAATATATTCTTACAAATACCAAAAATTCACTGTAGACCTGAAAGAACCAGTCTTTGACTGGTAGAGAAAAGGGCACAGCATACAGATATAATGGTGACACTTCCACTTATGAGGTACTTTCCTTATTTCACACATGTGGCTAATAACCACATGCATGCTGAGATCAACTCCTTTGATGCAGCAATGCATTAAAATCTCACTGCCAACCATTAAAAAAGGACTACATGCAGGTATTCAGTGTTTTTCTATACTACAATTGACACAGGGAAATCTTAACTTGTAATCTCTACTACACAATATTTTTTCTGAACTCTGCAATTCTATTTGTAGAGTACATGGTTTTATATAATGAAAACTGCTGCAAAGTGTGTTAGCTCCCCTTTATGCACTTGGCAGATGAACATGTGAGTCATCAACTTCCATCAAAACCGTAAGAATGCCAACTGCTTCATGGGAAACTGTTTAAAGGGAGACTTTTTTGGGGTTGTTTTCATCCTAATTTTTTCCTGAAGCACTTGGCACTGGCCTTTTTATCTCCACCAGACTTTAATTATGAATGCCTGTCCTAGGAAGATGAGGGTTCACAGACAATAATCCTTCACTCTTAAAAGTCTCTTTCAGAGCAAAGTCAGACTAATCCAGAGGATAAAGTGGCAGTATTTTTCAAAGAAGGAATGTATTTATTGCTTTACTCATACACATCTCTCTACTTTGCAGAGCAGATTATTTCTTCATACCAGAAGAACCAATATTAAAACATGTATAGAGAGGAAATGATCTGCTTTATATAAATGGGACCTTTCCCTTGATCTCTTAGATAACATCTGTAAGGAGATAAACTATAGAAATAATTGCACGATGCTCCTTGCTCAAAAATTGTAATTTGAATTTAGCTGGAACATGAGAAGAATGTGTCTTGCTTAAATGGACTCTGTCCACCATGAAATGTACAAGAACTCAGTGTGAAAAATAAATTCTCCTTTGCGATTGGAATATTTACCCTTTTCCTAACTAATTTGATTTCTGCAAAACAAACAATGTGTATGTGTTTGAAACATAAACCCAAATTTCTGAGTTGCACGTGTTATTACTAAGTACCAGCTCTAGACCTGCCAAAGTCATTAATCTCTTGAATTCTTTGAAAAAGCACACACAAGCAAATAAAGTTCCTAAGGATGGTAATAGAAGATTGTATAACAACACAACAGGAGCATGTCTTTTTTATTTAAACTGATCAAGAGAATTTATATTAAAAAGTGAGGCTTGAGGATTAGGTTTTTTTAAGCATTTAAGACAATTTCTTTAAAAAAACCCAAAACCAAAATACCAAACCAAAAAAGAAAAGCAAACAAACAAACCAAAACAACCCCCAAAATCCCAGGGGAAAAAAACCCAACAACACAAAACCACTCAAAACCACTTCACTGTTTCCCTGATTTAACAAGATTTAATTGCTTCCATGACTATTCTAAGCATAAACACCCCAAGTAAGAAAATAACCTGGAAAAAACATAAAATCACAGCTGGTAGTTCTAAAAAAATTATACTGCCACATTGTAAAAGAAATATGTATGATCAACAAATGAGTACACACATGACATGGCAAACCATCAGCTACTGCTTTCTGTCAGGTACTGAGTTCCATCCCCATCTCCTACACCCATTAAACCTTTAAAACAATGTGAGACACTTGATTAAGTTCCACAGAAAAGCCTTCAGTCCAATGGGATAAACTGAGGGAGTCTAAGCTCTGTCATTAACACTGGCAATGTTCAGCTGTGTAAAGTGTCACCTTTTCATCCACTTTTTTTTTGTGTCGGCCAACATCCAAAATTCTCTCCCCAAGCAGCTTGAGCTTGTACAGCATTCCTGCTTGACAATTACTGTATCCAGAGGCTGACAATTACTATATCCAGAACCAGCTAAGTTTCAATTAAAAAATACATCAGCCCATTAGCCAAAAGAAGAATAAACAAAATCCCACTGCACAAGCACGGCGGCCACAGCACAGCTGTGATCAGGTTACTGCGTGCGGCTTCTGACTGTACCAATGCCTATCAAATAGATGTTTCTAATCCAGAAATTTTCCACTAGACTTCATCTTGCCAGGCTCTACAATTTAAAAAATAACTAGTTAAAACAATGAACATTATACTTTGATTCAAAACACCCGCGATTACAAATTCTGCTGTCATTGATTATAAATCTATAATCAAAATTCACACCATAAAACAATGAGTGTACAACACAATTGTTTGACAAATCCAGTCTGTATCTTCCCCTTCCTATGAATTTTAACACTTCCTATAAAATTTAACATTATTCATAATTAAATTTTTAAAATCCTGATGTAAACTGAAATTCACAGCAAATAATTCTGACAACTCCCATGAAGTACACAAACTGTAAGAAGAAAGTAGTTGCTTACAGTTTGCTGTACAACAGGTTGCCTGTCCTTCTACAGGTAAGTGTATATTTTATTTAAATTGCCACTGTACATTTAGACTTGTAAAATGTGAACAAACCACTTAGTCATTTTATTGTTTGAATGCCGAGTCTGTCTTTGTCACACTGGCTCCATTTCCAAAGAGCTGTAGTGACATCCAGTGGTAGTTAAGTTGAAACTCAAGCTTACAAATCGTGGAAACCAGACAATTCCTCCCAACCCATCTGAGTTTCTGTTTGGCACCATGTTCAACGGAAGGAGAGCAGGATAGCACCTGGATCATCTTCCATGTTGTTGTCACAAAAAGAATTGGGATAAGCTTAAGCAGTTTTTCAGAAACCAGGCCTTCAGCTGAAAAGGAGGGCAAGCTTCATTTCACACCATCTACCTGCAGCTTCAAAACCTGAAGATTTTCAGCCCAGATGCCTTTTCCACTCACACTGATAAGAGCACTTCTAGGACCTTACAGACTACTCAGCTAGTGGAAATACCTCCCTTGAAATTTAATGTCTCATTACTCATCAACTCCAAAAGCTCCCTTTTCAGTCTGCACACTGAACACAGAAGAGCTTTATTTTTTAAAAGATTTCACCTCTCTTAAACTAGAAAAGAGAACACGTCAGGAAAAAAGACTTACTGGAAAAAACAAGATCCCAAAACACAGCAGCAATCTCTTCTAACACCTACTAGCTATGCATACCTGTGTGAGCCAACAAGGTATTTTGAAGTTGTGTATTAATCACTCAAAAAAAAAGACACCAGTAAGTCAAAACAATTTTTCCAGCTTGGCTTACATCCCACAAAGCCTAAGTTTCCAACTCTCTCCAACTGAAGAGTACCACAAACAGATGGAAAAGCTTCACAAGCTCTTAGTCATATGGTTTAGTTTTACATAGTGCTGCAAGGAGCAGGGAGTTGGGACTCAGTGATCTTTATGGATCCCTTCCAACTGTGAAAAGCTGTATTTGTACAAATAAAGGTAAAGCACATTTCTAGTGCTCATTACAAAATATGTTTTAGATATGTACATTAATACAAAGCAATTTCTTGTGTTAAGAGGGAGAAGCAGCTTGACTCTATTGCACCAGGAGGTTAAGTAAGACTTAGAAACATAATGTAGATTTATGTTCAGTGTATAATTTTCAGCTTGATCTGTATTTCAAAGATTCTTCTTCCAAGCTGACTGCAAGGGCTCAAGTCTAATCAGGTGTAGGGAAAAAAAAAAAGTGTTGAACAGCAGCAAGGCAACTTATCATGGTTATTGTATAGGGATCTGGCTACTTAGCAAATAAAATTTGCTTCAGATTTCAACTGAGTTTCTTTGGGAACTATCTGCCATGAGAGAAGGCCAGACCTATACTCCACCAGTTTCAGGATTAAGTATTCAGCAGGAAAAGCAGAGTATGTACACATACAGAGTATAACCTCCTCCTGTTGCAGAGAGAGTCACACAGCCTTACAGCTCCCCTCGAGTGCTGTCCCATCCCACTGGAATAAAAAAATAGTTTCTTCATTACCTCGGTTACAGATAGTGCAGAAATTGCTTGGTCCTTCACTATGCTTCTTCAAGTGATCTGCCATATATGCTGCTCGCAAGTACTTCCCACACACCTGGCATGGAACTTTGTCTTCATGACATGCCAGGTGTGAGCGCAGCCGGTCACGAGTGGCAAAGGAAGCATTACAAGTCTGCAGGTATAATGAGAACCATGTGATTCATCAACTCTGCTAACAGCACTGATATTGTTGAATATATTTAGTATTCTTTAGAGTAAATACCTTAGATCCTGTGCAAACACAAAAATGACATGATGCACAAGCCATTTTCCCCCAAATAAAAAATTCAGAACATCAACACATTGCACAAAAGTAATGTTACTACTCAAAAGAATTAAGGCAGCAAGAAAACAGCTCTGACACACTGCAGACAGTAAAAAACTTACATCAAGATAGACTTGTAAGGCTTTAGCTCCTTTCTGAGGATGAAGATACTAAAATTTTAAGTAATATTTAACAAATGAAATAGCACAAACCACTTCGTTGCATTTACAGTAAGTTCTGCCATTTCACTGAGCCATTACAATCACTTTAGACCACTCAAAATGTCCTGTCATCTTCCTAAATTCTAGTCTTTGATGAGATAAATCTAACTTCAGTACACAGAATTGTTTTGGGGTGTGAAGATGTACAAACAAAGGATCAGAGAATTATCTGGGATGACGATATGACGAGAGACAGTAGAAGAGTCATCCTGGTATCCACAGCAGCAGTGCAGACAAACTGTAGAAGTGAAGCCTCAAAACTGAGCAGGTATCAAAATAACTGCATGACATTGTAATCTGTTTTAACTTACCCCTGGTCAAGGTATCATATTCCACTTACTACCACAAAACAAGCTTGATTTAGCATAAGATAATATTGATTCGATTTGCCCACTTCCCAGCTGAAATCCATATGATGAGTCAAGGCTCCCTCCCATTTTTATAATCCCAGCAATGGGCAGGCAGGCAGGCTGCGCCCAGAGCCTGTTACAATGGGCTGCCAGTTCTGAAAGGCTTGCTCTAACGTGTAAAGGGAAATTAATCACCAGCAATATGCTGCACAAGATATTAGAGTTATAGTCTAAACCATTTCACAAGGGCAAGAGGAGAAACAAAAGCAAACACACATCAGAATGACCAGACCAAGCGGGAGTAGTGACATTCAAGAGTGTAGAGCGTTTTGTTTATACCAACTTTATAAAAAATAACACAGTTTTAAGAGATATAAACAGAACCACCAAAGAAACAATATGAGGCTGTTCAGTGTTTTGGGAACTGGATATAGTCTGTATTTTTAAGTATCAGTGTGTAATTAAACCAGTTTCAATAGAGATAAGACTTGTTAAAGTAACAATCTTAGTAAAATTTCAAAATTATAATTCAAGTAAGTGAAATTGACAATACAGAGGAGGATAACATGTATATAAAATTCAGTTAATCAAGAGCTTAATCCAAAAAACATTAAAGGCAGCTGAAAAGCACCTATCAATTTCAACAGGCTTTACACTCATTTGATCCTGTGAGATGCTCAAGTGTGGAAAGCTCCCATGGAGCTGAGGCTGCTCTACAGCAAGCACAAGACTTAACACCTCAGAGGATCAGGACTTAATGAAATTAAAGAGGCAACAGTAAAATTATCTGGATTTCTGCGATATACACAGTTTAACTAGGCCCACCAGACAAAGATTTATAAATTACAAGTATTGAAGTTTAAGAGGCAAATTCTTGAACATGAAAGATTTCATTTGAAATCTCAGTACACAGCGCTGAGCAAAACAGGTGCAGCTTTCACTTACTAAAACGTTCTTAGAGGTAAGCACTCTCTTAAGGCAGGATTGCAGCACTGATACTAATCAATCTGTTGGATATCAACTAAAGATATATAACTAGACTATCATCAATGACAGCCAAGAGATCAATCATCGATAACTCAAAAGCTATGGAGCCGCAGGAAGGTCCATACCCGAGCATTGGGAGTGCGTTAGCTGATGAAGCAGACCAGAGACAAATCACATAAATACAGTGATGCCAGAGTAAAACCATATCTATCCCACAGTGAACTTAGCAAGCTGAAAGCTTACGGAAAAGCAATATAATAATTTATGTGTTTGATTTCTCACTCTTGCTGCTGAGTTGTGTAAAGCTCACCTTTGGAAAAGCTATAGAGTAAATATATCTGCAATGAAGCTTAAAAAAAGTAATTAAGTCCAGTGAGAAAGCAAGAACCAGTTTAGCTGAATTATAACAATGGGAGACAGGACTAGGGTTAAAGAAAACCCCAAAGTTAATATTCAAATAGTTAATATTTATAAAAGGTATAGAGAAAAAAAAAGTTTTATTTTATGAAAGATGTGAAGTGCTAAATGAGTGCTAAGTATTTATCATTAATTGTTAATCATAGAAGAAAACTCTCCAGTGCTTTCCTATCAAACATTGCACAGGTATATAAATAGATCAAAAAGAATATATAAAGTTTAAAAAACATTGTTTAAGAAATACCTCTTGAAGTTTCAACTTTTCTATGGATGTGGATGTCTCTGAGCTTATTCCATGGTGGCTGCCATTTTCCTGCTAATAGGCAGGAAGTAAGAGAAATTAGGACAGGAAGAAACTCATTCTGCATTGAAATCAATGGGATACGCACTGGACTTGGGATGCCAATTATGTTGTGCTTTAATTTAACCTGCATTTTTCTTTTTTATTTAATTTGCCGGAAGAACAACCTGTTTTGTCTCGTAGAGGAGCAAACTTCTGTTTTCTCCCCTTGTTCTTTCATGTCCACAGATTTTCAGATCACCGTTTGCTCCCAAACTGCAGCCTGACTTTCAATACATTGACACGCAAAAGCCGACAGCTTCACCCCGTCCCGTGGAGTCAGTAGCTGAGCTACCCCATTCTGGCTACAAAACTGACTTACCCCTTCTCCTATATCCAGAACTCAACTGTCAGACTGGGGGTGGGGGGGGAGGAAATTCACCAGTGCAACAATCCAAGGGAAAAGATCTGGAGTGCCATTTGCCTGGACACCAAAGCACCTTCTTGGATCTGATTCCTCAGCTGCTTTGACTCTGTGGAGACCTTCCCTAATGTGAGTCTATCTTAACAGTAATGAAAAAGCTGGATTCAAGACTTTGGCATCAGGTGCTAGAGGTGCTGGAACTTAGGATACTTGTGAAAGATCTGTGAAGCACAGCCATTATTTCAGGGGGATGAGTGAAGGATTACAAATTGAGCACTGAAAACTACAGCTGTTGCAGGGATGTTCAGCTTAAACTTGTCCTGTTTCTAATACTTTCATTTATTCCGAAGTTGGGTTGACACCTTCCCACTTCTGTTTTGGTACTCCAAAGTGTACTGTGATGCCACACCAACAAAACATTATATATCACCAGTTTGCAAAGTTACATAAGAGCTCAGGTAAATGGCCAGTATGTTTAAATCGTAACAGAGCACAAATTCCAAAAATGCCATCACAATAGAGGATTCTGGAATGGTCCTCTGTTTACTGATTCCCTTTACTGTAATTCTCTTTTCCAGCAAACATAAACAAAGTATGACAATAACAGGAATTTTCAACAGGAACTGAAGAGATTCAAAAAGGATGCTCAATGCTGTTCAGGCTGCTCTCACGGGGAGCTAATTTGCCAAACAAAATCAATGGAAAAAGGGAATGGAAAATGAGCAAACAACAATATTAAGCTATTTTCCTTCTTGGTGGCCAGATCTTGTGTTAGATACATATCATGGAACAGATGCATAACTGGTTATGAGATAATCACAGGGAGAACTTTATCAGTATATACGTCAGTTTTCATATTTGAAACAAGTTTTCATGACTGCATCCCTTCTGTGGTTTCTACAATAGCAGATCTGTGCATATTCAAGAAGATTTTCTAAATCTGATAGGATATTACATAGCATTTTCTGCAAAGACATACAACAGGTCATTAACAAATTTTCTGTGCCTTAGATTAATGAAAAATTAACTTTGCAAGGCTAAGCAATCAAAAATCAAGACCAAACCAAGCCTGAAGGACAATCTCAACTCTGTCCTGATGATTGTAACCTACAGCCTGTAACTTTTAACTGAAACGAACAGTGCATACAATATTATGGCACTTCAGAGAACACATGATAAAAAAGACTTTTCTTGGAAACCGCTATCACAAAATACATGTGTGCAAGGCAACGGAGTTGAGCTTGGCTGTGCCATCTTAGCTTCCATGTTTCTTTACTTTTGAGCTCTTAGTGTATCCTCTGATTCACATGGAGTTGATATTTAATATTCTTAAATTGATGTTAAACTACAAAAAAATTTATTGGTCATCAGCTGGCAAAGGACAATTCATAGCTATCAGTGTTATTTGTAAACAGTGTTCATCCAGTAATCTTGGTATCAACTAGCAAAAGACTGATGAGTGTCTGTTCACGTTGGGATGCAAACATTCATCATCAGTTCATCCATAGACCTCTTGCTGTCCCCACATTTTGAATTCTTTTTATGAGTGGAATTTTCCAATTTGTATAAATCTGTAACCCATAAATCATCTTAAGAAGCTTGAGCCAATCTAAGGCTTTATATAGGACATACAGTTAAATCAGTATGATAGCTCTATGGCCTGACTTTCAAATGTGCTGGGCTTTCACAGATCATATGGATGTCAACAGAAACCTTTAGGTGGCTCCAGCTGTCTGGAAAACTGTTCTCAGGATTCTTAAAACTGCAAAATGTTTCAAAACCCTCACAATTTGAAGGAAATATAGGTGTGTCAAAACATGTGCAAAAATGCAGATCAGGAGGCAGCAGTCATATAGGATTGACTAGGTTCATAAAACGTGGTTAAATATTTTGGAAGAAAACATCCTCTAACCTTCATTGTCTTCAAAAGAGAAAAAAAGAAAAGAATCTTGCTCCAGCTTCTTTAAATATATATGTTAAATATTTCTTCAGAAGCCAAGCATGGAGACTGTTAGCCCAACAACTGTTTTAAAAGTTTGCCCAACATCCCTCTGATGGCAATGTGTGATGGTGGAAGCTGATTCTCAACTTTGGTTTTAATTGGTACTTCCAGGCACCTTTTAAATCTCTCTATAAATGAATTATGAAATATCTTCCTTCATTTGATCTCTCAAACCTTATTAACTGTAAAAAACTATATACAACATTATGACATTGTACAACAAAGGATATTGCGATGCCATTATTTATATTCTCCCTGAGATAAAAAAAGCTTCCAATTTTGCTCAGTGCAATGTTCTGAAAGCTATGCAATTTAAAAAAATAGTATCTTGACAAGTTATGATAATTACAATTTACTAATTTTTTACTGAAATTATTCTAAAAAAATGAAGTCAGCATTGGAGCCTCCTGATGGCAACAACTGCAATTTAAAAAAAGGGAAGGAATCATCAGTGACATTGACTCCAAGCCCAGGTGGCTGGGTAAGAGCTCCAGGGTGAGACTGGGACAACACAGTAGGGAAGAACATTTGGTAGAAGGAGGGGAGGCAGGAGGACCAAAGCTGTAGATGAGGCAAGGGGGACGGGAGGGATGGAAAGCAGATGTCACTGTGGAACACTGTTCTTTACAAACATTTATCCCAATTCACATATACATGGTATTTCTACTGGTACTTCAAAACTGTCCGCACACATAAATGCAGTATCAAAGATTACCCACAACATCAGTCTAAACCCCTCTGGCTCCTACCTGACACTTGTGAGGTCTCTCTGAGGTATGCACCTGTTTGATGTGTCCATTCAAGTGGTCTGGCCTTAAAGGAAAATACACATAAGCACACTTAAAACAAATACTAAAAATAAAGTTACTAGGGAAACAAAAAAAAAAAAAAAAAAGAAAAAAAAGAAAAACAAAGGAAAAAAGAAAAAAAGAAAAAAAGATCCCAGTGCTGTATCTATTACAAATGTAGTGATATTTAACTTTCCAAGAACGAGATCACCAACAACTGGGATTCTACCTTATTATGTACCCTCTCCAACTTTCTAAAAAGGCAGCATTTTCTCAGGAAGAAATCATGACTGAATGATCAGAGGAAACAGGAAATACAATTTGCGATTTTCAAGCCTTCATGTCCCCGTCCAAAACCCTATTTAGACCTTAACAATCAGGGCACTTTGATTTACAGTTGCTGAATATTTGAAAATCAGACCCTTCCGGTTTATGTCCCGAGCACAGATGTAAAAAGCCAACTTTAGGCACCTCTGTGCAAAAGGACTCTCTAAACTCTGTTGCTGTGACACATTTTCCACCTGCAACATAAAAAAATACTCCCAACTTACAACTTGGTGGGGAGACTGCATTAATACAAATAAAGTGCTCTGAACGTTCCAACTAGAAGGTGCAATGGAAGAGCAAATTATTACTGTACAAAGTTAGACCATTCTTCACAACCGGCAAAGCCTACTTTGAAGAAGAAAGGACTGAAGAGCTGCAGATTGTCCTGGTGGGAGTTTCTCCTAGTGGGAAGAAAGCTTTTCATTGTATGAGACCAAAACTGCTTGGAAACAAGTTCTCCACCCTCTCCTCCCCCAACTTCCCAGCTGCACCAATGAGAGGGCACGGGAATGGAATTCACGCACTGCAGATAGAAAATAGGCTGAACTTTGCAGTGAGGCTCTTAAACCCGATGCTCCAGCGCTGGGCTGGAGTGGTGTAACCGGACAGACTGGTTGGGGTCCTTCTGGGTACCTCAAGCCCAGCAACCTCACATGCTGTGCTACTGAATATAGGAAAGGACACTAAAATTAGACATCACGCTTCCAACTTCCTCTGGCTGCTCCCAGACTGAATACTGAAACTTAAGAGTCTCTAGTTTTCATTCATACTTCGGTTTTACAGATACGCAAATGGTTTTGTTGTTTACTTTTGTAACAGCATTCCCACCTGTTCACATTAACTTCTTGGGAAAAATGAGAACTCAACGTGTATTTCTCACTGTCCCTTAATGACAAAAACCTTTCATACAGCAACAGCAGAAATCTTTAAGTGTCAATAAAACCCGTAAAACTTGGTACACAATCCCAGGTGGTGCTATAATAAGAGAAGTACTTTCACTTCTAGCCACAGATGAAATTTTCATTTTGTGACTTTCCATCACTGAATCTGCAGCCCTTATGAAGATGCATCCCTAATTACTGACGATTTAAAAAAAAAGGGGGTGGGGCTACGTGTTCATAATTTGTTTCAATAACAAAAAGTCCCTCTATCAAAAAGAGAGCAGGGGCACACTTCCACAATTTACATAGCCTGATGGCCTTTTGATTTGTTTTCAGATCTCGATTCCTTCCCTCATGTTAGAGCAAATCAACTGCTGTAGAAAACCGACTATTGGTACAGAAATAGCAGAGTGTATGCATCCCCCTCCCCCCCACTACTTCTAAACTCAAAGCGAGAGGCAAACTTCCAAAAATGTTTCAAATTCATTAACTCAGACTATAAGATACCACTAACACAACTACGTGTACCAAACTACTTATTAAATTAGCTCCCACAAACAGCGACAACAAAAAATCAGCAACATTAAATGCACAGATCTTACGTATATTGCAGGGCAGAAACAGGATCCCCTTCAGAAGGATGTAAACCCAAAGGACACAAAGATCATGTATTTAAAAGATACTTGATGCTGCAGCCTTTGAAATCTCACCTCTTCCTTCACATTTGGGTGATAAAAAACATTACGAACTAAGAGAAATGAAGGGAAGTTAAGAAAAAGAAAATTTAAAATGGATACGAGAAAAATAATCTTGAGATGTATTATTTTGCACTTCAACAGCACCTTCAAACTACCTACACATCAGTGATCTCAAGACACCTCTGTGAGGCAGGTAATTATTTCAAGACCCATTTCACAGAAGAGTCATTTGAGGGAGAGACTAACTGATTTGCCCAAGGACACGCATACACCAACTCTGGGACAAAGCTGGGAACGTTAGCCAGAAGCCAGCTGACTCCCAGTTCTATGTCTTAATTACTTTTAAACCCTTCCAAGAGCCTGCAGAATAGCATCCCAGAGGAAATGATGGAAGTCTCATTCCTTGAAACATTTTAAAGTGGAACAGTCAAACTATCCTAAGTACATTTCCAAGGGATTGGAAAGTCAACTTCCTAGGTCTCTCTTTGTGTCAATGGTCCATACAAGCACTCTCTTACCTGGAAAAGCCTTTTCCACAGCTCTGGCAGATGTAGGGCTTTCCCACAGAGCCATCATGAGATCGAACATGATAGGACATCCTGTCTTTTCGCTTGAACCGCAAGCCACACACCGGACAAGAGTAAGGCTTTTCGCCAGAGTGTGACAGCTTGTGCCGATTCAGGTGGTACACGTCCCGAAAAATCTTGCCACAGATCTCACAGGCCACCTGTTTCCTCGTCCTGCTTCTTTTTCGGGGTGCATCGGGGTCATCCTGACCAGGAACACCATTTTCACCCAGTCGTGGGGGTGGGATGTCTATGTAGCCCAGCTGTAAGCTTGTCACCCCATGTTGAGCCTCATGCTGACGAAGACGATTAGCATCCGTGAATACTTTCCCACAGAGGCCACAAGGCAGGATACCAGCCTCTCGCAGGCCCCCTGGGGTACCAAACATCATGGAGTCCAAGAGATTGGCTTTACGGGGACGCCCTCTGCCCCTCTTGGTGCTTAAAGTGGGGGCACTAGCAGCAACATTCTGGAAGGGTGAGGCCAGCAGTGGTGGGGACAGAGGTCCTGCCACCATGGGCAGGCGGTCCACACCCTGCAGGACAGGTAGGGAGGACTGCGCAGCGGTGAGCGCAGCCCGTGTGGCCTCGTCTTCAGGCATGCCAGCAATGCCATTGCCATTGGGTGCCAAAGTGGCACCGTTGGTCATGTCAAGAGGGAAGCCGAGGTCAGCAGCCCCCGGACGGAAGAGCATAATGTCAGGGCGTGCGGGGGGCACGAGGAGCTGCACGTTGGACTGCTTGATGACCTCCTGGCAGATGTCAATCACAGACCTCATCAGCAGGAACTTGGCGGCCGTCATGAGCTCCGGGAAGCTCTCCAGCCGCACCACGATGCGCGACGTGTAGGCGAAGTCCAGGATGTCTCCGAACACCTTGGAGCTGATGGTGTGCATCTCCAGCTCCCGCCCGCCCCCGGGGGCCCCGCCGGCCGCCGCCGCAGCCCCGCCGGCCGCTGCCTCCGCCGCGTTCCCCTCCTCGCCGCCGCCGCCACCACCTGCCCCGTCGCCCAGCTGCGCGCTGAACACCGACTCGAAGTACTCGCTGCAAGCGGCCAGCACGGCGCGGTGCGCCGGAAAGCTCTCGTCGCCCACGCGTAGGAGCACGTCGCAGAAGCGGCCGCCGTTCTTGCGCTGCTGGTTGAGGCTGTGCAGCACGTCGGCGCTGTGCCGGCTCACCTGGTACGTGTAGCAGCCCGACGAGGGGCCGCAAGCGGCGGCCTCGCTCACCCGCTCCATGGGGGCTGCGCCGCCCCGCCGGCGCCCGCAGG
>VXAZ01004954.1:1078995-1104867 GCA_013399875.1 Gymnorhina tibicen | reverse complement strand
AGCCAGAGCCAGCAGGCCGGCCCCCACCCCGCCCGCCAGCGGGGGCTGGGGGCTGCAGTCTCCCCCTTCCCCAGCACCGATCCTCCAATGCCGAGCCGGCAGCGAGGACCCCGCCCGCGGCACACGGGGGTGGTGGGGCTGCGCTCGCCCCCTCCCCCAAATATCCGGGCTGCAGCTCGCCCCCCAGGCCCCCCTCCCGCTGGAGAGAGGAGGAGGGGCCGGCGGGGGGGGGCTGCAGGCAACCTCCCCCCCTCCCCAGGCGCGAATCGTCCAATGCAAACCCTCCCGGAGCTGCAGAGGCGCAGAGCGGCCCCCACCTCCTCGGCTTGCCTGAGGAGAGCCGATCCCAGAGGGGCCAGGGGCTGCAGAGCAGACTGGCCTCCCCCCGGTCTTTCATTGCATTTCTCACCCCCACCCCCCGTACCACGATCAACTCTCAGGCTCGCTAGAAGAGCGAGGCGGCGGCATTGTGGGGGAGGGAAGGGGAACAGCGGGAATTCTTCCAGTGTGAAAATGCCCTCCCCTCGGGAGCAGTTGGGAGGAACGGTACCCGCGGGCCGGGGGCTGCGGGAGGCACGGGCAGTTCACAGCCCCGAGTGCGTCCATGTTGGGGAAACTGCTGCCCGCGGAGCCCCTCCCGCGCACCCGGGGTTCCCACGGCGCCCGGCGCGCCCCACGCCCCAGCGCGGCGAGGCTCCCGCTCCCTCAAGTTACCCTTCCCCGGGCCCAGGTTAAACGCACTCCAAAATGCACTGCCGAATTCACTGCGCGGGGTTGCCTGGACTGTCCTAGTGCTGAATCTTCCCTGTGTGCTCGAGGTCTCTCTATGAAGAGCTGCTATTTCAACATCATCATCATCATTACTCATTTGCAGCTGAAATCTGCTTTCTGTCTCAGAGAAGAAATTTTCTCTACTTTTGAAGAAGTATCTCCCACACACACATCACACACACACATTCCCCAAACAGAGTTCTTTGTTTTGTTAAAGAACACTTGGAAAAAAGTGTTCAAGGACACTTTTTTGCATTTGTAACATCAAGTCTAATTAAGAATGCTTGGACCACCTATTCACAATCTAATATCGTCACTTAAACTATTCTGTGGAAAATACTGAACTTGGCACATGTGAGGGCATCACAAACTACAGAGCCTTCCAAAAGCTCAAACCCGGCACTTGAATTAAATAGTGGTGGAACTGAAAAAGCATTCTGGGTACTGATGTGCAAATGAGCGCACCAAGCTTCCAACTTCCAAAATATTACATTAACACTTAAGGCCACACAGTGCCCTCAGCCTGTACACCAGATTTCTCCTGCTTTTGATAGGAACTATTTGTCTCTACTGCAGTCAGAATATTACCAGTAACTTTTTATTACTTCACTATGTGTGCACACACCCTGATATGAACATATACTTTGGGAAATTCGAGGTGCAGTGGTAGCAATGCTGACAAACCCAGCTTAAATGCACCCTATTATATAGATAACACAGTGCTCTTTTTCTCTGAAGTCTGTGCGCCACAGACACACGAGTTGTACTTGCTACAGTGAGGAAAATGATTATGTTTAACTCACTAGCCAGGCTGCAAGCATGCACACACATGGAGCAGTTAAAGAATCTGGAATTTGGTTATCTTTCCTAGTGGCTTTGGACAGTTGTATGCCTTTTCCCCAGTGGTTTGTTAATTTGCTTTCTTTTAGCCCCTAGCCTCCTGACATGGTTCCTGCTTCCTATTTCAGTTGCCTCCTTGCATGTTCTTTGTCTCTCCTCGAGGCAGGGGGAGGGGGTTCTGCCTCTCTCACAGCACTTTCCTCAGAACTTTCTCCAGTTGCCACAGAATGTTCTGGTTTCAGCTTCCAGCCCTCCTGTTTAAAAGGTGCCATCCAACATACCCTGCTTGCTTCTTTAGGTAAAAGCTAAAACAACCCCAAAGCATGGCTGTTTCTTGGCAAGTGACCCCTTCATAGTTCCCACGAGAATGCCAGATCAGCACACTGGGATCTCACACTCCCAGTAGTTGCCGGAGGCTCGTTCAAGATGACCACCAACACCTTGCACTCCTGGGTAATCACAAGGACACCGACACAGCCCTTTGCCTTGGCTCTTCAGCACTCTGCCATGGCAGTGGCTGCAGCTCTCCTCTTGGTAGTTACAGTCTTTCTACACTGGCTTCCCGCACCCTACAGTTCCACCAACACATTTAAAGGACTGCTGCTTAGAACGTTTTCTGGTCCTTCTGAACTTACCCTGTCTCAGAATATGAGACTATTGAAGTAGCCACTCAACTAGCAATTGTTATAACATAGCCAAATTTCTTCTGAAAATAAACAGGTACTAAACACACTGAGCCAAAATTTGGCTCATCACTATGAACAGACTTGTAAGATGAAGATCCCTAAATGTGATGACTAAATGGCATTTCTCCATACATAACTGTGTAAGCAGACAGGAATGATTACCTTTGAACTCAATTACCATCACAACTAGCTAGTTACTCTTTGAAGACAAAGTTCCAGATGATGTGAAAGAAAGTTTTAAATTTCAGTTTTAAAATTTACGTTTTCTGTATCCAGTATTTCCTCCCTTTTTCAGATGATTCCTAATCTATTTTCTTTGACATTTTCTGCCCTGGGATGTGTTGCACTTCTTTTTAATCCATCTCTCTTTTAAATAAAGGCATTTTCCTCAGGTACTTTATTCAGCTTCTCACTATTTCCTGTCTCACTTCTGCTCAAGGGAATTCCTGAAGTGTCCCTAAATGTTTTGCAGCTGCCCGGTACCTGCTGAAGCACTTTGATTGGTATTTCAGTAGTATTAATAATCCTCCTTTTCTCTGGACGTGTGTACCATTTGGGACTGCACACTGTACATTGCTTGCTTCACTGCAGATCAATTGCTACTGGCCTTACTCAGAATTGACCTTAAATTGGTGTGCAAATATAGGAGGTAACAAAAGACTGTTACAGTCGAATCTATTCAAACATATTTGGGTATATGTTAATTAGAGTTGAGTCATACCTATTTGTTCAACACTCAGCTTGTGAATCTGTGTAGGTCTTGAGGCTACTGAAATTTTTCAGAATAGTCCCATTATTATGCTCTTTAAGAAGGTTAGTCACTATTTCACATGGATTATAATATTAGCAGAGACATTTGTGCATAGCACTTGTGCCAGCTAATCAGTCATATGAACCATTTCCTTTCTATGTGTGTTCCACAGAAATACACAACACTGTTCATGGCACACTTGCAATTTCAGTGAGTAGCTGTCAGTTTTTCTGAGCTTTCACTGGTATTTTAATTAACTGCTAGTGATATAACAAGCAATTAATTCAGCATTCATTACTTACTAGGTTGATTATTACTTAAATTTAGTTTTTAAAGATTGCTCAGTTTTTTATTGGGAATCATCCCATGAGAATGCCAACCCTAGCAGCAAGGATTCTCAGAGTTGGAGACAGCAGTTTCCTCTGTAACTCAGACATGGGTCTAGTGATTTGTCAGCTTTCTCCTTTAGAAGCAGATGAACTCTTTAAAAATGCCCAGTACCCTCACAAAACCGACAGCAATAGGATGGTATATGATGCTGTGGAAAGTACACAGAAAGGCTTACTTTAAAAAGGGAAAACAGCACTGTTTGTTTTTCCTCTTTTTGATCACTGCACTCATGTGCTGTGTAGTCTATGTGTTGCATGGCAGTCCACGACAAAGTCTGGGGAGCTGATGCTGAACTATACAACTTTTAGTTGTTATACTAATTTTACACAGTCTTGGAAGCGAACCTTTGATACTTAATCTCCCTTTTGTTCCCCTCATTTCTTCAGTCTGCCCAGTTTAACTTATTCTAGACTGCCTGGAACCAAAGCAACCTGACCCATTCAAAACAAGATTGCCACATTAGGGATCTGGGCAACGTGGAAATACAACCTAGGATTCCATCTCGTTGACTCCCAGTGAATTAGGCATTCATGCCTAGCTAAGCAAACCTGACAGACAACTTTTTCTCCTCAAACATACATTACAATACCACCCTAAATACGCAATGCAAGTAACAAAGGTTTGGTATTTACAGATTAACAGCTAAACTACTGTGATGTCCCCGGGAAAACTCTTCCCTAGATAATAAGTAAACTGGCATAAAAAAAAGTTAATCCTAGAAGACAACTAGGAACGGCTACATCTGTACATTTTACAACATTCAAAAGAAACACAACTTTCTGTCTATTGTCTCAAGAGTTAATTAAGATGTGAATTGCATCAACTCTCAGAGTCACTTCACCTCAGGCAATCAGTATTATGCTTCCATTGAAGATTCAGTACTATGGATATAAAAAAATCTTACCTTTTGATAGAGGGTTTTCAAAATCTCTTTCCTCCAAACAGGCATGAAGCTGGCCCTTAGTCAGCTCATTATAGCTCATTATAGTTTTGTCTCCTCTTTAGCATGAGCAGTTCTTCCCTGAAATACAATAATAGGGTTAATTAGCAGCCAGTTCTCAAATCAAAGTACAGTTCATGGGTAAATTTGCAAAACTGTAAAAATTTTAAAAACAAACAAACAAACAAACAAACACCCACAGAAAGAAACACCTTAAAATGAACCAGTTATCTATATGCCTTAATTTGCAGTTACCTTTTTTTCATGAGGAAACTCTGGCAGGTTGGTTACAGTCCCACCCATAATTCTTAAAATCATAAGTACTCAGGTCGCTGTTATCATTTGATACAGATTTTTCACCGGGCTGGTGATCATTTCTAAGAGGATATGAAACTTCAAGACCCTTGCTTCACCTGAAATCATGGTTTCATTTCCTCCCTGTCACCTTCTCCCCACTTTCTGAAATCCTGCAGAAATCCTGCCTCTAATCTAGAAATGCAGTCCCGTAGCAAGCCCACAAACACACAGCATCAGCTGGTTGCCAGTACAGTCTGCAGCTTCTGGCATGAGGTGAATTACCAAAACTACAAGTGCTGTACTACCAGAGTGGCTCTTAAGCTAAAATGACCTTCTCTGCACTGTGAATAAACTTGATATCCACAAGTATTTGAGTTATTTATTAGAATATAAAAGAGGGGAAAAAACCCCAAACCTAACTAGGTGAGCACGCACTGCTTATTTTAGCAAGGTACTTTATGTGATTTTAATGAAGCATACACAAGTTATCACAATTATTTCCATACTCACAGTATTTACCATATATTTTGCAATGATAAAGTTTACATGGTTATCCAAAAGACTTGCAAGCCTCTTCTCAATATAGTTCGTTTGCATCTCACCATCTCATGTAAGTAAAACTCTTACTCAAGCTAAAATACTAGTTGTTTTAGAAAGAATTTCAGAATTTGACCCATAATGAAGTAGTTTATTTAAAATTGGTAGTTTGACATAAAACCCACTAAATGCATTAGCTCCTAAGCATTCCTATGGAAGTGAGCTACAGTTATCATACTTGCAGAGCAATGCTATGGAAACATGAAAGTTTCAATCATTCTGCGGCAACTGCACATTCCTGTTGTGCAAAAATAAAACTGAGGCACAAGTAAAGGAAATGACTTGCTCAAAATCAGTGTCAGCAGGACTGGAGTGTGTAGAATATGAATTTCTGAAACCCATTTTTTTACAGCCCTCCATTGTTCAGATCTTGCTGATGAGGTATGCACCATTTCAGTCACATTCCTGTCATTGTAGCTTGGTGAAACAAACACTCCTGCTTTTTCCCAATCACCGATTCCATACTGTGTCATGTTCCTTAAGAGTTTGATGAGACAGCCTTTACACCAGATGCAGTCTTTGTCCAATTGCTGAATACCCTTTAGTATATTGCTTTCCTTATCTTATTACGAGTATTATTAGAAAAGTGTTGAAGTTATATACTTCCAGTTTATCAGTTAGTCATTCATATGGCTTCTTAATTATTTGTGGGTTTTACTCCAGATCTGAACCTTCATTCTGTGTCATCTGACTTTATAAGCAGGGGAGATTGACTGTTGTGCAAGTTAGAGCCTTTGGAAGTATTCCCCCTGTTGCACTTCATCTAGATTTCCTAAATGGAATTATTCCAATTTAAAAAACACACATATATGTTTTAATAAAAAAGATGGCAAGTCACATACTCCATCTTCCATCAGTGCCCACTATAAAGCTCAATTAACCTTTCAAGCAGATTTCAGTCTCTTGCATCTCCTTTCATTTTCTCTCCAGTTCTGCTGGGGGCTTTTTCCTCTCCTGACATTATATCCAATTTTCTATTTATATTTTCCTTGATTTTTCCCTTCTCTGACTGACTTTTTTTTCTTTTTCTCTAATAATATTTTATCATTTGCAATCTATTTTCTAGTTTTGACTGCAGTCCTCAGGGGATGTAATTTATCCATTCCCAGTCACCCACCCTGCAGTCATTCTTCCAGCTCTTGCACCTTATTTCCTATGGTCAGAACCACCTTGTTCTCTAAGCACGACGTCACATAAAACACCTTTATATTAAAAAATTCACAGCAGTACTCACAGTAAATAAAAGTAACATTACTCTATTCACAACCTGGAAACAATCTCTGTTGAACAAGCCTTTCTGAAGCTTAAAAGATGTTGCTGTTATAAACTAATATAAACTACTTTCAATATCCTAACCAATTAGAAAGTGCTAATTTGGCTACCAAAAATCAGACTAATTATCTTTATTAATTAAATTCTTTCTCCCTTCAGGTAACCAAGGACAATACTCGACACTGAAAGAAGTTTTTAGGTGCCTAAATTCCTTATAGCCTTTGCTTGAGTAACTTTCTGAGAAAAAAAGGATTTAAGAGCTTACTGAGCAGCTGTATGTTAAGAACACTGTGGAAACATAAACCAGCCAGGAGCACAAAAAAACCATAAACCAAAAAACCATAAACCAGCCAGTAACTAAATTTTCAAACCATATATTTTATTGACATCTTTGTTCATTCAGCCCCCACTTTGGAAAATTATTTTAAGTTACACTCAGTTTATGAGATTTGGAGTGAGTTTGTAAGAACAACTAGCAACAAGTTCTGAAGTTAACCATGATCTACTGCACAAAAGAGGGGAGGTCTTAAACCCTGAGTGAGCATTCAGAATTTGTATTTTTCTCAACGTTTTTTCCTTTCAGTAAAAAGGACCACAAATGTAGACTGATCATATGGCTGAATTCAGTTGAGGCATAAACAAGTCCGACTCCATCTGAAGTAAGTAGGAAAAAAATTATACCAGGGTCAAATCTCTGTTCCATGTTGGAGAAGGATATTGTTCACAAGGAATAATTAGAAAACCATGAACAAATATACAGTGGTAGATGCATTTATATTTACCGTAGCTTAGCTGAACTAACATTACCAGGAATAGTAATCCCATTTTATTTGGGATTCTATTTTAGTAAGGTCTGTATAAGCTTATATTAATGACAGTTCCTACTATAAAGAGTTTATGACAATAAAGGCTGCTTTTTTGATTAAGATGGGACAAGAAGGGAAATGCAGAGGCAGAAGGAGACCACAAATAGCAGTGTGGTTCTCATTGCACTAGCACTCCTTTTTTCTTCTTTTCACTGTAACTTAAAGATTTAATGATTACGTAACAGTTCTATCACCAAAACTGTTATAAGGTTAGTTAAATTTTGTCAGTTGTAACATACTCAGAATTCTGTCTGAAGATGTGGCAGGTGTGTCTGTAAGTGCTCATACTATGGGCCCGGGGGAGTGTATTTTTAGCTTTTCAAAAAAAAAAAAAGGTTAAGTTTGACATTTAGGTACACCATATAAAAACGGACTTTGCAATAAATTGAGGTAGAAGAGCCTTCCTGGAAAGGATACTGAATATGGACAAAAAGGCTTCTATAAATATTCGAATTCAGACAAAATATGACAGAAACAAACTTGGAAACCAAAATCCTGAACAATGATTAAATTGTATTTCCTTGTCATAAAAATACTTTTAATTTGAAATCCAGTTGTTTGGCTTCTTGTGAAACAGCCAAAAGCTGGAAATACTTGGCATTTTAAAGTTTGAAGGGGCCATTAAAAAAATCCTTTCTCTATTTAATTAGCCTGCATTCAGTGGAGAGTTACAGATGTCCCTGGGGCAAAGTGGTACGGCCAGGGCTCAGCTGAAAGGAGCCGTGAGAAAGCTCCAGCATGAAGTCCCGGTTTGACAAAGCACTAGCTCGGGAAGGTTCCGCCGCGGGCGGTGCGGCAGCGCCGCCCGGTCCAGCAGCGCTGTGGACACGGAGTGCCACAAATACACACCTGGCGAGGAGCAGAGCCCGAGCGGGCTGCGGGAAGGACCGCGGAGAGGCTGGTCCGGTTTAACCCCAGGGAAGGGCACACGCCACCTCCCTTCGAGGGCAGGGAGACCCCCGGCTCCTCACACAACTGCGGGGCCGCTTCCTCAGCGCACAGCTCTGGTCGCACCGTTCTCTCTAACAGCCGAGCACCCATCGCCTCACGCCGGCTTCTCTCGGCGCTGCAGTCCGGCTCCCCCTCACGGCAAAGCGCCTCAGCCTCGCCAATACCGTCCCCGGGCCGCCGTCAGGGCTCTCGCACACCCGGCTCATGCCGGCTCCGACAGCCCCACAGCTGCCACAGCCGCCCTCTGCCTCGCACACATCACACGGACACAGGGCATAGAGACACATGGATCTCACACAGACATCACATACACACACGGATCTCCCACACACATATCACATGCACACGGATCTCTAACATACGTGGATCTCACACTCGCACGGATCTCTCACAGACACGGATCTCTCTCACACACGGACCTCACACACACGGACCTCACGGATACACGAATCTCTCACACACAGACGAATCTCACAGGCACACGGATCTCTCACATACACACGGATCCCTCACAGGCACGGATCCCTCACACACACACGGATCTCACAGGCACACGGATCTCTCAAATGCACACGGATCCCTCACACACACATGGATCTCACACTAAGGCATCTCTCCCTCACACTCGCCCCTCACAGCCTTGCCCGCTCTTTCTGTGAGGCGGCGTGCGCTCTGCACACGGCCCAGGGGGCGCTACGCCGCGTCCCCTCAGGGCAGCGCGCGAAGCCGGCGGCGCGCGCCGCGGGCCCTTTCCCGCCCGCCGCCGAGGCGCGTTCCCGCCGCCTCTCGCGAGAGGTCGCCACGCGCGTGCGCGGGCGCGATCGGTGCGCGAGGGGCAGCCGGGCGGGCTGGGCCTGACGCCACCATGAGCGGCACCCTGGCCAAGATCGCGGAGATTGAGGCGGAGGTACCGCACCGCCGCCCTCCGCCTCCCTCGGGGCGGGCCGGGCACGGAGCGCCGAACGGGGCGGGCGCGGGGCGCGGGCCGGGGGGNGCCGCCCTCCGCCTCCCTCGGGGCGGGCCGGGCACGGAGCGCCGAACGGGGCGGACGCGGGGCTCGGGCTGGGGAGGGAGACGGCCGCTGGGACGCGCGGTGAAGGGGTGGCGGGGCCCTGTCCCCAGGCGTCGCGCAGGGGCCGAGGGCGGCAGAGCTCTCCCGGTGTGAGCCCTCGGTCCTGTGCCCTTGCAGATGGCCCGGACGCAGAAGAACAAGGCCACCGCCCACCACCTGGGGCTGCTGAAGGCCCGTCTGGCCAAGCTGCGCCGGGAGCTCATCACCCCCAAGGGAGGCGGCGGCGGCGGCCCCGGGGAAGGTGCGTTCTCTATGCGGGTGCTGTCGAAGTGCGGGAGGTGTGACGGAAGTCGATCTAACGGGGGGTGCTCTTGTCCGCTCAAATCATGTCAGATTATCTGCTAAACAGTCATAGAATCACAGAAGGGTTTGGGCTGGAAGGGCTTAAAGAGCATTTCGTTCTACCCCCCTGTCATGGCAGGGACACCTTCCCCTAGATCAGGTTGCTCGGAGCCCCATTCAGCCTGGCCTTGAACACTTGCAGGGATGGGGCAGCCATAGCTTCTCTAAGGCAACCTGTTCCATTCTCGCTTCCTCTTGTCCTACCCGGTCCAAGACCTCTAACCATGATTTGTGGCCCTTCCTAGGGCTGTGGAGTGGAGCCCTTCCTGAAGTTTAGATGAAAGTGCTTTTGTATTTTGGCTCATATAGTCTTGTATTTGCAGAAGTCTTAAGGTTTTTACATGAAGAAGCACCTTTGCAGCAGCCACCTGTTTTTATGTATAAAGGTGTGAATTGCCTAAGCTGCAGTGCTTAGAGGGAATGCTGCACTTACACTCAAGCCAAATACACTGTGAAGTTTTGCAGCCAAGACTTCATTAGACAGGTACATGTCATGGAGTGTTAGAGACAAAGTGGTGCAAGGCAATAAAGATTGTGAACAATCTGTTTCTCACTCTCATGCTTTTATAGGAAAGCTTACTTGGTTTTTGCTCAGGCAGTATTAAAAATAATAGTGTGTCTCCTATCCAGAACATTAGAAGATACAAAATGTCAATCATTAGACAAATGTTTCTACTCCTTATTTGCAGGTTTTGATGTTGCAAAGACAGGTGATGCCCGCATTGGGTTTGTGGGTTTTCCATCAGTGGGGAAATCTACTCTTCTAAGTAATCTTGCTGGTGTGTACTCTGAAGTGGCAGCCTATGAATTCACTACATTGACTACTGTGCCTGGAGTCATTAGGTACAAAGGAGCAAAGATCCAGGTGAGCTCTTGTGTCTGTGAGGGTAAGATGGGCTATATAGATGCTGTGCTGTTAGGGTTGAGTGGTCTGGCCTGACATGAGCAGGTTAGAAGTGATGTGTAGAAGTGCTTGAGAATGCCTTGGAAATGTTTCCATGGGGTACGGATTTTCCCCTGCATTTCACTTTGCTCTGGGAAGAAGTTCCTGTGGTAGTTTAAATTATTCCCTATGAGATGATCTGTTCCACTGTACCAATAGGGCACATGGGATAATACAATATATAACAATCAAATGGGAAACAGTCTTGTCGTAGTCTGTTCAGATTTGCAGTAGAGTCAGCTGGTTTAGAAGGGTAAAAGTAGGATTGATTTAATCAAGAATACTTTTTTCATGTGATACTTTCCTTCCTGTGAACAAATAGCTGCTTGATCTGCCAGGAATTATTGAAGGTGCCAAAGATGGTAAAGGCAGAGGACGGCAGGTCATTGCAGGTGAGTGTATTAGAGCTGGAAACAGCAGCCTATCACTGGTTCATTTAACACAATACAGGAGAATGAAGGGTTGAATCACGTTTCTGATGTCTTTAAAAAGCTGGATTGTTTGCTGGACTTCAACTGCCTGCTGAGAAGCAGTAGCTGCTTTCATATTGTTTTCAGTTCTGGCTTTGTGCACTTGCTGGGTTTGTGCTCTGCATTGACACTTCAGTGAAAGTACATTGCCAATTTTGCAGGCAGATGTGATCCCATCCCTAACAAGGCGGCTGTTTTCATTTCCTCACCCAGTTAATTGTCCTCAGTCTGGTGTCTGAATGGAGACAGGAAGATTTTTTCCAGCCTCGGTCATTCTTACAACATGTAAAGATCTGTCTATCAGTGGTGCTTGGCCAGCACAATAAACTTCAGTCCTACACTGGTATTTAAAAATAACCAGTGTGCTGGCCTTCAGGGGTTTCATAGTGTCATCAGTCCCCCGAGCCACATTGCGGTCGTTTTGTCTTAGGTTGTGTGAGTATGCTTTTTGAGAGATGACTTTCTTTTTGTGATTCTTAGTTGCTCGAACCTGTAACCTCATTCTGATTGTTCTGGATGTGCTGAAACCTCTTGGCCACAAGAAAATAATTGAGAATGAACTGGAGGGATTTGGAATTCGTCTGAATAGTAAGCCCCCCAATATTGGCTTTAAAAAAAAGGATAAAGGAGGCATTAACCTTACAGCCACAGTAAGTTGGAAGTTTTCTTTAACCAAAATTAAAAACCAAATTGCTTGAAGAAAGAGGCATTTGTAGTTGGTGGTATGCCTGGGACCATGATGTCCTGTGACTTCTTTAGGAGCTGAACTGCTGTACTGTGCTGCAGTTAGTTACTTTCCTTAGAGGCCATCCACACCTGTCCTGGAACCTGACCACTTCCTTGCCCCCAAAACAGAGCCTCGGTTGGCTTCCACACATAACAAGTTTGAGATCCAAAGGAGAGTGTGCAAAAACTGCCTCTTACTTGGTGGCTACAATGTTCTTCTGGAGAGGATTGTGCAGAGTTCCAGGCCTTGCAGCCCATTTACCTGAGTCTTTAAAAGCATAGAAATAGCCAGAGATACCAAAAATCAGAACTCTGTGCTTTCAGTACCTAAAATGTAGATGTCTGGGCTCTGAACTAGTAGACACGTGGGTTTGTGTTGCATCTGGTCCCAAACTGAAAGGAAACACTGCTTCTGAAATGTCTGATTGCATTTCTCAGTGGGGCATTAATATTAACAAAACTGTTAGGATTTAAATCTGTTTTTCCATCTCCTCAGACCAGCTATGGTGAAATCAGAGTCAAGTCCAATAACTTAAAATGCAGCTCTTCTTTCTAGTAATGCATATGCAGTGGTTGCTAGGTGAGAGCACTGTTAATTGTAATACTTGATTTGGCTGTTAGCTCTTCCATTCCTTAATACTGTGTCTGTCTATGTTCAGTGTCCTCAGAGTGAGCTGGATACTGAGACAGTGAAGAGCATCTTGGCAGAGTATAAAATCCACAATGCTGATGTCACACTGCGCAGCGATGCCACTGCTGATGATCTGATTGACGTTGTTGAAGGAAACAGGTACTGTTGGCTCCCAGGCTTTGGCACACGTGCAGTCTGTATTACAAAGAAAAGAATTGTCCTTCAGGTTTGCTTCCCACAGCAGTTGAGCCAGCAACGTGGCATCAGCATAGGGATAAGCTTTTTAAAAACGTTTTTTCTTTCCAGTGAAGGTAGCAGGGTGCTGCTGTCAGGTTGCTCTAACAATTCCTTTCTTTTTGCAGGGTTTACATCCCATGCATTTATGTCCTAAATAAAATTGACCAAATTTCAATTGAAGAACTAGATATCATTTACAAAGTACCCCACTGTGTTCCCATATCTGCTCATCATCGCTGGAACTTTGATGATCTGCTGGAGAAAATCTGGGACTACTTGAAACTAGTCCGAATGTGAGTCAAAATTGCTGCCTTCTGTGGAGTTAAGTGTAAGGCTGAGACTGAAAAAGGTCTCAGGAGTGGATGAGGAATATTTTATAATGCTTTTCTTCTAACTGGTGTTTGCTTTATAACCCAGAAATTGTGCTCTTCTTAGCTGTTGTGTGATAGCCAAAAGTGCTCTTTTGAGTTTGTAGGGGAATTAAATGAGAACCTTGTGAAACCAAGACCAAAGCACGTCTTAAAAAATTCCTGAAAACATGGAACTCTAGTCAAACTTAGTGGTAACATTGTATTCCAGATGTAATCATCTTTTCAGTCTGTCATGGATGCAGCTCTCTTAACAGAACTTAGTTCTTCATCTAGAATTTCAGGTATTTTTACTACAAGTTATTCCAGATTTACCTCATAATTCTTATGCATTTTTGGATGAACTTATGAATGAATTTACTAATACTCATAATACAGTAATTGTTGTCTTCTAAATGTATATCTATCTACTTGTGATAATACAGATGTATTGTGTGAAGGGATTTAGTGGGTTTAGGTATCTGTGCTATAGATTTTATCAGGTGCTTTTTTAATATATGTTGAGATTTTCACAGGAAAAAAAAAGGCAAGTTGGAACCATAATACTAAAGATGTTCTTTTCCAACAACTATTGGCATTTGGCTTTTTTTTAGCACCTTCAGAAAGCTCACAAGTGGGAAACCTTTGCAGTTACAAGGGAGAACCTGCTGCAGCCACTGGCTGCCCAGACTCATTTTCAGCTTAGATCCACCAAATGTTTTGCAGCGTATCCATTGTCACCACTGAAGTAGCAGGACTTGGCACATGCGCTGGGGGTGATGGTGCAAATCACTGATGAAATGTCATGATGGGTTTGAAAAAGGTTTTGGTACTGACTGATGGTTCCATCTGTGTTACAGCTACACCAAACCTAAAGGGCAGCTCCCAGACTACACCTCTCCTGTGGTACTACCTTACTGCAAGACCACAGTGGAGGATTTTTGCATGAAGATCCACAAAAATCTCATAAAAGACTTTAAATAGTAAGTATAATTGTAAAAGAATATATAGAATAGAAAATAACTTGCCTTCAGGTATATTATTTCATCTTCTTCTCAACTATAAGAGAATAACAGGACTTTTTTTTCCACGTCGAATTGAATAGATCTGCCTATGACAATCAAACTTAGTACTTCAGTTGCTGTATTTGATGTTCTCATGCTCTTTCCTACATAAATGTCCTCTGTAGAGAAAAAATTATTTTGCTGTTTAAAAGTAGCACTATACACAGCATTGCAAGCCATTGTCCCATACACTTGGGTACTAGAGACAACTTCATGCTTTGTTTTGATCTGCTTGTAACCCTGGTTCACACAGACCACTCAGCCAGGTACTTGTAGGAGAATAAAAATAGCTCTGAAGCATTGCTTTCTGTATTAGCTTTGTGACAGAAATAGCTGCTGTTCTGCTTGCATATCATACTTCTAAGCCTTTTAAATTTGATTTTTCTTCTTTCAGTGCACTGGTCTGGGGTTCATCTGTTAAACACAACCCTCAAAAAGTTGGTAAAGACCATACTCTTGAAGATGAGGATGTTATTCAGATTGTGAAGAAATAAAGTTATTCTTACATGGTTTGTTGCTGTGCCTGAAATTTGTCATTAATTGTAAGTGACAAACCCCTTCCCCCCCCCATTTTGAGTTAGAAATGGCCTTTTATTATAGTACCCTGCTGCATGCTAAAACTGATGTTTCTGGCCAACTTATACTGCAGTGTCTTGTTCCAGCAGAACGTACAGATGAGAGAAACTCTGGTTAAGTGACTTTCACAAGGACAAAATCTTGCAAGAAGCTTTGATGGCAGGGATTAGGTTCTGCTGGGTGTACATGTCTTTCCAAATTAGAAAGAAGTTCACACATCAAGAGTTATTATTTTGTTCTAAGTTAGAACAAAACATGAAAAGCAGAGGCTAGAGAACCGTATCTTACAAAACGAGGCTAGAGAACAGAGTTTCAGCTGCCTTAATCTAAAAGTGTTCGTGTTGGAATACTTCAAGGCTATTAATAGTCCTGCAGTTGTGGAAAAGCTGGGCAGTTCTGCTCAGGAGCAGTTGCTTTTTCAACTAGTAGAAGTGAGCAAGCTGCTTGTGTCTGTATGACTGAAGGCTTTTAAATTTTCTTAAAAGAATTTCTTGCCTAGATAGAGAAGTACATTGCTTTTAGAGTGGCTCTGTTGCTTAATAAAGATGGAGAAAGAAGCTTTTAGCTCATGTCAAGAGCAGTATCAAATGCATCAACCTCTAGCATCTGCTCTCCTACAAAAAGGAAGTAGGGGTGTTTATTATAGGGGTGTTTATTTAGATGCTTCAAAAACACTCCCCCTCATGTTATACATTCAAGAAGACAAAGTGATTAGAGACACCCACTCAAGCACTAAATCCTTAGAACAGTGGTTGCTATTCAGCCTGGTAAGGAAACATCCAAGCCTTGATTCTACTCCAAGCATTTCCCCCTGTACTTTTTCAGATCTCTGCATAAGTGAGCTGAACTGCTGCAGGGGTGCTTGGTTTATCAGCCTGAATGGAAGGGGCAGAAGATGAGGCAGTGAAACCCATTCACACTTTGTTTAGAGCTGGTTAGTTTTACAGCTTCTAATACACTGAGCCTCATTCCTCACACTTAACCGTGCCATTTAAATGCAGCAATTCCATCCTGGGTCTTCAGTGAGGCCAGTTACTCTTATCAAAGCAGACTGATCTTCCCCACCCACAAACTAATTGAAGTTTTCTGCATCTCAACTCAAAACCTGGTTCCAACTTACCCACAAGAACAATGCTAAAAATTAATCAATATTCTGACATAATTTAGTACAAGAGCAATTGATACAGACAGCTGGTAGAATCAACTTTATTTACAGAATGTTACTGGGAAAGTGTCAAGTTAAAAAAGTATGAAAACAATCTTACAAGGACAAGCTGGTGATTGCATGTTTTACAGGGATTGTTTTGGGAACAACCACTAGAAGTATAGGTGACCTCCCACAGCTTCCACATTTGAGATTTCAGCTTGCTATTTCCATACAACATTGTCTCTGCTGGACTGAAACAAACTCACCATAGCACGCTGGCACGGGTTACAATACAGACAAAGTGATTTTTTTTTTCCTGCTGCTGGTTTTGTTTTCAGTGAGACCTAAGAAAGAGCAAGTCTGTGAGAATTCTGGTTTTACTTTCACCTCTTAAAAGAGCACAATGGCCTAAGCTAGGTAGAGGACATGACAGCAGTACTAGACTCAACACAAGCGAGGGAGTGAAGTGAGGAACCATGCAGAAGGATGGAAGAGAACATTAAGCTGTTCAGGGAAGTGAAACAGGTTTAAAAGGAACATAGTATTTTAAAACCAAATATACACAGTAAGATCACAAAACTACCCCATCCTCCCCCTTTCAAGCCACAGAACAAGACTCCAAAGGCAAGTTTCACAGTAATTGCATCACTGGATGCACACTAGATTGAGGACAGTTCTTGGGACTCCCTTCTATCAACAGCACTGAAGGCAGTACAGAATATTCCACAGCTTTGACTGAGGAGTTGAAGGGTGAGGATTCCAAGGCTCCATTTTGATGACCTTTAGTAACTGGCTTGAAAGATTAAAACAAGGAAAAATACTGCAGCTAAACAAGGACCAGCACCAGTCCTCTTGAAAGAGCAACAACCAGCAGGTACCTACAGACTGAATTTCTGGCTTTATCATGACTGCACCAGGTCCCATCCTCAAGGCTTTCGAAAACTAAACAACTCTCTCATTTGGTGGCAAGAGTCACAGGGAATCAGACCTTTGTTACATAGACAGCAAGATGTGGGCTTTTTACTTTGACACTTCAGCTACACTGAGTGCACAGTACGTGACAGAAAAATGTGAGAGGGAGACCTAGAGGAGATGAGCAGCAAGAAAAGGGAAAGCAACTTCATCCTGTTCACTCACACTTAGGATATGCAACTTTAATCTTAAAGAAAGTCCCACACGTACAATGGAGAAAGGTCCAAACCATAGGCACAACTAAAGCTCAACTGTTATCAGCTACTCTTATGTACAGCTGTATAGCTTCAAAAAGGCTATTCTAGGTGTGTATGTACAAAAGATTGTTTATACACAAGTCTGTACAGAAGGGTCTATACATGTAGTTTTCTGCAGAAGGAATCCATAGCTGCTACCTCTACACTAGAGAATATCAGCACTTCATTCACATATCTTACAAAAACAAACAAAAAAAATTAGACACTTCCAGGATTAAACTGGCTTTGTCGTGCATCTAAATTTCTTCAGGCTTCACTATCCAAGCCATAATGGATCCTTTAGTCTTGATGCAGACATGAGACCAGGACAGGTGCCATGTGCTTTAGTCTCTCAAAAAGAAATTTTGCACAGAGTGCTAAAAATAAAAGCCCCAAAAAATCAAACAGAGGTGAAGTCCTGACTATGGACATTTTCATCCAGTCTAAAGAATCACAAGTGTTCCACCCAGTGGTCACTGTTCACTGCCGGTATTCCAGTTCATCTACACTGATGACTTTGGATGGCATGGATGGAAGAGGCTGCTGCAAGACATCTGAACCAAACCATTTTGCAAGGCCAATGGGAGAGCCACTTCTCTGGCTGGGGCGATGGTCAAGCTGTGTGTGCCCGTGAGATAATCCAGTCCGAGGCAGCACATTTTGAGGGGTTGTTTGTGCACCAGCAGGTGATCCCTGTGCTCCAGAGCCTGTGAAATGTAAAGTTATTAGAGGTGGAGTAATACCCAGCACAGATTTGTCCTCGAGCTATCACCTGATAAGGCATGTGAGCAGAATGTGGCTTTTATTCATTCTATGAGCCCCAGGAAGTCCAGGTACCACGTGTTTATTTTCAGTAGTACTCCCATAAATGGCCTGACACTACCAGTTCCAGACACGGTATCACACAGGTTTGAAGGGAAGACCAGGCTCAAATAGCATTTCCCTGGAGAAGGTGGGTGGCCTGTGGCCCACGAAGGCTGAAAGCCTGCACACATGCTGCAAGAGTTAGATCTGTCAGTAGCAACACATGTTCTGAAACCAAACACTTCACTTGGGCTTTGTTCTGGCATAACAGCCTGCAGTGGCCCAAACCACCTGAAACCCACACAAGGTTAGTGATTATGAATAACTAAATTAAAGTAGCTTCCTGCTAGCACAGTGTACTCAAACCTCCAGGAAGTACAGCACCTAGAGCAGGCTCAGCCTTTTAGAACTCACACTCTTGGTGTCTGTTTTAGCCTACCTGATCGTTGTAGCTGCTGTTGCATCATGGCAAGCTGCAAAGGCGTCCCCGAGCGTGGATTTAAGATGTGATGGCTTGCTGTTGGTAGTGGATAAAAAGGCTGGCCAAGGATGGGAGCAGATATTCCCTGCAAGTGAGACAGGTCCACTCCAGGAGGAAGCATACCTGTTGAACATGAGCAAGAAAACTTCTTACCTGATAAGCATAAGGAACTCAATGCAAAACAAAACATATGTATTTAGATGGGTTGCAATTTATTGTCTGATTTTAAAGGTCAGTTCTGATATAATAAAGACTACCAGTGGTATCAGTTTGTGCTGCTCCTAACACAAAGTCAGTCTCAGAGAGAACATGCATACAGGAAAAAAAGTATGGATTACCTGCTTGCAGCAGAGGAAGATGTTGCGGATGGACCCCCTGTGCCATCATTCTCTGGACCAATCCTGGGTGCAGTTGATGAGCAGGTCGTACAAGTGGTACATGGGGAACAAGGGGTACTTGATGAACAGGACGAAGAAAAGGGCCTCCTGGTACTGGGGAGGCCATTGTAGGAGTCTTCCTACCAGCTGATTTGGGCCTGTAGTCTTGCTCTTTGGTGCAACGATTTGCTTGGGTAAGAGGTGTGGAACATGCAGAGCGTTGCAGTGCAGGTAGTTTGGTACCTAAGGTGGGCAAAGTTCCTTGATCTGCATTCTCCACAGAACTAGACAGTAGGTTATCTGTAGCTAGAATTGAATACAGCTATTACAGTCCACAGCTAGAGATTGCACCTAATGAAAATTAAAGCTTAATGACTGGATTTGATAGTTAAGATTCCAGGACTAGCTGAACTGTAGTCATATATATTTAACAGTAAGCATCTTTTTTCTGGATGCTTCTGGCCAAATTATTTCAAAAGAGTAATGAGAAGGAATATGTTCCACAGAAATCCCTTTACAGGAAACTTAAGTTAGACCAGAATCAGCAGTAACTATACTTTTAATTCTTATTTTTCCTTTTTCTTAGGAATTTTGAACTGGCAACATGGATGAGTCAGTGCCAAAGGTGACAGGAGGTACAACAGATCCTCCCTAGACAAGATTATAAATTGGAGCTGTGCCAGAAATCTAGCTGAAGGTGGTTTTTCAGTTTAGCTGTGTTTGGGGGTTAACAGCAGCCTTCTATGTCTGACATCTGCTTACCAAGATTTGGAACACTAAAGCACCTCCAGAAGCTACTTCCACAGACCATCCAGATGAGTCAGACAAGGCCTAAAATACCTCAGCATCAACTACTACCAGCGGAGGTATTTTCAGTTGGACTGCTACCATGAACTGCAAGCTACCTCTGCAGTTACCAGCGCTGAGCACAATGTCATGGCCATTGGCCATGTCAGTCTGACTGGGTCAGGCAACTGGTGTTGAGCATTTCCTTTTAATAGCCCCTTACATCAGTTTGGGTGACAAAATGCTTCACTAATCTGCTACACTTAAGAGCTTAACTGGTCTCAGCTTTGACTGAGTTGTCTCAAGAGAACTCTAAGACTTCAATTACTGGTGTAGAGAGCTATGGAAGCATTATTGTTACTGTGCTTGTTCATCAAGACAAGTTCCAAACAGTTACGGTCCAGGCCTCTTAGTGTTGCTCAGAAATTGATAGGAAATAGGGACCAAGCCCCAGCACTACTGGAAGAGTGCACTTGGAAGTGTATCCCCCTCCATAGCTCTAGCTCCTCCTCTCATAGGCTCCCTCACATCTACACTCTCCTCATCTCCATGGATCAGGAATGTCTAAAGGTAGCCTGGGTGTATTATGTGCTGAGACAATCTGAGTCTATTCCACATCCCTTTTGTTTGTGGTATTCTAAAGCCATTACAATACCTTCATTTGGTCTCTGATTTTCATCTTTAACATCACTGATTTTCATTTTCCCAGAAACTGGATCCTCTTTGCTTTTCTCCTTGCTCTCATACATCTTGCGAATCACCGAGGTAGGTGTGAAGGAAGGAGACAGCTGCAGAGAACATAGTAAGAAGCAATGCCTCACCCACTGCTCATTATCCAGGCCACAATACCTCAGTTGTGGGTGGACACTAATTCTAGCACATCCTTTCCATTTAAAGCTCTTTTGAATCAGCTGCTGTGTGCCCATGATTTTACCTTCCCTCATTTCATAGCTTTATTCTATAGTTTAAGCATTTCTCTTTAGCTTTTTCAGAAGTCCAGTATCAAAATCTGCAGCTGTTCTCGAAGTTAAATGTACCTTACCAGGCTTGAAACAAAATAGCCGAGCTGCAGTGTAAGTCACAGCTATTTCCTCTTTGCTATTGGTTCAGAAGAGCAGCTCCATAGGAATTCCTATAGAGCTGCTTCATCTTCATTAACTCAGGGCTGATGTTCTGCAGAGAACTATTGCCTCATTCAGGTTTTCCCCCATTCAAAGTTCCATAGCACCTGTGGAAATCACTCATTTGGAATACAAACTTGTATTACTTGTTTCATTTGTCAGGTGATAGTCTTGTGTCAGTCCTGAGCTGCAAGTGCTTGACTGATTAACTGCAAAATTTAGATCAAAACTGCATTCTACACAGTACTGAAGGCAGAGAGGCAACAGCTTGGCTTTGAGATTTTACTCATTTTCAAAGTGACCCCGAAGCTCCTAAGCATTATTCCAACCCACAGACACTTAGGTCCAACGCTTCATACCCAAACACCAGTGTTCTCTGAAGCGTATCATGGCTTTCAGCACTTATCTTCTGAAAACTTAAGCATCAAAATATGATGGCTTGAGTTTTCATAATCACCTTCATTTAGTTTCAGAAGATGAGGTCACAGTAACATTAATGGTATTTCTTCAGTTTTAGATAAGACAGTGGTCAGAAAAGGCTCTTTTCCAAGGTGAAGACATCTACTTAAGCATGAAGCGAAACTCGTTCTTGTATAACAGGGCCACAGATAAAACATGAATAAGATTAACTCGATGGCCTCCCTTTCTCCCATCGATTACCATTGCTGTAATTTGGTTACTGCAGACACTTTTAGTTCTCCCTACAACCACTGTAGATCAGGTACTGACCATGCTTGTAATGGATGCTGCAGGGGCTGGAGAAGATGCATTCCCTCTGTGTCCTGGTGCAGGGGATTTAGTCACTCGCTGCTGCCTGTTAAGGGACAGAGAGTCAGAAGAGGCTCTGCTTGTGGCACAGAATCAAAGGCAGCATTGCCAAGAAGCAATGCAATCCTGAGTGACTAGTGCTAATATCTAGTGAAAGACAATATTCACATTAAAAATCAGTTAACAGCATACCCCTTAAATTTTGCAGTCAGGTGCTCACCTGTTTCTGTAGCCATCTCTGCTTTTGTCCATTTGTGGTTTACCAAAGCCATGCTGATAGAAATTTGCTGCATGTATGGCCAAGTCATGTGGGATTGCCAGTCCCTCTAATGCAGCTTGCTGTATCTCCAGGGGACTCATCTGAGGTAGAGCAGCACAAAAAAGCACACAAGTCAAAGCTTGTATTTGGCTGGGTTTTTTTTTAAGATACTGAAGATTGACTGCTATAGCCACTAATGTCTTCACCAGTGTCTGCCCACCAACAGTCTCTGTTTTATTAACAGGCAATAGAAGTTTCAAGAAATCCTGTACTTTAGGTACTCTCAGATGGGCCAAATTGCAATGAGGTTTTGAGACTGTACTAAATTAGACTTCGCATCCTCACACTCAGAGTAAACTTAATGAAGCACAAACATCTGGATTCAACAGCTAAGTGTTTCCACAAGTTAATTCTAGGCCACAGAACACAAAGAGATGCACATACATTAAGCAAAAAGCATGTCATCTAACCTGTGCAGCAACTGGGCTCATGGGCTTCCTTACACCTGGAAATGGATCACCAAGCAATTGCTGAGAACCTTGTCCAAAACCTAAAGAATATTTAACCATTGTATTTAAAAGTACTAACAGCTTCTTTCAATACATAGAATACATATCCCAAAGTAAAATAACTCTACATGAATTAAGGATTCCTTGTGAAGACTCTCAGCTCATCCCTTAAATCCACACAGAGCTCCATCTCTTTCTTCCTTGTCACAGAGCTGAAGAGCTACAAAGGAGGCTGCTGGTAGTGTTTTGTAATACAAATGGCCAAGTAGTCCTTGAAAGTTATTCTTACACAGTAGCCGAGCACATTATTCCACACCAGAACTCGCTGTGAGGTCTGGGTGATGAATTTAACATTAGAGACTAGTAAGTAAAGGGCACTTTGCACTCAAAAGGCAGACACTGCTCTAGTTGCCCACCAAATGCCAGGAAATTTGTATAGTTCTGTAAAGCACTTAAAAAAATCCTCAAGCAATAAAAACCCGCTTTGCAACCAGTCTCACCAATGGGTGAAGATATTCTATGGCGCAGGTAATCTGCAGAAGCAGCTCGTGTTGGGAACACGGGTGGAATAGGGGGAGATGGGGCTCTTTGTGTCAGCAAAGAGGCTGCAGGTTCCAAACCACCTATCAGGCCACTTAAGACATTTGATGAAGCAGGTCTGGTAATGGGTGGACCAAGAAGTTCCTAAGAGTAAGTAAAGAAAGAACATTCAAAATATGACCAATTTACACAAACAAGCTCATTTTACTACACTACAGGCTACCCTGTTTATAGCAAGTTAGAGACAAGGGGGACTTGTGCAACCAGATACACCAATCCTGCTTTGCCCAGAATTAGGCACTCAGCAAGCTTTTCATTTTCAAGCTGTAATTACAGGAAATAGCATGACAAGACATTTTTAGGTGAACTGATCTAGTGCCTGGCTCTTTCTTCTCTATAGTATCATGTCTGACTAGTGATCCCATAATTGCCTTAAATGCCTTATTTTCAAATAGTTTTTGTTTTCCCATTGAGGATATGCTTTTAAATAGTTCCCTCCCCCCAGTAAAAATACCTGCAGAATATTCTTTGATAGAGGCTGGCCTGACATCTCTGGAGGTGACATTAAGTGGCTTTCAAGGCTCTGCTAAGAAAATGAAAACACTGTAAGTTAGACATAGATACAACCAAACTCATTAAGAAACTATCTACATTTGTCTCAGTTACAGAAATAATTTCACCTGTTCTGTTAGAACAGTAGTTTATGCATTAGCCAAATAAAATTCCAACAAAGTTAAAGGCTGAGCTGGCTCACAGAGCTTCCCTAGCTAAGAAAAATGCCCTGTGCTAGGTTGCATACAGGTGTGCCTCATTCAAGTTTGGGTCAAATATATGAATTTACATAATTGTGTAAACTGGAGATGGAACATTCAGCCAGTGGTTAACTGAAAAGAAGCACAAACTGAAAAGTGTTTGTATATTAAATAAATTATTTAAGATATTCTTCTGTGCATTAAAATTGCACATTAACGTAAAGAGACAGCCAGAAGCAAAAGTCTTGATTAAAGTCTGAAATCAATCTGCAAATTCTTCACAGGGCAAATTTACATTCTTCACTATCTTTTAGTGAAGTGGGATGAGTCTAAAAGTCCTTGGGCATAGTTTGGCAGGAAAAACACATGCTTTAGACCTAACTCAGTTGTTACAAGTATTTTCTGGTGCCAGAAGTATTTACAGACAGCTTCTGGGTCAAGCATACTGTTTAGGCAGTTAGTGGCAGGATGAAATTTCATCCTACAATCCCTTGCAGTTTAAACCTTACTATCATCTGTTGTTTAACATTAATCTTCCAGCTAACAAGTATTCACTTCAGTTTCATCTTAGTACAAAAGATGTTAAAAGCCAAGTGTAAAATAATAGATCGTTCACTGACATACCTCTACTAAACAAAATTCACTAAAAACATCTGGGCTTCAGGTAAGGGTTGGCTGTTATCCCCATTAACACAGGTCACAAGAGCCACCGGCTGCTACTTACATTGACTTTGGGCTGTGAAGGCAGAGTCCCGCTTGCCTTCATGCTGCTGACAAGTTTGTTAAATGCAGTCATATCTCCATCCTTCTTCATCTGTCTGGAGCCAGTGACATTCAAGGCTTCTTCCATTTGCTCAGCCATAAAGGGAGTGGCAATTTTCCCCTCCTGATCCACCTTCAGGCCTTTTAGCCCAGCTTCAACTTCCTCCACTGAAAGTACAACTCCTGAATGTGCTGAGAAACACAGGAGAAATACTGGTAAACCACAGTTCTGTTCTCAAGTGAGCTAATAATTCTTGTGCAGGTGTTGAATAGGTTGTTTGAAAACTAGGAACAGCCCAAACCTTATTTTTTGACATTGATACTAGCTGTCAAACTATGACCGACCTGTGTTTAGACTGACATTCTAATATATCCAAATTCAGAGAACTGATATGCACAACTACTGCCATGTAAGACTCCACAAGAACCTGTTTAGGCTTCAGCTACTAAATTCCCACTATTTTTCATTTATCCTGCAAGATGTGTTGTTACTACATTTTACAACCTTGCCTGCATTTAACAGAGAATATTTGTGTGACAATTGAGTTGGTTCTTTTTCAATTAGGAAAGTTTCATTTATCTTATACTCCAGGAGACCAGATGGTTTTACAGCCACAGTGCAAGCCACGTCAAGTTGTCTGAAGCTATCACAAGTAGAAAGAATACATACCTGGAAAAACTAGATACTACAGAGACTCAGTTACACACTTAAACTCGGTGTGTATAAAGTCTGAAGTAAATTTCTTGCTCAGAAATTAAAGCCTCTATAGAAGGATTTCACTGGCATAACCAGCATAAGGCACAGTGCTCTCAGCAGTACTTTTTTCCTGTGTATGCCTATACATACACAAACACCTACTGGTGTCCGACATCAAGGCTAAACATGCTTTATGGACCAGCTAACACACGTCACAAGGTATGACACCTTAAAAGAAAAGGAAGAAGAGACAGAAGCATGCCATGGGTTGCAGATGTTGGCCCAAAGAAATAAGATTTACCGGAAATTTGGGCAAGAAGGTGGAAAAAAACAATGATGCAGACATGCAGAATGGAACGTGAGTAAATATGATGTTGGTGGAGAGGAATTGACCTGAAACCTCCACAACACTCAAAGAACTGTACAGCATTTTATGGGAATACAGAGCCCCACATCAGGTACTTTTGAGTGAATGGAAGCTTCCCCACAGATTTATTCCTTCGTCCTTGGTTCGTGACGATCAAAGTTGAAAAAGTTTTTAGTAGGAAAGTCAGACTAAGCAGAACAGAAATAGAACTACAAGTCTTTTCTAAGTCAAATTAAGGAAGTTCTCCACATGTTAGCCAACATTCCCTACTCTCAGATGGATGCTTAAGAATATTTGCAGTGCTTAGATGCTTTCTTTCCTAGCTGCTTCACACTAATCAGAAGGGCATCACTTTTTCTTCAGTCCAGTTTACATGGCAATACATGCTGCTTGACAAAAAGAAACCAATTTGGAATTAGACCTCAAGATTTCACAGAACACATGCATTTTGTACACTCCATGCATGCTATGGCCCAGACATGCAAATCCCTAACCAGGAGGAGGAGCTCTTGGGGGGAACAAAAA
>VXAZ01004954.1:981631-1078982 GCA_013399875.1 Gymnorhina tibicen | reverse complement strand
AAAAAAAAAAAAAAAAAAATCACATTCTCAAGCCACTGTTCAGCTTCTTAGATACTGACACTTAATGGATCAATGTGATGCATCATAGACACTTCCAAGGATGACTTACACTGTCAGTTTTTGATAAAGCCAGAGTTTAAATGCCACAGTTTCAGAGCTGACATTACCAGTCACCAGTATGAAAAAACTTATGCAAATGCCATACACAAAGCTGGAAACTCAGATCAAGACTTGCATCATCTTTTAATTGTTTCTGGGCACTAAAGCAGTCTGATAAAGTCCTGATGTCATCCTGTGACTGGGATGAAAAGAATCAGTGGTGATAATGACACAATCAAGAGCTGTTGAATATGAGTTTTCAGTACTGTAAGTAAATTTATAACACTGCCCACTCCTGGATTTGGAAGTTGAGGTTTCCAGTATACCAAGCCTCTTCCTGGGAGATACTGCATCACAAGAACTTGACAATAGCTGAAGAGGCACTTACTGCTCTCTCTAAGCTTTTCCTTGTTGGCTGAAAGACTTGAGAGAAGAGGTTTTAAGTCCACTTTGGCTTTCTGTAGCATTTCTAGGATGTCCACTTTGTTTTCAGAGTGGTCTTCCAATGGAATGGGAGCAAAGTAGTTTCCAGAGTTCTGGCCAGGGGAGAGAATGGCTTGCTCTAGACCTGAAACAGCAAAACCAGGAGCACTGCGACATCAGTTTACCAACCCAATGGCTCAAGATGAACATACACTGGCAACCAACTTCAACACGTCACTGGGATGTTACGCCTCACACCCCTTGCCCAAGATCAGCTGGAAAGTCATCAGGAAGCACTGACAAGAACATTTATTAAAAAAGAACTTAGAGCTGCTTACTCTAAGAGCTTCCAAAAGAACATCAGGTGCTTAAACTGTGGGAGAATTCACTGTCCTAAAGCCTAATCTGCCATGTTCTTATTGAATGAGTAAGAAAGAACGTGAAAGGAGGCTACCTGACCCTGCGTTGTCCTGCAGCCTTACTTACCTGCTAGCCTCTCCAGTTCCTCATGAGGGGTAGATCTCAAGCTGCTTGACCGACTTCCAGAACGACTGGGATTAGAGAACCACCTGCTGAACCTGCTGGCAGACACTGAACCTTCCCCCAGCACATCCTCTATCATCTAAGGGAGAGAAAAAAGAAAAAAAATCTTATTATCAAGATCAGCAACATCTTTGAGAAGCTTTACCATGCACACAAGATTCTTCTGCTACAGACAACTAGATGCTGCTCCCAGGGTTTCAAAGCTTCGATCTGCTTTTTTTCCTGCAGTCAGTTAACATAACCCGGTGTACATATCTAACTGACACCAAATATTTACTCACAGTAAAACTGTAACTGAAACAGCACAATCAGAGCACCCAAAGACCATTAACTACACCATTTTAAAATCAAAGTGTCAAAAGAACCCCAAGTATTTAAAAAACAGTGCATTATAAAAATATAACTCAAACTAAAGCTTCTCCTATCCTGCAAGACAGCACCCAGTTAAAGCCTGGCTCAATAGGCACAGACGCAGTTTCACCAGGCAGCTGTTTTCTTTTAGACAAAAGGAAGAGCAGCTTCTTCCTCTCAGAGGAATTGTTTTTCCTGAAACAAGGAGCACCAACCCTATTTGCAGTAGAGAAAAAAAATAGTACTGCTCCATTTGGTTTTGATCATTTGACTCTAACATGTTAGAGGAATCAAGACAAGAAATGCACAACCCCATGATAACACTTGTCACAGACATATCACCAGTACAAAGAAACTCACTTTTATGACAAGTTATAACACCTGCCCATTTGTTTCACCAGCAGGTATTTTCACTTGGGAATACCCTGCTTTTGAAAGGAGTCACCATCTTGCATGTATGCTGAAAATCAGATTATCAAGTCTAAAGACATCATTTACAACTTCTATAGGGAGAATGAACTCTCCTCCATGTATTTGTCAAATTACTGCCACCATATGATGAATCTTTTCTAATGCAAGCAGCTTGTCCACGTTAAAGATTAGGTCAGAAGTCATTTTTTTTTTAAACCTCAATGTTTCTAAACCATGTCAGGTCTGTTTCTTTGCAGTCAGAATACAATTTTTGACTTTTGACTGAATTAGTAGGCTGTGTTTATCCAATGCAGGAGTAATAGTTCTAAAAAAATTAATAAACCTCTTAAAGGTTTAAGTAATAAAGATTCAGACCCTTTCAGACATACATCCTTTCAGTCACATTACCACTAGTGTCTCCAGGCTCACTGCCTCCCAGGAAGTCTGCACAAAAAATCTGTTTGCTGCAATTCCCAGACTTAAGATGGAAAAGGTTGTCTTCATCTATACTAAATTTGTACAGTGAACATTCTCTGAACATATCTTTAATAATTCCAAAGAAGATCCATTCAGAATGTCAATTTTGAGCCTTCAAGTAGTGACTAAAAGAAAGGAAAAACAGTCAGCTAGTCTGCCTCAAACATTTACTTCAGAGATGGAGCCAGTCCCAGGGATAACACTTCGGCAGAAACATCCTAACACTCCAAAGCTAAATCTCTGTAAATTCATCTTAAACTTACACACTTCATAAAGGAACTTCCACAAAGCAAGAAGTCTTAGCTTTAACAGAATGCAGCTGCAGAAAAAATGCTTCTCATGAATATACCCAGTCCTAAAAACCAGAAAACTCACTGAAGCCAGGCCAGGAACACTTTTATCCAAGTTAAAGAACTCATTGAAGTCAAACTCTCCTGGAGCTGGTTCTTGTAAAATGGCTTCTCTAGGAACTTCTTGATCTGCTGGAGTTTCATTAGCAAGGACAGTTTGCACTTCATCCTCTTCTGCCACTCCACCATTGCATTCTATGCCTTAAAAAGAAAATCAAGTGATTGCTGAATCACTGAACTTGACCATTTCCTGTGGGAACAGTGCCTGACAGTCAATGCACTTGCCCAGGGATTAGAAGCAGAGCCCCCAAATGATACCTCATCAGTTATACTGTGCTGACTGCTGCAAGAGAAAACAGCACCCACTACAACTCCTAGCACAGAGCTTCTAGTCTGTTAAGACTATCTAGCTCAAAAAAAAAAAAAGAATTGCCATTGAACTGTGCACAGACAACTGCATCCTGATCAGCCCAGGCTGTTATGCCACACCAAGCATGTACAGCCATTGCAGAAGGTCAACAGCTGCTGCTGGTTTTCCATCAAGAATCCTTTGGCAGCTCCTGCCTTCTTGACATGGGTTTTAATAGTCAAAATATGAAAAATACTGCTTCTCCTTCATCAGGAGTAAGGCACTTCTCACTTTAAAGACTTCTCAACAAGCTTGCACAGGCACTGCAAAAAAGCTGTGACATTGCTACAAACTCCTGTGCTTGGAACTGCACCATAATTCAGTTATGTTGTCCACCTGCAGAATTTCTAGCATTAAAAAGTTCTCCTTTGCCATACTGCAGCTTTTCTTTTTTAATAATCCAATGACTGCACACAAATTCAAGTCTCCAAATTCATCTTAAAGCTGTATGCCCAGATCAGTGTTCCTAATGCTAGTATTACCATAAGGAAAAAAAAGTATTTCAAGTACCTCAGAGCATTAGCTTAATTTAAACACAGCCTTTAGCACCTAGCAGGATACAGAAGTGAACAAGACCTTTAGAAAAAGGCATCAACTCCTGATATCACTCAACATCCATACAAGGTTTTTTCCCAGCCTCTCAATTCTCCCTTCATTTGGGGAAAAAACCAGTAATTTATCACCTAAATGATCTTTCAGATTACAAATACCATTACAGGCTTTACATCTTGTGCTTCAGGATGACCAAAAGCTAGGCATGTTTAAGATAAAGGTTGGTAAACCGTGTTTTTATTTACACTTGTCTAGATCTGTACCAATCACCTCTATACTCAGCAATCTGCCCCACTAGCAGACAAGCAGAGCTTTTGTGAAACTTGCCCTTACCTTCTTTCAGTGAGGCTGTGCGTCGCCTCGTACGTTTTCTCCCTTTGTGATCTTCCTCCAAAATTTTATCATCAAAGCCTGTGAGCTCAATGGTTTCAGACTGACTTGTAGGACCAGCAGAGAACCACTCCGGTTCCTCTTCAGTGTAGGAATCATTCCTTCTTCGCTCCCCAAAGACACGCTTGCTGTCACCAAATTCCCTCTGAAGGAGGATATTAAAAACATTAACATTAATGAAATGCTGCTTCATAAGATTCTTCCCTGACTTCCAAAGCAAATGACCACCTTTCAACACCAGTTCTGGGGACTTTTAAAGCTTTATACAACCTCCCTGTATGCTCAGTAAGCTTTTAAATTTTAGAGCTTCACAGCTGAATTTCTGCTTCATTACACCAAAAGCTATTGCTTTGCAAGTGCTTCTTATACACTCGTACCCTGAGAGTTAGTGGTTCCTCTTAAAAAAAAAAAAAAAAGCCTGAAAGCAATGAAAGCTTCCAATTGCTGAGGTTAAAGACAATGCTTGCTGACAACTGCCAGGCCAAGAACTACAAATGAACTATTAGACTTTTGAATATCTTGCTAGTAAAAGTCAGCCACAGGCAAGGTTTGTCAGGTAAACAGTATTATATGTTTATCTGTAATGTGGAGCTCTCTGAAGGAATGTAACTAAGTTTTGAAGCACCAAATGCTCACCCTTCACATCCTACAAATAAATGGCCTGCTTACACAGAACACGTAACTGGTGCATGCAGCTCACCTGCCCCTGGTGCTTTTAGTGTCAAGTGTCCAAACCCCCCGGTTGAACATGCAAACAGAAAAAGAAGGAACAAACCCTGAAGCGTTTATCTTTGTAGTCCCTGTCACGATCCCGGTCTCTCGCATCCCTGGAATCACCACCCCGATGGTCTTTGTCGAAGTTGCGAGAGGAGATGATTCTACCACTGCCAATCCTGCGGCCGCCGATCACACGGACACCATCGCTGTCCTTTTCCAGGGGGCTCCCTGCCCGACGGGAGCTGACAGATGCAGTTACGTGACAGCCACCTCCAAAGCTTCGCCTCTGGGGACTCAGGACTACATCCAAGTCATCTTCTTTCACTCGCCCTCTTGGATCTGCAAGTCAAAGACAACACAAAAAGCACTAAATTTACTGTATTAGCAAAGACAAGTGAGTTGTCTGTATAGCAGCCTTCTGTTCCATAGCCTTGCTGCTATCCCAAGGCTTTTAAAGAAAAATGATCACAATTTATTTCTGTGAAGCTAATCTAGCTGAGACCACAGGAAGTCCAAGCAAAAAAATTATAGCTGGATATTGAGGAACCACTGTGGTCTTCTAGGAAGTACCTGCTTTCCCACTATAGACTTTCTCAGTACTCAGCCTTGAGTTGCAGGGAAATTGTCCCAGCACTTGCATTTTACGTATGTATTCACTATTACAGGGCAAGAATAGCAGGATATAACTGACCACTGCAGGTTTGTTCCCAGAAAACCCACTATAGCCTAGTTGGAACAACCAAGATTTCTTTGACACTTATCCTATGCAAACAATTTTCAGAAAGACTTTGTTTAGTCTCCTTTGTGTTATCCCAACAGAACGGTTTTGCCAACAGCCCATGTTCAGTTTTGAGCAATGTGCTGTAGAACACACTCACCTATTATCCTACGCATAAGAGAAGTCCGATCTGAATCCAAATCTTTTTTAAAACTTTCGACTGGTGAAGTTCTTCCTGAAGTTGGATATAAAGATGCATGCCACTTCTCTGGATCCCAGACACCATCACTAGGAAAATAAAAATGCAGGATTGTTTGCTACCTTGTAGTCTAATAAACACTTCATAGTGCTGCTGCTGGAAACCTAGAATTCACTGGTTAGCAACCTGTACAAGTGAATTATCTTTCAATACCCAACTTCTAAATCTGCCTTACTATGGTTTACTACCTTACACGTGGTATTTGGATCTCTTCTGTAACAGCAAGGAAGTATCAGATCCAGTATCAGATTTTAAAAGACTAGTTATTGATAAAACTTGCCTGGTACACACTGAAAAACAGTTCAAGTAGATCATATGGTGCTGCTCTTAAGCATTCAGGTAATTTTACCTCAATCTCACACTTGTACAATAAATTCATCTGAATAGTAAAGAAACTGCTGCTTAATAAACTTACAAACACCAGCCAAGAACACTCACCTTCATTTTTAACTGAGGTACAGTGTCGACATGGGAGAGTAATCCATTAAACAAGGCAGCTTGTTACAGCCTGACCCAGTCTGTGCTACACACCCATCTATGTTCCTGGTACTTCTTCCTGCAAGTCTGTAAGACTTGTGTTGTGGGAAGTTATGAGAACCAGCAGAAAATAATCTCTGTTCAAAGAACAAAATCCCTGGCCAGAGCATTGAGCCTTTCCTAGTAGATTAGTACTTCTGAAAACTGAACTCTCTAGCAGTCTGAAGTTTGCAGCACATGTATGTCCCATCAACATAAGAGCACTTCTCAGCTAAGAGTTTTTTGCAATTTAAACTTTTATTTTGAAAGAAATGTATATAGCCTTTATATAATTGAGAAAATACCTGTCATATTTTTCAGAAAGACAAGAAGGTCTTTTCTTAGAGTAGGGACGCTCTTTAATATCCAGCAATTCCTCCTAGAAAAAAAAAAATTAAAGAAATCAAGAAACGAGTTTCAATTCACACCCAGACAAGATTTAAGTGACTCAAGCTGTCTGTTCCAGACTGCCTGTTCAATTTAGTGTTTTAATCTGACAACCCAGGTTTCCCAATATGTTGTTTCATACCCTGTGAAATACAGTACTGAAAGTTTATATTTCAGTTGTCCTACTAGTGGCCACTTACCAAACACTTATTTGAACCACTAAGCCTTACTAGGCTAGGTTCAGCCCTCGTGAACACTCCAAGGCTGTTCACATCATAAATGTTTATGTATTCACTTCCCTGGACAGTTCAGCTTATAAGCAACACAGGCATCATGGACACTGGAGCTGGCAAATTCTCAAGAAGGAATCAAAATTGCTGTGGTTAATGCTATATAAGGTTCAGCAGGTAAGAAAAGCATTAGCACAATTCCAGTTACTGGTGTAGATCTGGAAATTCCAGACAAGCTTGCCATTTCTGACCATCACCAACTCCAAGATATCATAATACATGTTACACAATTACCCATTCACCCAACACCAAATCAATGCTGAATGATAACTTGTTTTCCCACTTTCTACCAGCTTTGAACAGCCCTCAGTTTACCACTGCACACCCTGAGCAGTCAGTCATTTGACTAGCAACCAGTGCAGTCTCACTGCAGTTTGCTACATTCAGAAAGCAGTATTAATGTGACCATCAGTGCTTTCAATCATCATTAACTCTGCTGCAGTTAAGATGCACATTTCTAGTTAGACTTACTCATTCTCTCAAGATCACCTTTCTTTAACCTGCCTCACTCCCAACTGTACCAAATTGATTCAGAACTATGCAGAAATCAGTGGGCAGCTGGAAGGATAAAGAAATCCTAACAGCGGACACCACACAGCAGCCAAACTGAAAGAAATCTCTCTACCCTTTCCCCCCAAGAATACAATATCCTTCAGAACTTTTACATCATTTTTCCCATGTGATTAAAATCAGTTCATTAACTATGTGAGTTTGACACTTGTTCCGGATGGCAATTTGGTAGCTGGACAAAACCTTAACATCCCCCCCCCCACCCAAGCATCACCCTGTACTAGTCCTCAGCAAAAAGAGTTCCATTAAATGGAGGAACACTGGCCTCCCTGCCCACAGCTTCCCAAAATAAACCTCAATCTGTGAGGAACATCAGTGCTGTAATACTAGCAGAGCCTGATGCAGATACTACAAGTATTAACAACCCTATCCATCATCAGAGTGGGAATGGGTTGTTTTGCTGGCCACAAGAGGGAGTCCACAGGCTCTCATTCACATCCTATCACAATTCTTCCACTCAAGTGAGGAAAATTTGAATTGTTTCTTGCCTTTCACTCTTTAGCTGTGCACCCTTGGAGGAACAGCTTCCCAAGAACTAGAAAAGACACAGCTTAAACTATACAGCACTCCTGTAACAGAGGAGATCAATGCTGGCACTTCCAGGTGTGGGTTTTTTAAATTCACACACTAGTATTTTTAAGCAGGCTGAGGGAAAAGTGTGCTTAGCTGTTATCAAACAGTTTTAATCAAACAGCTTGGAACTACTCATAGTATGAGCCAGATGTTTTCCTAGTGGTAGTAAGTGAATAGAAAACATTAAAAAAAAATCACTCCCCTTCCTTAATCAACAGCACATACTCCAAAACAATGTTTCCTCAATCCCTAATTAGTAGGAAACTGCAACACAGAAAATGCCCTACAATGTTGATTACCTCAGCACCTTAAACCAGGTATATTTGAGCTGTTACATGTAGAGAAACCATATGACGCAAGGTATTTTAACACAGACTGATTTCTGGTATTTCTTGATTTAGGCTCCTTGGAAACGAACTGATAAACAAGACTGGGCACCTTCTGGCACTAGTTCTGCAACTTTATCCTGATCAGAAGCTATAGGTACTGAATTAACAAAACTGAAGCTACAACTGCATTGGTTTCAGTATGCAGCCACCACCAGCATGGATTGAACATTGCCCCAAAACGTAGAGCAGAAACTGAAGCTGCATTCAGTTACTACACAAGAAGAGTTAGGCAAGACTGAATGAGAACAGATACCACTTTTTCAGCAGGGGAAGTTGAAAATCAGCTCCTCTCCCTCACTTAGCAGTTAACTGACTAACAAGGTCTGAACAACAGCATAACTTGCATCCCCAAAAGTTAAGGGCACATCTTTCCTAAGAAGTTAGAGAGATTTAGAAAGCTGTACTATTCCCATGAAGTTTTGCCAATTCTGAAGTACGTGGTTTATTGTTGATGTCTACTTTAAGCCAGAGCTCTACTATCTCACAGAACAGAGCCACAATGATAATTTTTTTCCTTTAAAAAACAACCTACTAAAAAGCCAACAGCTCTGAATTCCTCAAGAAAGATAACACAGTCAGCAACAGTAAACTGTCTCACCCTGTTCCACACTTCAGGCCATTTGCTGCAAAGTATCTTAACAGCTTTCCACAAAGTAATGACCACCTGTTCCCACAGCTTGCAGCCATGAGAAAATCAACCACCATTACAGATGCTTTCCAAAGGCATTTTTCAGCAGTGCTACCAAAACCCCAAAGAAGATTTGAATCCTAAACCCCACAGCATATCAAACTCACTTAGTACTGGAACAGTCTTTATTTGCAAGTTATTTGGCTGTTCTTCCACTCATGCCCATATTTAGGCATCATAGTTAAACAAAAGCACCTGTGTTAACGGTTTAACACCAAGCATTAGTTGGAGTCACAACTGTTCAAGCTTCCAGCAATCAAATACGAGCAAGTCTAAGGTTACGAAAGGCATGCAGTAAACATATTAAAGGTCCTAATATGATCTAGTGTGCTACACCTTCCTAGGAAATGGGATCTACTGCAAGGAAACATTTTGGTCTACTTCTTAAAAGAACATTGCTGGAAGCAGAACTACGAAGTGTAAGTGCTTGAGAAAGCTGGTAGAACAACATACCTCAGTCTCTACCATAATCTCTCAGCACATGCTGTGGGGTGCCCAGATATTAAAATAAGGTGGTGGGAATCAAAAGCATATCGAGGACAAGATTGCACAACTGCATCACATTTAACAAGCTACTCATTTTATACCACCTTGCAAATCCTAATCCAGGCAAAGGCTTTTCAGTTTTCACCTCACTATTTCCCTGTCACAGGAGCCTCCACCTCCCACTCTACTCCTGTGACCGACAATTCCACGCACAACTCAGAGAGGAAAGGAGAGTGAGCTGACCTTTGTGTAACGATGTGGGTATTTAGTTGTAATTCTGTTCAGCTCGAGGAAAGCATCGCCATTTTCAGTTTCTGTTGCACCTCCTCTTTTATCCATGGTTACTTCAAAGCCTTTGACCGCGGAGCTAATTAAAACAAAACCAACCCGTCAGATTTCAAGCCGTACCTTTCTAGAGGTTGCATTTTCTTTCCAGCCTGAGTCAGTTTAACACTCGGCCACAGCAGAGTAGAGTCGCGTTCTCCAACAGCGCCTGTCTCCTCCCAGCCCTGCCCCTTCCCCCGGCCCAGCCAGGCGGCTCTCACTGAAGGGTCCGAGCCGCTCCCGCAGCGCGGCCGGCCCTACCCCGCGCTCCAGCGGCTTTAGCACAAGGAACATCCATCTGCGGACACGGCCGGGGCGCGTGGCTGCCAGGACTCGCCCCTCCACACACCCCGCGGGGCCCTGAGGGGTCGGGCGCCGCTGGCCCCGTGGCGCGGGGGCAGCGCGGCCCAGGCACCGTCCCGAGGTGCCAGAGCCGTGGGGGAGAACAGCGGCAGTAGAGCAGGTGACTCAGCGGATCCCCGCCCGGCCACACTCACCGGCGGGTGTCCCGCGCCGCTCCGCTCAAGGCCTCACCGCCGCCCGCGGCGTTTCCTGCTCCGGCNCTCCGCCCGGCGCCGCCTCCGCTCAGCCGCCGTAGCCGGGGCCTCACGCCGCCCGCTCCGCACCCATTTAACACCCCGCGCGCAGGCGCGTCAGGCGCGAGCGCCGGGGGTTCCCCCGCCTGGCGCCTGACCGGGAATAGGCGGCGGGAGGCAGTGACGGCTGCGGGGCCGCGCTCCCACCAGATGTCCCTGCCGCCGGCTGCCGGCGGAACCGGCGTCTCACCTTGCGAGCGGTGCGATGGGTGAGGAGAGGCGCGGGGCTCGGCGAGGGCCTGCAGGCAGTCTGGGCGGGCAGCCCTGCGGGGGAGGCGGCCGCCGGCGGGATGCGGTGCGCGCCATGTGCGGGGCGGCGGCGGCGGGATCGGCCCGTCCCTGTCCCGGGACTGTCCCTGTGTCCCCGTCCCCGTCTCACTTCAGGGGAGGCGCGGAGTGAGAGAAGGGCGGGAAGCGACGGGGCGATCGCGGCCCCTCGGCGGCGATGGCGGGCTGACAGCGCGCTCGGCGGTCGCTCCCTCTCGCCCCTCCCGTTCGCCGTGGTCACTGGCGGGCTCAGGGGGGCTCCCCGAGAGCGCTTTCGCGTTCCGCCGTGTGCGGCCCGGCTCCCGCGGGTGTGAGGGGCGGTCTGACCGAGACTGCACCGCTGCCCAGCCCGGGGGTGTGAGCGCAGGGTCCTGGTGTTCTCAACCCATACCGATGTCCTGTCAAGTTGAAGTCTTGGCGTTTCTGTGGGACAGCAGAACTAGGTTGGTGCAGTGAGCGGAGCAGCTTATTCGGAGGCACCGGACAAATCTTTCAGTTTTTGCTAATAAGGCGCAGACACTGTTTTCAACATCAGTTTTAAGGAATTTACTGAGTGAGATCGCCTGCTACGTTTGCCCACAGCTCTGTCCCCAGCACTTGAATTCATTGTGCCACAGGAACCCAGCGGGGCCGCAGGGTTTCCAAACACATTGGGCAGAGAGGTTTGTGTAGGAACAACGAATTTCGTGTAGGAGTTGGTGAATAAAATGTTCTCTTCCCTGATCTCTAACAAAGTTGAATATCAGCATTCAAAACTGGTTACCTGTGGAATGAGAGAAATACATGAGAAATAAACATTTCTCACTTTTTTTCGTGACAAAGTGCTGAATTATTAATGAGACAGCACTGTAACCATTGCCAAGTCTCTTGAAGCCAACAAGTACTTTCCAAACAAATACACAGGGAGACTTCATAGCAACCAGTGGGCCTCTAGTTGAGTGGTTGTTAGGAGATGCTGTAGGCTTTGAGAAGGCCTGAACTATGAGAAGTTGTGCTTCACTGCCGCCTTTGTGCACATCGCTGTTGTGAGCTAAACCAGTTTTTTTGGCTCCCAAAGTCACATCTGCTGTAGGTGCCTGTTACTTGATGCTCACAGCAGAAAAGTCCAGTGGCACAGAAGTGGCAGAACACTGTTTTGTCCCAAAGGCAGAAACAGCTCCTTGCCACGGCCCGTTCAGCCCGTTTCCCTGCGCGGGCTCGGTCTGTGCCTGCGGTCGCTAAATCCCGGTCACAGCGGGGCCGTTCCCGGGGGCCAGCACAGCGCTCGGCCCCGCCTCGCCGCATGGGGGCGTTGTTCGCCCGCCCCGCCGCGCGGGGGCGCCACGGCGCCTGCTCAGGGGCTGGGCGGGGCCGGCGCCGCCGTGAGGGCGGGCGGGGGCGGGGCCGCCTCAGGCGCTGCTGGTGTCTCCTTCCGGTTCTCTCCCCTTCGCAGTCGATTTCCCGGCTACTGGTCTCGTGTCCGTGTGCCGGTGCCTCATCCACCGGTGCCGGGATCTGGGGCGCCCTCAGCGGGGCGGGAGCGACAAGGCCCGGGTGAGGGGCGGGAGCCGCTGTCGCGGTCCCTCGCGGTGGGGTTGTGAAGTAGCGTCGTGTGGGTCTCCAGTGTTTGGCCATAAGCACAAAAAGCTTATTCAGGGTACAGTTACCTGCTGAAAGGAATGTCGTGCAGTAAAACTGCAGAAAAATAGTGTAGGGTTTTGTTTTAGTTTCTTTGGTTTGGTTTCGGGGTTTTTTTGGTTGTTGCTTTTTTTTTTTTTGTTGTTGCTTTTTTTTTTGTTTTGTTTTTTTTTCTGTCACACCCTAACCAGTGCTTATAGAAAAATCCACTGTGGGTCTCACACTTAAGAGGAGGTGCCTGGCCATAATTCCAAATGTTTTCACAGAGTTGGACTCTTCCCAGGACCTTTGGAAGTCACAGGCTTCCATGCATACCGAAGTTCTTGCTGGAGCTAGGTGGAACTCATTGTTTTCTTAAAGTGCTTGTGAAGGAGAGGAACTTGGTATTAAAAAAAACGGATGAAAAGGAGTCAACTGCTGATTGTGTCACCCTTGCTTATTAATTTAAGTAGGGGCATAAAACTTGGAGTAGTTTAGTTTTTACAGCACCTTCCTAGCACATTTTTGTTTAGGTGGGCAGAATTACTGCCTTAGGATTCAAATGGTTATAAATTTATTACCCTTAGATTAAGCCAGCACAGTGTTGCTCAGGGCAGTGAGGCTGTGAGAGACACACAGATGCTTTTCATGTTAAACATCTGGAATTATGCTGTTTGGGTGCAGGTTGTCTGAGTGGAAGTCATGTCATTTTTATGATACAGACTGCATTTAGCGTAGATCCATGTAATGGATTCATCACAAGTAACGGGCACCAATTTATGCTTTGTCCAAAGTTAACAGATGACATTGCAGAGCAGACAGTGCATTTGTACTGCAGGCTTGGAACTACAGTGAAATGGAGAACTTCGGAAACAGGTAAGCAATAATAAGAAGCTACCATGTTAAAGACCTCAGCTGTAATTTATTTTGATTTTATATTTATGACATCTTAAGATTTCCATGAGACAGAAAAAAGTTGAGTTATTCTCACAGAAGGGCTTACTGGTGTCTATGGAACTTTGTTAACCAGGAAATGTTCCTCTTAAAAGCAAAGTAAAAAAAAAAAAGATCTCCCCACCCCCAAACCGATCATGAAACACAACTTTACATGGGTTTACATTATCATAACATTTAGATATAAAAGTGATATTAGTGAGCTTGAGATATTAGTCTGGAACATAAGATACTTGGAAACAGTTGTTGGCCCAGCCATAGATTTGCTCCATGTTGTTAGTTCTCTTATTCTTCCCCGACTTTTGTTTTCTAACTTCACAAGGGAGAAATGAGTCTTCTTTGACTCTTATTTTTCATGGTCACTTGCCATAAATTCTGAGGGACATAGGCTGTCATCATTAAATATGTGCAGCACATAACAATGTTTCAAATAGAGAAATAATCCGTTTAAAAGTAAATATGTTGGAAAATTATTAGATATTCACGCACCTTAGACTTTAATACAAAGCTTCTGCATGTTTAACCCAAGTTTGATTTTTTGGACTCTTTTGTGTAAGGTTGTCATTGCATATGGTCAGACCAGGCTTACCTTTGGAGCAGATGAAATAGTTTTAAAGGGAGTTGGGCCTAATAGGTGTGTACAACTTGTGCTGAAAACTGTTGCATTTATTTTAAAGTGCCTGAAACGCCTCTTCAAAAGTGCATAGAGTTGCCTTAACTGTACATCTTGATGTGAACAGAATTCTTTTGTCTGCTGGACAGGGCCTACCTCTTTCAGAAAACATTCAGATAATATTTTATAGAACAAGAATTTCTCACACAAATACAGATCTTGTTTTCTTCCATTAACTTTTTTTTTTAAAAACTCTTTGCAGCCTGCTGGAACAAGCCAAAAACACCGTACTTCCTCCCAGTGATTTGTTGTTAATAGTGGTCATTCAGCTGAACTTTTGAAACTTGCATTGTTCAATCACTTTTGTGAAAACAACATTTTTTTTTTTCCTGGCTGCAGCCATGTTTTCCCTAGCACAGTTCAGGAGATTATTAGGGTGGGATTTCAGATTATCCCCTTCTGTTTCCTCTTCTGGAACTCAAGAATGTGTTTGTGGTTCTAATGTGCAAACTTTCAGAGTGGTGGCAGCATTTGTTTTGGGAAAGAAGCTTCAGTGGAACCAGTTCAGCAAATTTTATCTGCATAGGGTTTTTTTATCCTTGTTTTCAGAAAATTACTGAGAAAAAATACTTAGAATTCATAAAAACACACTTGTTATTTTTCAGATTAGAACTACACGTGAAAGTAAACTGTGTGATGGAAAAATATGTCTACTTTTGTTTTTTAATGATGAATATGTAAAAAAAGGAAGAGATTTTCAGGTGTTTTTTTAAAAGGAGAAACAGTTAAAATATGAACAAAAGTAGGAAAGAGCTCCTTGTAAAAGAGCGTTTTATGTTAAAATGGAAAATTCTCACTTCAATTCACTAGTGCTTAAGAGAATTTGTCAGCAGTAGACAGAATACCTTGATATGTTTGAGACTAAAAGGCAGAAAACCACAGTCAGATCTTCTCTGTCAAGACACCCTGTGTTTACACACACAAATGCATTTGAGCACTTTTTCATTTCAACTTCAGAGGAGAAAAGAGTTGTCTGTGACATGATTGCACTGAAATGTATCTTCCTGGTTGTGTTGGGGAAAGTTTAAAATTCCAGATACTGCAGAACCCCTGATAAAGAAACAATAAATTTTTTAGCATTTTGTAGCTGTCGTGTTCTGTATGGGATTAGATACCTTTGTTACAGACCAAGGTATTGAAATAATGCCACTTCTTTGCAGGTAATACAATTTTCCACAAAATATTTCTCCTTTCCTTTCAAGTTCAAAATCCCTGATGGTGCATGAAATCCAACAACCACCTGAGCATCAAGTTCATGCAGCTGGGCAATCTGTTGCTCCCCAGTCTGCAACACATGAATTTCAGGACAGAGGTCCTGACAAATCAGGTCAGGTTGGGTATACCTGGATTCAAAGAAGAATGTTTAAAAAATTCCAAAACAGGTAATAAGTACAAAACATATTTTTCACTAAATGGAGCAGGGGATCAGATGTAAAAATGTCTGGGTTTAGTAGTACCAGTGAAGGTTACAGCAGGAGTTTTAGTTCATGGCCATGGTAGAGAGTTCTGAAGATGCCTTGTGGTGACTTGAGGACAAGGACTGACAGTCAGATTTCACATATTTTTTATTTTCAAAGGCAAATTTTAAAGTGGCTATTTAACAATATTCTTTGATACAGTGCCAGGTGTAATGATTTCTTCTTGCCCTCCTCTAGTGTAGTTTTTTTTGCTTCTTTTGTTCGTTGAGAGAAACTTGACAAAGGTGGGATGTAATTGTTTAGAGATTAAAAGCCTATCATTTGTTGAGCAGCTGGAGCTGATGGAGCAGCTCAGAGCTGCTGGAAGAGGGAGGCCCCCCTTCCTGGCTGCATGCTTTAACTAATTACCATGTGAAGCTTTTGGTGCTTATTGGGGTCCTCCGTGTGCCAATTAACTCTGAAATGCATTGGGAAAAAAGGGGAGAAGGGTGATAGTGTCACAGTGACACATTAATGAGCTGAGCTGCTGTTGGGAGAAACTTGAGGAGATGTGGAACTCCCAAGGGGACGTGGGAAGAAGGAAGATCTGCTGGCTTCAGACAGGGCCAGACATTAGATTGGCTCAAGTATTCTGGACTCAGCTGGTCAACTTGAGGGAAACAGTGATGTTACCACATTGAAATCTCAGAAAGGGCCCCCAGTCAGCCAGCACCCTGCTCAGTAGTATCACTGGGTGTAAGAGGGATGCTTGGAATGCATTTTGGCTACCCAGCATTCCTAAAGAAGTACATCCCAATTCAAGTTTTGCAATGATGCTTGGGCCTCTTTATACTTTATGAATTGCTCTGTTACCGGTACTAATTCCAGGGTCTAAATATTTCATATATGCATTGATCTCTGAAAACCAGACCCTTACTTTTATTACTGAAACTAGAATAAAAGTTCCTATTTTCACTGCTGCCTGGGAATTTGCAGAGGAGGAGTACAAAGGCAACTAACCTTTCCTTATATTCCAGATATCTAGCAAGGAAATTCTTCTGTCTGTGGGCAAAAAAGACATTTGGACAAGTTCTCCCTTCCAAAGCCAGGTAGATAAAATTACAGAACTCAGGAGTGGGTTTTTTTGTTTTTGTTGTTTTTTTTTTTAATGGCTTAGTGGTAAACCATTGGGCTAAGACAGTACTGGCTGCCAAAAAAAATCTGGATGTATTTTGAGATCGCTTGAAGGTTTTCTTTGGGTACCTTTCTTGCTCTTGCTTTTTTGTTTGATAATCATGGTTAAACTTTTATTAACTAAATTCATAGGATTTGTGTTTCGAGAAAGTTGAACAGTATGTGCATATAAATGATGGAATGTGATTGGGATACCTGCTTTAAATTTAACTATTTCCCAAAGTTATGATGACAGAGATTTCACAGAATATTCTGAGTTGAAAGGGATCCACAAGGATCATTGAGTTCAACTCTTAATATGAAATTCAGTTAATATTACTATTTGCATCGTTGTTCTTAATGTATATCTGTATATGTTTGGTATCTGTCTGACTTGGAAATACCTGTGGCAGATAATTAATTTCTGCTGTCAGTGTTCTGTGAGCTACTGAAACCCCATGCTTTGATACTCATTTCTTGTTTTGCATTAATTTGCATGTTCATTCTTGCTTGACCACACCCTTGGGAACTGAAGCAGTTCCCAGTGGGAAGATTTGCATTTGGAATAAGATCAGGTCCTTAGTCATTCAGTTTCATTTTTCCGTATCAAATATATTCTGTTTCTGCCTTAGTTGGTAAACGGAAATTGTCCTATGAACCTCACCGTTGCTCTTGTCCTATCTACTGAATTGTCACTACCTTGGCTGTCTATAACTGCAGCACAATGATTAATTTATTTTTTAGGGGAAATAGATTTTATAAAGACCAGCAAGGAGCATAAGCAATAATGAATTGCCTTTCTAGATTTAAAAGTCCCCAGTTCTCCATAGCTTTAATTTGCAATACCTGTTAATGCATGTGCAGTACTGTTAATGCACCAAGTCCAAAAAAATAACATATAGCTCATTTCTTTCTTCTTTTTTTTTTCCTTTTCTGCATGAGTGCTTGGAATGACTTAGCAGCGTGGCTTGGGGTAGGTGGCTGTGAATTGCAGCTTGTGAGAGGATTGGTGTGTTTCACTGAGAGACCTCTACGTATTCTGGGCCTAGTTCTGCTGTTACTACATGATGGAAACATCAAAGCATTATAAAATCTGATGTAGCTTTTGTATTTATTTCTATCTATAAAATATTTTGTGTTAAAATAGCAAAGAACAAAATCAGAAAGGAAAATACATGTATTGTTATCATCTGTTCTGGTTGTTAGAATAAAACACGGAACCGAGGATAAAAGATGTGAATAGGTCTAAAGTCAACTGGCACTCTGATGTTTGACAAGTTAACAACATCTGTCTTTTATTCCTTGTCTTTATGTGAAGTATTTACAGTCAGTAAAATGATTGCTTCCTGCAATACTTCACAGAGTCTTGGAATAAAGTGTCACAGTAGGGTAGTGGTTTTAAATGCAATTAGACGTTTTTAGGCTAATCAGGCAAGCCTGGAGAAGAGGTGGTGTAATCTTCATTAAAACTGATTTGTGGTCACTCTGGAAGCCTGTATGATGTTTCCCCTGTCCAACTCTTTCAACTGTTCAGATGCTTTTATGATCAGAAGACTCTTCAAAAAGCTTTTGGGGAGTGGAAGGAGCAGTGGACAGTTTGCAGAGAAAGGAAGCTCAGCCTCAGAGAAGACAACCAATACAGGTTAGTGAAACGACTTCTCATTGGGGTGTGTCTGAGAAATTTTCCTTAGGTTCTGAAGGAGTTTTTAGTAGCAGTAAGCAAGTTACATCCATGGTACGTCTAGGCCAAGAGCAATGTTTTCATTGCTTATTTCAATATTTTGCTGAATGGTACGTCTTTCATTTTTCAGGCATTTGCTCCTTAATTTGATATTCAAGGCTTGGAGAGCCTATGTATGCCAGCAGCAAGGAAAGAGGAACAAGTATTATATTGCAGAGTCTCATGGTAAGTGAAGTGATGGTACTTACCAGTATTGGGGGACATACTGAGATGGGAGTTTCCATGGGAAGTATTTACCAGAATCTGTGTCCCCTGTGCCTGTTTGCACCCTGAGCTCCCCCACCCCATGGCAGTGCAGTGCTTGCAGGAGCAGATGGCAGGGGGGTTCTGTTACAGGGGTGTAGCTGTATAGTTGTTTAGGGATGCTGGTGAATAAGCTTAAGGGCCTCTCCATGTGCTCGGGATTGCAGTGTTTGTTTTTGAGGGGGTGGTTTGATTTTTGTTTGGTTGGGTTTTGTTTGTTTTTTTTTCCTTAATCACAATATGTTTTCGCGTAGGTGTTTTTTCATAGAATGTATTATTGGAATTCTCTATCAACTGTTTCTATAGACATTACATAGTAAGTCCCTGTGGTTTTAACTGCACTTACTTAAGGTCTATTGACTGTTCCTTCCAGCTTGTGTCTTGCAATTGAAAGAAGCCTAAACTTTTGAAGTGCCCTTTTCTTATTGTGTACGTTCTTTGCTCTGCAAGGGATTTGACTTGGAGCTGTCTATACTGGTAGCAACTTTCTTGGGTTCAGGGAATATGTTTTGCTGAAGAGAGATTGACCCTTGTTTAAAGATGATACTGTGGTTTTGTTCTGTGCTAATTTGCAGAAAAAATTAACTGGTCTCTTTGCACATGAATCGTAACCTCAGAATGTCAGAGACTGGCACCTTTGGACACAAACTGACAGGCTATCCAGACTTCCTTTCTTACTGAGTGAGGCCAGAGCATTTACAGCAGAAGCTGTGTGTTACTTAGTCAAAAATAGAAAAAGGTGTCCTGTTTCAAGGTTAATGCTTGATTCACAAGGAAATCCTAAAAAAAAAAAGTTTGGATTGTTTTAATGCATAAATGTGAAGTGGCATAGAATCAATGATGGTTTTTTCTAAAAACTTTGCTTCAGTAGTGTCAGTTCTGACAAGCCAGCCTGCTGTGAGGGGAAAGTGTGGCACGCTGCATAAAGTGGTAAACTGGGGTTTGTGACACCACTTCTGTTTTTAGCTGCATGACCAGCCTGCTAAATAAACTTAATTTGTTTCTGGTTGATTTCTCTTCTTCTAGTGGAGAGTAACTCTTAAAAATAAGAGTTCATCAATATATATCATCAAAAAAATAAGAGTATCATCAGCTGATAAACCTGATGAACTTTTTTTTTTTAAACCAAACCAAAGAAAATCCTCTAATTCTTACCCAGTATGGTCATTACACAGAATATTGTTCTACAGTTATTTCCCCTGTAAGCACTGAAGACGAAGTGATTATTGGCCATTGTCCAATAATTCACGCTGCTCTGAACAAGTGGCGTGGATGGTGCTGTGAGCGATTCTGAGACTTCTGACTGTGACACCCTCGACCAGTGGGAGAGTCGCTGTCATTTCAGGGTTTCCCACAAGGTGTCCCTGCAGGTTGAGGGCACAGGAGTTGAGGGCAATCTGCCATGGAGTGGTTAAGATGTGCTAGATTCCTGTGTGAACTTAAGATGCTGCTGTTTTTTGTCGTACACAGCAAAGAAGCAAACTATGCTCAGGACCTGGCAGCACTGGCTGGTTTATGTTGATGTGCAAAGGACAAAACATGGGATGCAGTCTATGGCGCTGGCATTCAGGGAAAGAAGCTGTTTGCGGTAAGGATGGAATACAAACAGGCAGAGAGGCACTGATCATAAGGCCATGGCTTTTATCTGTGTTATCTTTTCCTGCAGTGACTTCGTTCAGTGTTTGATTTTTTTAAGAATTCTTTTGCTTTCTGGGATGTGTGAGTTCTTCTGGCACACCCATAGACTGTGAATTTAAGAGACCTTGTATAGCAGCCTGCCAATACCTAATGGGAGCCTACAGGAAGGTTGGATAGTGACTTTTGCAAAGGCATGCAGTGAGAGGACAAGGGAGAATGGCTTTAAGCTGAAAGAGGGTAGATTTAGATTGAGTATTAGAAAGAAATTCTTTACTGTGAGGGTGGTGAGGCACTGAAACAAGTTACCCAGAGATGTTATTGATGCCCCATCCCTGGAGGTATTCAAGGTCAGGTTGGATGGGACTTGGAGCAACCTGGGATAGTGGAAGATGTCTCTGCCCATGGCAGGAGGTTGGAACAAGATGATGTTTAAGGTCCCTTCCAACCCAAACCATTCTGTGGTTCTTTGAAAAGATTGTTGTTCATATGTTTTTCCAGTGAGATGAAAGTGATTTCTTGCACCAAATTATGGCACCTGTGTTTGAACTTGTCTGTAACATTGTTTTGGCAGCATTTCATGGGCAGTGTGGAGAAGACAACACTACCAGAAATGTTCTGAACATAAAATGAATATTTTGGCTCTGCAGCATTGGGCCCAGAGCCTCCAATTTCGAGTAAGTCTCAGGAGCCTCAGCTAGTGCCATTTCTAATGTTTAAGTTCCACACATGTGAAAATGTTGCAGATGAATAAAAATTAGGCCTTGTACTCATTTACTTTGCAGATTGCAGTACTTACAATGGAATAGCATATCAGGACATGGGGAAATGGAATGAAGCTGTGTCAGGTCAAGTTCAGATTGGACATTAGGAAAAGGATCTTTTCTGAGAGGGTGGTCAGTCCCTGGAACAGACTCCCCAGGGAAGTTGTCACAGCACCAAACCTGTCAGAGTTCAAGGTGCAAGTCCGACTTCCTGCTTCTTGCAGGACTACTTAAAACTGAGTCAGATGGCTAAGAGTGTTGTCCAGATGGTTGATCTTAGCTGAAGTGAAAACAGCATGGGTTTCTTCTTCTTTCACTGAAACTGTGGCTTTTTGTCCATTTCATTAAAAAGAAGGGATAGTATTTAATTTGATCTGCACTGTAAGATGTAACACAGCCTGTTTTATGGCACTATTCTGCTAAGGAAAGAAACTTGTGACTTGGGAAGTCTTACAGTACCTCATGATGTGATTCCCTTTTATATGAAAATACTCTGAAAGAAAGCCTGTTAGCAGAAGAAAAGTATTATATTGGTCTTTCAATGGGAAAAAGTGTGAAAGTATTTAAAAATGTGAAAAACAAGTTTGATTTTGACATCTTTGTCTTTGACCATTTCTATGCTGACATTCCTTTGGTTTTTGTTTGGGTTTTGTTGGGGCTTTTTCCCCTCTTAGGAGGGGAATCTCATTGCTCATAGCTTTCACCTTTAGAACTTACATGGAATTTCCTACTGCATGTGTATTCTTCCTCTCCTTCTCTTTGTTCTATTTCCCTAATCTTGTCTGTTTTTTTCCCCTTACTGCCCTTGCTCCTTAACTGTTCTTTCAGGCTTGGTTGCAGTGGCAAGAGCTGTATTTATACACCCAGAATGAGAAGCAGAAGGACACCAGGGCAGTAACTCACCATCAGCACTGGGAATTGAGGAGATACATGGGAGCGTGGCTGGGATACCTGAACCTCAACAGAGTAAAGAAATGCCAGAATGGTGAGTGAAAATGGTGAGTTAGGACAGAGCAGGGCTCAGCCCCTTTGCTTAGGGCACAGTGATGGTTTTTTCTGTTCTAGGAGACACTCTGATGTCTTTGCCCGCCAGGTCATGAGATGCAGCTTGGGCTGTACACTGTGACAGGCTTGGCTAGCTCAGCTCATATGCTGAACTGTCAGGAAGATCACCTGCTTTCCATGTGATTTACAAGAAAATGCTTTACAATTCCCTTAATGAGAACTTGCATATTGTCTATTATATTTGACTGAGATATCTGTGAGATGGATGTATTCAAGACTTTGATCAGTCAGTCTCTGGATTTTCTTGGATTTTCTTCTTTTGGATAATCAGTCAAATCACAACTCCTACAGGATGGTAAAGATTATTACACCAGTTCTTTTGTTTCTTCCCTTGTGTGCCGGTTTGGGCCAAATTCAGGGAAACGTCCAAAAGGAATGTCTCCTCAAAGGAAGGCAGGTTAAAGCTGCCCCTCCTCCACCAGGTTTGGGAAAAAAAAATTTTCCTCGGAGGAAAGTGAAAGAGAAAATAAAAACTATTTATTTAACAAACACACAGGAAAAGAATAATAATAATGCTAAATAACAAAACCTCTCCCTGTGAGAGAAAACCTGAAAGATTTTAGAGTCCTGTGGGTCTCTCTCTCTCCTCCTCCTCGGAGCTGGGTTGGCGTGGGCCCCCCTCCGGGCCTAAGGTGGAAATTTTCCCAGTGTGTTCTGATGTTCTGAACAAGTCCAGAAGAGAAGAAGGGAAAAGCCGAAGTCCCAGCGGAAAAAAGCTTAACTCTCCGTCTCTCTCCAAAGAAACAGAGCTGAAAAGCTGGCTGAAAAGCAAGAAGAGGTGCTTCCTCTGCTCCTCAGCAGCAGTAGCTGATCTCTGTGTCCTTGAAGCACAAACTGTTTTGAAAAGTTCGTGCAGTTTTTTTTCTCTTTCTCACTTGCACCTGGTTTTAAAGGCATAGAAAGGCACAGGAATCATGTCTGGGCATAGAACGGTGACAGGGGATACAACAGCATAAAGTCACCCCAAGACACCTTGAATGGGCATGAGTTCAGATATTTGTATGAATTGCTTTTTGATTGGTGGCAGTGGAAAAGAATCTATTTTGGATATGTAGGAACTAGTAATAGGAGTATGCTGAAATGTAAGCAAGTACAAGCGAGTATGTTGAACAAGAAGTACAGTGTCCTAACTTCCCTTTCTTAAGTCAGTACAGTAGGTTACTGCTTTAAAACTGCCTTTGTGATCAATAGGAAGAATATGATCTGTAGCTGAGCGTTAATGTGTATTCTTGTAACCATTTTTCAGTGTTAGAGCTCATGTCACTTCTGAACCAGTGGCTTAGATGCCAGGATCTCATCTGATACAAATGAGCCTAGGACAGAACAAGCCATGAGTGATTTGTGTTTGTCTCCTAGAGCTGGCCCAGGAGTTTCACCGAAGCAGGATGCTCCGGAGGTGCTTCTCCGATTGGCAGCTGTCATGGGAGTGCAGGAGAAGAATGCATGCTCACCAAAGGGACCTGGAAAAACAAGCAGCAAGGATTGCTTTATGGAGAGTCTTTGCACACTGGAAGCATTGTATCCAATCTGTGTTTGGTCCCTAGCAAGGACAAATTAGAAGCATCTCTGCAGGAGAAAGATCCAGTTAATAAGTAGGAATGTTGTGCAGTAGCGCGAGTGACAACAAACATGTTGTCATTAGATAGGTGTATGTAATGCTATACTAACAATTCATTAAACCCTTGTAGTTACAGTATATTAGCAGCTAAGAGCCTGCAGAAGATAATTTATGGTTGTTATTTAAGAGCGAATCAGAAACCTATTGCGATAAGCCAGCAGAATCTAAAAGTTTGACTGTAGTCAAAACTTCTGCAGATAACAGTGCCGGAAATTCAAATACTGAAGCAAATTTAGATGGAGATGTAGTGCCCCTCTGTAGGAGAAGGTTGTTTCTGTGTAAAAGATACATTAACTCGGTGACAGATGTTGTGCTGTGTGTGGAAGAGGCTCAGCAGTGTGAGCTGGCCGAAAAGCACTATGAGTGTCACCTGTTGGTAAGAGCACTGTTATGTGGCGGGCTGTGGAGTGTCCCTGTAATACTGACAGTGGTGTGTGGGTGTTAAGTGGGAGATACACCAGGTTTCTAAATTTCAGCTGTTCTGGAATCTGCCAGTTGAATCCCAGTGGGGAAACTGTGCTGCTCTCCAGAACAGCTATTCTTCCAGTTGGGAAACTGGTGAAGTAGATTGATCTTGAGGGTGTTGGGTTACCTGCTCCCTGGCTATTCCACCATGAGATTGCTTTTTCCCCTTGATTTTCTTTTCTTACGCTGTTTGGTACAAGAATTACTTTTTCTTCTCTGCAGTAATGTGTGCATGCTGCTTTTCACATGAGACCAAAGATAGCTTACTGCATGTGTGTGTAGCTGAGTGTTTTGGGGTTTTGTTTAGGCTTTAGGGTTTTTTAAAGAAATAATAAATCCCTGAAGGCTGTCTGAAAGGCGGGCACAAGCAAGCCTCCAACTTTTTGGAACTGAACAATTTTCAAGGTTGGGTCAGTACTGATCATTAAAAGAATACCAATAAACTGGTTTGGATCCTGAAGTGAAAACATTAGTGATTATAAGAGCAGGATGATTAGTGATTTGAAGCAGGATGTTCTCATAATTCAGTTTACCATGTTCTGCCCCACACTCAAGAGATTCTAGGATTGTAGACCAGTTCTAAATTACCTGATTTGGATTACACATGAAAGGTGTGTTTATTTCTTGTTACAGGAACTTGGCTTTAAGGGTCTTCGGCAGAATGTCCTGGACACTCGTCTTCAGCGAATGAGAACAAATCTGTCGTCCCGTCAGCATCGAGTTACAGTGAGTTTGACTTTGGTTCTTGTGTTAGTTTGTCTTGAGCTGTCCTATTGACTTCCACTGTCACCTACAAAGTAAGTACTTTTTTATTACAGCAATGGCTTTGTACTTAAATACTAATAGCCACAGAAAATCTCCTGTGTGAGTCAACTGCCACTTTTAGATATATTATTTTAGTTTTTTGTTTCTCTGTGTTTATGGTGGATTTTTTCTTTTACCAGAAAAACTTGTAGGAGGTTATAAAGTTTGGTATGTGAAGCAGTGCAGGAGGCAACCATTGCCATATGCAGTTTCAGTAGAACTTTAATAATTTCTTTCTTTGCATTCTTCTCACTTGATATCTTTGGGGGGTTTTGTGTCTTTCTTGTTTTATTTCAGGTGCTGCAGAAGTTCTGGAACTGTTGGAAGTCCCGTTTGGAAGAGAAGGAGGAAGAACAGCAACAGGCCTTAACATCAGTGGCTCATGCCCGTTATAGGTATGCAGAGAAATATTAATACGAACTTGTACAAATGTGGAATTTGAGGACCTTTGGTTCTCTTCTAAAGTTTGGTAATACCTTTGGGGGCATGACTTGATGGCAATTGCTCTGACATTTTCTGTGAGTAATGAACAATTTACATCTCCTGCTTCTCTGTGGAATGTAAGAGGGGGATTGGTTAAGCCTAGCTCTGAGGATCATTTAGCCAGTTGACATTCCTAAAATCAATATGTTTTCTGAAGGAATTCTCTCTTGTGCTGACATTCCCCCTTTTTGCTTGCCAGGAGGGTGTTGTTGAGACAGGTATTTGACACATGGCTGCTGAAGGCCTGCAAGCTGCAAGAATATCGAATGGGAGAGAAGAGGGTAAATGTAACTTTGTACCTTGCTTAAGAAATTGAGGGGATGATTTCATCATCACTGTCTGTGAATATGAGTTAGCATGAGATGAACTTGGCTGTTGTAAATTCCCTTTTCCTTGGTGAGGGATCAAGTCTGGGGAAACATATTACAACCAATATTTACTGATCACCTTTTTTAAGTTAAGCAGTTTGTTAATAATAGAATCAAGTTATTGTTAGAGGATAGCCATTCATATAGTTCATTCACTTACTCCATCACCCTGTATAAGTGTGTGTGCTCTCTCTCTCTCTCACACGTACTGTCTCATAGTTACTTTGTTGAAATAATAATAATACTAAAGGGCCAACCGCAGCCTATTTAAGAAGTGTGGGGTTGTACTGACAAATTAGCTGCTTCTAGGTAGGTGTCCATAAAGTTTTTTACAGGGCCCTTCATTTCTAAGGGATGTGTGTGTATATATGTAGATAGTCCTGGAGTCTTTACATGTAGCAGCCACTGTGGCCTTTTACGTGGTCTCTTACACAGCTCCAAGTTGACAGTAACACATGTGGGTGTCCTTGTGCAGATACGGCTCACTCTTGGTGGTGTGAGATTATCAGTTCTTGTAAGTTCAACAGGACTGGTTTCTGGAACTTACCGGTTCTTAGGAGTCCTTCATGTGCTATTTATCAACTTGTGTTTTTCCTCTCTTCGGCCTGCTGTTTTTTGGTAACAGCTCCTCCATCCACATGCACACAGCTACCTGCAGAGCATGTCATATAACCTCACAGCAAAGGAGCTTTGATGGTGTGTCCATTGCTGTTCAACCTCAGAAAAACAAACATTGGGCAGTTCTGTGCATGTCATCTTTAAGGGGTTATTTTCTGTTGTTTGTAGCTGGCCTGTGCTGTGCATTCATTGCCACCTTCTGTCCATTTCAGGCTGTCCTTCATTTCGAAAGGCAGCTCTTGCACTGTTTCTGGTACTGCTGGCGTAGGAGAACAGCTGCACGTTTGGAGGAGCAAGAGGGCTTGGTTCGTGCAAGAGATCACTACAGTAACCAGCTGCTGCTAAAGGCCTTCTGTCTATGGAAGCAAAAGACTCAGGCGAGAGAAACAAAGTAAGAATTTTTTTCAAACAATGATTTGGATTGGCCGTGTGGCAGCCTACTTTGGATAAACAGCATTTAATTCACAGTGGTGCTCGCTCCTTTTTTGTGCTTTGGAGTCTACTAAGTTGTCTTTCAGTAAATGAATTACTAAAAATAAGAAATGTGCACTCAAGTCTGTGCTAGAAGCGTTCAGTAACATGGATTGCATTATAGGCCAAATAATTATTTTTCTTACAGGAGGCTCAAGGAGACAGAAGCTTTAAGATTTCACTGTTCAAAGTGTCTGCAGCAGACTTGGAACAAGTGGAGAGAGGTGAGAGAGTTAACAGATGGGGAAGAGTGTGAAATCTTTCTGTTATGTTTGAATTCCTTGTACCCATTGTAGCTAGAAGTTAAATTGTTTATTTTAAACACTAGTCATTCCTAAGCTCTCCTGCCTTTTCAGGTGGATAAAACCAGTTCAGTGTGGGTGGAACAGGAACTGTGTAGGGAGGAGAGGGGATTCTTTTTGTTCATGTATCTAGATATGGTGAGAACGGGAATATAGTTTAGATGTACCTGGGAATGTAACCAGAGTTAGCGTGATGAAATTGTCCTAGCCAGTACTGGGTGTGTCCTTCTCAAAACTTGAGTTAAATTAGAAGTTTGCAGCCAGGCCTTTGTGTACAGGTTGTAGTAAACACTGTCACAGAGTATTTTCATGCTGGGCCTTTTTCTTACCATTACATGAGGTACCAGATGTGCCTTGCATCACATCCTGAGAATCTGTGAGAAATTTTATAGTTGGAGCTGCTAGGTTGGTGCAGACCTGTTAACTTAAATGGATTGCATTAGTCTTCAAGAGGATTCCTACAAAGGGCAGGAAAAAAAGCACTTCAGCTAGGCCTTTTGGGGAAATAGCAGAGTGCAGCACCAGTTTGAGTGAAAACCTATTACAGCAGCCTGAAGGATTGATGTTTCTCCAGAGACTGGGAATGGTCCTTTTCCCTCCTCTCTCTGCCATTGCTTGTTTTCCCTCCTCTCTCTGCCATTGCCTGTTTTCCCTCCTTCATTTGTATGTATCTTTTGGGTTTCTTCCACTTCCTTCTTACAGTATGTGGGACATCAGCGTGAGAAATGGAGGAAGTTGGTGCAAGCAGACCTGCACTATCGACATGTGTTACTGGGCAAGACTTTGGCATCTTGGAAGGTAGGATAAAACAGCCTTTTCTTTGAGGCACTTGTCTGCATGTGCTGCAGTGTTTCAGTGAGAGCTGAAGAGCTGCCACACTGCTTCACTCGAGGCACGTACACACCATGTGTGCCAGGTAGAATGGAGGCTTGTGTATGTAGGGCTGTATGAGCTCTAGCATTACTTTTTGGAGCAGACGAACCAAGGTAATCTTGCAGCACTGGTGAATGGTACATTGTAGCTAGCATTAACTATTGTGTAATGACTGCTTGTCACAGAAAAGCAGCATTTGCTTTCAGTGGCTGTATTTTTCCCCCTGTACTCTACTGCCAGTGCTACTTATGAGCTGCTACTAAGAGTTTCTAGATATTGCCTCTCCTCACAGGTGTTGAGGTAAATTTACCTCTCAATACTATTTCTTTTTCAGATTTACCAACAAAACATACAGTGTATTCTGTATCAAGTAGCTGAGCAGGAGAAACAGCACACTCAACTGCTGCTGCGGTGAGCCTTTTCCTAGGCAGCATGAGAGAAGTGACTGCACTGCAGTCAAATTACTTTCTTTCACTGCCACCTTTGTAACTTTTTGAATGTTCAGTGCTGGGAGTTGGCTCTGCCATGCATTGCTGTTTCTTTGCATGCAAGTCATCTAGTTAAAAGAAATCAGCCTCTTCCTGTTTACTGTCTGTTTTGCTTGAATATTTTTTAAATCTCTGTTTAGTCCTGTGAGAGTCATCAGACAGCAAACTGCATCATTCCATGTCTGTTACGGTATTAAAGCAGCCTGGAAGATGCAGAGGCTCTCTTGCATTACAGTGAGGAGAGTGATTAAAGATATTACCACATTGCATTGGTTGTATTTACTTTAGTTTTAATTACCTTACTTGTTTTAGTGCTATACAGCTTGAGTTACTTGCAGAGCCTGATTGGCTCAGCTGAAGCTGCTGGATTTCAGAGTGTGTTCTGTTTTGCACTGCCTTCTCTTCAGCAGAGACCTGAAGGGGCAGAAGTTGATTTGCATGACTAAGTTTATAGATGCAGCTGGTTTTGGTTCCTTTGTGAGTAGGAAAGTGCCAAATGAACAAGTGAGAATCATTCTTAATGGGTTTGTTTGTTTTTAAATTTTGTGTGTATTTTTGCCTTCAGACAGGTGCTGTGTACGTGGAGAGAAAATGCCCTTGCTCTTATACATGAATCTAAGGCAGATGAGCACTACAGGAAAGCAATCCTGTCAAAGGTAGGATCTGTACAGCAGGTGCCAAGGTCTCAGGCAGGGGTCAGGTAATACAATTAGAAGGATCAAAAACTTAATCTAAGAGCCACTGCTAAAAGAGATCTGAAAAGTGGGAGTCTCATCTTGTTTTTACAGGTGTCTCTGAAACTTGCCTCTGTGAACTCATGGCTTTTTCTCTCCCTTCTTCTCATTTCTTAGAAGGAAGGGATACAGCATAGTAGTATTGGTGGGGTGGGACAGGGAGGGGATGGATGAAAGAGAAGAACGCCTTGAAAAATGCCAAGGAGACCCTCTGAAATACTTCTGTATTTAATTTGTAGGAAATTCTTACTGTCCTGCTGAGCCTTATGTAAAAAATGTGGAAGTGGTTATGTTAGCAGTGATGGGGGGATGCATTGTGTCCCTTTCCGCTGCAGTGCCAGTCTGTGTCCCATCTCCTGTTTGCATTGTATATTCAGGTGCTGCTGCAGTGGAGAGACACTGCCTGGCTACGAGCATGTCACCGCCATCTGAAGGTGACAGCTGTGGTGGAGGCCAGAAAACATTTGGATATAGGTGAGCTGATGTAGATGTTGAACTCTCAAAAGACCTCGTTGCCTGTGTTTGAGCCAAGGGCAGTCTGTTGTGTCATCTGTACAGATGAAGTGACTGGATGGTCTGTTGGCTTACAAGGGATGTCCCCAGAGAAGGGAGAGTGACTTGAGACTTCAGTGATCTGCTGAATGCTGCTTGTGTTAGTTTTGCTTCTCTCTTTGTTCCTTGTACTATATAAGGGATGGTAACACTTCCTTCCTCAAAGGAATTTTCCATTACTAATTTTGAGAACCTTGGACATCTGTTTTGAGGGCAGTGCAGATAGTCTTATCAATTACTGCTTTAGTCATTCTCTAATAATTCATACTGAAAGACCCTCAAACTCTGCAAGCATTTTCATGGTACCATGGTACATTCTTGACACAAGGACTCTGAAGCACAGAGGGCAAATGATTTCCTAAAGGTTTTAAAGAATGTCAGTGGCAGCAGGGAAGACTTGCAAGCCACAGGTCCCTGTCTGTTACATGAAGTGTTTCACAGTTCTTCTTATACTCAATACTGTCAGTGCTGAGTGTTGTCCACGTTAAGTATTGCTGAAACAGTCTGAAAGAATAGCTGATCACTTGATACTCTGAGATTAATAGTCTCCTTTTGGTACATGAGTTAATTTATCTTCCCCTAACAGTGTATTTACAGACCGTGTTTCTTCACTGGAAAGAATTAACAAAGGAGTCTCTGATGCTGAGGGCTCAGCACCACAGGGCAGTGCAGCACCATCAGCATCACCTGCTCCAGAAGTACCTGGTGAAATGGAAAAATTATCATCAGCAGTGCCTTGGGAAAAAGGTGAGAAGGGTCAGCAACCTTCTCAGCCTGTGGGAAGTTACTCATGTGGAGAAACACTGTGTTCCCTGGTGAAGGGAATGGCAGTCTTGGCTGAGAAGGAGCATGGCAGCTTTGTGTACTGAGGAGGAAGGAGCATGGCTGTGTCTTGCCTGAAGAAACTGATAGAAGTAACAGACTTAACAAGACAACCTGAGCTTCCCAAGGTGGGACCATTTACTGCGAATGAAATCCTTGCTGGATTGCCCTCGTAGATACCTGCAAATGGGATTACACTGTAGGGCACTTGGGTATTGAGGGTGGCCTCAGCAGAGCAAAGGGAGGGTGATAAAGGCTGGTAGCTGTTCTAATAGCATTTGGCTCAGATAAATGGGGTTTGTCTGCAAGTGACTCACTGTTTTGGTTGCCTTGCAGCTGCTGCAGAGAAGGGGAGATGAACTAATGACTCATAGACTTTGCTCTGCTTCTTTCTCTTGCTGGAAAAATCGGGTAAGGAATTTTCGCCCGGGTGGATACCTAGCTCCTTGCTAGTCATTCTTCCTTCTCCTTCATGTTCCATTCATACAAGGACCAAGAAAACTTTATTTAAACATTTTCAGGATTTTTTGGTTCAGCTAGCACAAGGGACACATTGCCATAGACCGGGTGAACTGAGTAGGTTTTTCTGCTCTGGCTCTACCATCACTTCTTCCTTGCTTGATGCTTTGGCTGGTGTTCCTGGTATTGGGTATGTCAGCTCCTAACCTGGTTGCTGTGCATTTTTTTCCCCTAACAGCTGTTGCAGCAGCAATGGGAAAAGCAGAAGACAGTGCAAGCATTGTGGCACTGGTCCCTTTCAGTGCAGAAAAAGGTAAGGGAGTGTGCAGGGCAGGGGCAGGCAAGTGAGTTTGCAGATGTGCTGATCACGTGCAGATTTGAGTGCAGTCAGCAGAGCGCACACTGAATGTCTGTTTCCTTTCCTCTTTGGGGTGCTGTATGTTATTTTGGGATGCTGGAAAACTCCCTAAAATTTCTTAGCTGATAAGAAAATGCACACATTTTTCCCCATCTGGCCTCAGCTGACTTAAATCTCTGTCCCTCTGTCATTGTGGCAGTGTCCTGCTGTTGCTGTAGCTCTGCGTATTCCTATCCAGTGGAAGGGAGAGTGTTGCTGTTTGCAGGGGGAGTCCCTGGCCTGGAACCTGTCTGTATAATAATCGCAGCTCTCATTGTTCCTGTTGTAGGTATTTGATGCTTGGCTCAGGTTTGCCAAGGGGCAGCAGGAGAAGAAAGATGGCATTGAAAATGTCACAGGAGTTCACCACGCAACTCCTTTGAGAGAAGATGTAACCCGTGCCTTGAGAAACACTGCTGGCATCAAACAGCTGCCGGGTCAGCTCCACACCCAGTACCAGCTGGAGGTGAAAGAGTGATTGCTCAGATATATATCCAGAACTGGGCTGCTCTGGTCTCTGCTCTGTGTGTGTGGTGTGTGTATATGCATGTCTGTATCTTGGAGCTCCACATCCCAGCTGTTGTTTAGATCCTACATACACTTCTGTCTCTGGTTCAAAGCATTTCATTCAGCTGAGACTAGAGCACTTCAGACTCATTTGGAACCTTTCTTAATGAAACTATTTCAAAACTAGCTGTTTCCTGCCATAGACAGTATTCCTGATTGAAACCTTTGCATGTGAGTCAATCTCTAAATTCTGTGCTAGAATGAAGCATTAGAGACTACATCTGATCCTGTCTTAGCTTTAGCAGTGCTTATACCTTCATATGTGGGCTTGTGTCACTTCTGCCTTTGAGTATCAACCCAGCCCTGTGTGTGAAAAGGATGCCTGTATTGACTGCTCTCTTCCTGCTTCTGGGCAGCATTCCCAGCTCTTTTCCGGGTTTTCAGGATACCAGTTGTTCCATTTGCTAATGTGCAGCTTGCCTTGGTGCAGAAGTACCCAGTTAATTCTCCTCACCCAAATGTTACCACAGTGGACCTCTTGATTTAGTTTAGAGAGCTGGTATGGCTGTGAGAGCATCAGAAATCTCGGATCCTTCTCCCTAGGTGTGATGTGGTTCTTCCTGCTCTCAGCCATCAGATGCTCTGCTATTCTTTGTGTTGGCAGGCAGCCTACAGTCTTTACCAGTCAGTGTATTGTTGTGCCATGCTGTGGAAACAGAAGGCTCTCTCCCAGAAATTAAATTAGCCTTTTTCTTTTTTGCCACCTCTGAAGAAGCAAGTGACATTGAAAAGGCCTGATGCTAGTCCTGAGACAAGAGGACATTCATCAGAAGAAGAGCCATGGCCTTCAAAATGCAGACGTCTACCGCTTCACCCGGCTGATGGGGGCTCAGTTCTCTGTGGCCTGTGAGTGTGAATTTCCAGTCCCTCCCCTGTTTCTCTGGCATATATGTAACTTTGCATATATGTAATCTATCTACATGTGTCTCATTTTTGTGTATCAAGTTTTCTCATTGATGACTTAGTTCCATGCATTAGTTCTCCTTAACTCGGATTCTGCATCATACGGCTGGTGGTACAGAGTTATACAAGAGCTGCTGTGTAATGCAAGCATCAGCCCACACATAGTGAAGGTATTTGTTACTGTACTTGCCAGTGACAGGTAGAACCAGCTCAGCTATAGGCCTTCCACTTTGTGTTTCTCAAGGTACAGCTGAATTTGTGGAGCACTGACCATTTGTCATAGGAACAGTTACATAGAGAAATATTTGAAAGATAGCTTTGATGGGACTTTGGCCATCAGGAGAGCTTATCTTGCCCAAGTGACCTAGTGTCACTGAAGCTCTTGTTTCTTTCACTGAAGTCATCTGATGAAATGATAAACAACAAGCTCCTGGTGTACAGAAGCTGAACTTTCTTCTTGCCCCTTTCTGTTCCCTGGGGAAGCTATTCCTTAAAAAATTCCTATTGATCATGGAGCATTTGCAAGGAAGAATTGTCTATGAAGCTTCTCAGTGCAGGACAGGAACCCTACAGGGAAATAAGATGGTAACTTCACATTGCTTTAAGCAAGTTTATGCTGCCAAAAGAAGAGTTTCTGCCCTGTTCAGCTGTGTCACTTCCACTACTCTTTATATTGGCACAATCATTCGCATGGTGAACTAGATTCTCACATTAATACACGTTGAAATTTAATCTTTAAGAGTCATTATTGCATGCAAGGAGAATGTTGCAGAGCAGGGATGAATGATCAAACAGGACTTTGTTTCTTTAGCTGCAATACCAGCTTATGCCAATTTACAACAATCGTAAGTCTGGGGCATTCTTTGTTCTGTTGTACTTTTCAGAAATGCCATTCAACAAGTGAGGTTACCACCATGGAAGCCTGACTTCCCTCTGGAGTCTCTAGAAAGCAAGGAACTGCTGGGACCACCTTTTACTGGGTAGAAAATCAATTTTAAAAGTAAAGGAAAGAGGGTGACTTAGAGTGGGCATCGTAGAGCAGCTAACGGGAGAGCTGTATGCAAGGGAATGACAAGTGTCTCCCCTTTTTTGCACTGACTGCAAAAGACAAGACCAACAGGTTGCAATGTATAGTGACCTTATCTTTCTTCCTGTACAGGTCAGAGGTGCCCTTTCAGCAAACATCTGTGAATCAATGTTCTGCACAGACTGGGAATTTAATGCTGACACCTCACATGGAAGAAAGTACCTGTAAATGTCTATCTCAGATGGGCAATGTTGCTCATCTCCATCCCTCTCTCACTTGTGCTGCTCTTCCCTCTCTCCCGCCGTGGACACAGGACATGCACTGTGCTGGGCAGGGGCCAGACCTATGGCCTCCTGCATCTTTCATGTCCCAAATGAAAGCTGGCTCAGAAAAGGTGAGTGTATCGCTGAAGGAACAATTAGTGTGTGTACTGGGTGTCCTGGTTTGAAAGACAGGTGTCTGCTAAGGAAGGCAGGAGCCTCCCTTGGAATGGAAAATGTAACCCCCTTCCCTCCAAATTATTATAATTTTGAAATTAAGGGGCTTTCAGGCAATGATATGAGAAATAGGAATAACAGTTCTTTACTATATATATAACAAGGCAATAATACAGAAATACTGGCTTAACCTGACAGAGTCAGGATACGACCTGACACCCTGCTGGTCAGGGTGGTGGCAGCAGTCCGATTAAGTGGTGGCTGCAGTGCTCTTTGAAGTGGTTCTGTTGAAGCGGTGATCCTGTAGAAGGTCTGGTCCTCCTCTGAAGGTGCAGTGGTGGTTATGTAGCTCTTGTCCTCTGGGAAACCAGTAGGCAGGGCTGCTTGTGGTGTTCCAAACCTCAGATTATACCCAGGTAGGAATGCTTGGTTCCTCCCCCTGGGCGGAGCATCTCACAATAGGATGATGTAATTTTATGAGTCATGCAGTGAGGTTAGATGGCCCATTAACAGAAATGGCTCCCGGAGGGAGTTATCAGGGATGTGTCATGGAAGAGACAAGGAACCCTGCCCCACCTGGTTTCAACACGTGGTGATAGAATACATACTTTTGGTTACATCTTACATTGTAACCTAAGACACTGGGCTGCTGTCAATAGGCCCGTTGCTTATTGCTGTGTTTTCTTGTGGTTCTTCTGAACTGCCCACCTGGATGTTGAGCTGATTTTCACTTGTTCTAGCTGTCATCTTTAAAGTTGACCAAGTGAACTGCCTTTGAATGCCTAAGAACTGTTTACCCGAAGTCTGAACCAATCCACATGTGTGTTGTACTGTATTTCACGCCTTTTTCCTGGTGGTCTTCCTAGCTAGATCTTTTCCTAGAAAGTGACGTGAGGGTGCTGCCTCTTCAGAGTTCAGAGCAGTTACAGTTTGCTGTCCAGATTGCAGGGATTTAAGAGAAACTCAATTTAGGAGCAGTGGGTGTGTCTGAGAGCCTCAAAAAATTAAAATTGACTTAACCTGCAAGTAGGTGCTTTGCATTTTGGAACTCCTTGTTCTACACAGAATGGGAAGTTTTAATCTTGGTGAAATATCTCCATGGTAGAAATCAAAGAGCCCATCTTTTAAGCTCTGCTTATTCTAGGGGATACAACAGCAGGGGCTCAGCACCTACAGGAGTTGTCTGAGTGGGAGTAGGACTGAGTAGGTCAGGCACATCTTACTTGTAGGGCTTACTTAAGAAAACCCTTTGAGGAAAAACCCAATATCATTCTGACTTTCTAGAGAGGAGGTCAGCCTGTGAATGGTCACAAAGGAGCCCATTCCCAAGACTCTCAACAGAATTCTGTGGAGAAGAAGTTGCGACCAAATTTGCAGCCACATTTGCTGTCACCTGAAGACTTGGTGGGAAAAGGGAGTCACCAGACTGCAGGTAGGTCCTCAGATCTGAACTGTAGCAGTTGCTCATCCTCCTCTCTAGTCTGTATGAGACTGCAAGTCACTGCCACAAAATGTATGGGAGACAGGGCAATCTTGTGTGCTAGCATCAGGAGGTAAAGAATATCAGTATTCCTTTCTGGGATGGTAAATGCAATTGTATGGATTCTGCTGAGTTTGGGGGCTAAAGCCCTGCTCTAGGCACTGAAGGATGGGAACTGCTTGAGGCCATCTTCTTTTAGCAAGAATGTGCTCAGATGCTGGGGTGTTCTTATGTACAACAGAACTTACTTCAGGAGGGAAGAGTTCACCCAGTTAGGCTCTCTGAGATTTCCCTGTATGTGTGTCTAAGCACCTCTCATTGTGGTGTTTTAATGACATCAGAGTACGAAATGTGTTCTGCAGGACTAGACTGTACTTCATTACTTCTAGACTGAATGTAAAAGACGAAATCCTGAACAGGCCAAAACAGTATCTGTAGTACTAAACCATCCACTAGAGCATTTCTTATCTTTTGTGTGTTCAAACTGAGTCTTCAGAGCTTGTACTGCTGTCAGAATTCCTGCCCTCTCACTGTACCTGATCCTTTAGGGTGAACAGGTACATGTCACAGGGTAACAAAACATGTGAAAAGGACTTGTGAGGGTTCCATATTTCCTGTCATTAAAAATATTTCCTCTTTCTTTGATAAGAAGAAAGAGCTGATGTCTGTTCTACCTCCATTGCTTGTGCCTTTTATCTTCCATTTAGCTGCAGGGGAAAAGAGGAAGCACAGTTCCAGAGAAGAAATGGTGTTACAGAGAAAGGTGGAAGTTGAACTCCGACATATCCAGCAGCAGATGCAGTACTACTACAGCAGGAAGCAGGAACTCAAGTATATTGCAATGCCCCTTTAGCCAGCCTTTCTTCATGTTGTCAACTCTGCTGCGCTTTTTCTATGTATCTACTCTGAAAATAATTGGTCTGTTCACAGTAGAACTGTGAATGAAACAGAGAAGTTCCAGAGATTTTTATTTTCTCCTTTTGAGTTCACTCCAGGTGAAGGGAGAGTAGGTGCATAACTACGTCTGTAGTCGGCCAAGTGGTTTAATTATACCTTTGGCAGCTCTTGGAGAAGCATGTCAGAGGTACCACTGGGTGTAATCTGAAGACAGTACAAATGAATTGCGCAGAGCAGTTGAAATTTAGCTTTTAGTTATTTTATCAAGAGGAGTGAGGACTGAGCTTTCCAGCTTTCAATTAAAATTAAATATGGCTGGTATTTGATAACTGCTCTACTAGGACAAGAAAAGAGAAATGCTTAAAAGAAAATGGGGCTTGGGGGGATTTAACTGTCAGGAAAGGAAGAAGTCAGGGACTAGAAAGAGGAGATGGAGACAACAATTTTCAGATTCCTCTGCTTTCTGGCATCTTTTTTTTCTTTTTTTTTTTTTACCTTTTAAAAAAACCATTGACTGCTTTGAGACCAAAAAATGGGTCTTATTGCAAGTATCAATTGCAAGTCTAAATTGGCTTAGACTGTTGAGCTCTTAATTGGGATAAGAATCCTTCTAATCCATTTTATCAGGTGCTGTCAACAGCAAGCACAGATTCTGCAGCAGTGGCTGGAAGTGAGCATGCAGCCAGGAGCCCGAGATGGTGTGCAAGTTCAGGAAGAATTGGGTCAGGTGTGTACACAGCATTTAAATTGAAGCTACTGAAGTGATTATCACTGTGCTATGCACTTAGCCTAAAGGCTGATGGTAGCTGTGAGGAGTGGTGTGGTAAGCTCTTAGTAAAATGCCAAGAGAAGGGAAATTTGTAGTCAGGAAGTGGGCTGAGGAGCAGAATAGGCTGTGTAGATGCATCTTCCTGTTCATTCAGAAATGTAACTCCTGCTCCAACAGATCTTTTTGAGGCTATTTCCAAGCTATGCATCAGGCTTTCATTGACTCAATCTCAAAATTTTTTTTCTGCAATTTCTCAAGACAATTCCCTGTGTGCAGACTGCATCTGCACTGCTGTCAGGCCCCAGGTTCACACAGCCAGGTGTCGGTACTGGTACCTCTGACTCCAGCCAGTACCGAGCTGTTCCTGAGTGATGCAATCTGTCACCTACTGGCCCTCAAGTGAAATAATACAGAAGCTGCTGGAGCAGCTGTTGCTGTCAAAAAGACTAAATACTGTCTCACGGTACAAACTTACGTTTATGCTCATGCACTTGTCTTCCCTTTCAGTTGCAGGTGAGGATCAGTACTCTCACCAAAGCACAGCTAGCTGAGAGACATCATGTGCAGACTCTGCTTGCCCGCCTGCGAGATATCCAGCTTGCCCTGGATCTGTAATACATCTAAGCCAACTTCCCAGCTCAGGGGTAGGCCTTTTTGCCCCTTTCATGGAGGGACTTTTTTCATTTCATGGAGGGAATGATGAAAGAGATGTATCCATTCACTTAGTTCTACGTATGGCATTTATATTTGATAAATTAAGTTAAAATAATTTTGCTTTTTTTATTGTTACTCTACCTGATCAAAACCATACTGGAGCTACATCTACCTCATGCTGCACTTCCAATACCTAGTTTAGGTTACCTGTCATGCCACAAAGATAAGTAACACAGATAAGACTCTTTATTTCAAAATGTTTGCAATTAAATGAGTTCATGTCAGTAAGTAATACACTTTGACATACAAAAATACCGTGCTACTGATACAGTTGAATTAAATGGATTCTCCATGGAGGAGAAATTCACAGCATTATCAGTACCCTCAAAGAACTTTGTTTTCACTCCTGGGGTGCATTGCTGGCCCCTGCATCACAACCAATGTTGGTTTATTAGCTTGCTCTGCACAGTATTAAAACCATCATAAAAACAGCCACTTGCGTGCTGAATCCTCTCCTCCTGAGATTTCTAATAAAGCAAACATCAAGCAACCCACCCTCCATCACTAGGCTAATAGTTACCTTCAGATACTATGGATGATGCTGCTGAGTAGAAAGAAATTAAAACTTAAAACTTCCTTTGGCTCTGTCTGGATGTCATAGGCCCCAGTGGGAAAGAGGGAAGAGATCCATTTGTCTTTTTCTCTCATCCACTGGAACAAATTTGCTTTCTCTTGTTAGCATGACACTGAAGTTTAATCAAAAAGCTCACCATATCCTCTTGGGGCTGATATTTGCCTTACTCTTTTCTCACTCTCAAAGGTTTAAAAAGACTTGGATCTGGTACTAACTATACTGCTGCAGGAGTAAACTTGCTAATGTCAAAAAGTTTAACAAGATAGGTGGCTGAGAGCCACTTCAAGCTTTCAAACTCCTCCCTCTGTAAAGTGAGGAAACACTGACTCCTGGAGCCAAATGAATTTTCTCCTGCTTGTCACCCAAACAGCCACCCTCATCTGACTCATGGCTGGGCTACATCACTTAGAAGCAGTTTTATCATCCTCTCCTTCCCGATGACAAGCTAAGCATACAGGACTTGGCAAACTGGACATTTGTAGAACAAAATTATATTCTATTTTCTGCAGTGCATACAAAGAAGGGTTTCTTAGGAGATCAGAGCTGGTCCAAAGCCTGTCATCTCCTTGAAGTAGCAGAAAAGTAGCTCAAGCAAGGAAGTTGTATGAGAAATCTTTCAGAAAGCACAAAGGCAGGTTTCATAAGCGTGTTCACTCCACCAAGTTCTGGACAGCAAAATCAGTTCTAAATGTTTGAGTGCTGGGACTTGAAACAGTTTATTCTCAAAAAACAATCGATACATTGCTTTAAAACTCAATTCCTCTTCACTTTGGCAGTGGTTTCTGTCAGTGCCACATGCAGTAGATCCAAGGTGTTAGATTTTAACTCTTCTTGATGTGAAGTCACAAAGAGGCTCTAATATTTTACAGTGGATTAAGCTTTAGCACAAAGCTTTCAGCCCCCAGCACATTCCTAGCATTAAGTATGAGGGCAGAAGTCAGAGCCCGTGTGGGGTTTTATTTATATTTTGAATAAGATGAAATTGTTGCCAGTCAAGGGAGGGCCAGATTGGCATCTGGGAAGCAACACGGCATTTCTTCAAAGAGCATAAATATTTTAAACACAGTCAGTGCATAGGGCATTTCACTCTGTGCAATAAAAATTGGTCCTGAAGTAGCTGAAGCTGTCCTGTAATAGAGGAACTAATTCTTCAAGAATTTAGTGACAAAGTAACAATTAAGATACAGAGCATGTAAAAACATGTTTTAGTTGCTATCACATCACCAAAGAAAAGTATGCCCTGTTTCTTCTAACTCCTTAATCCAAGAGGTGAAATTAACTGTGTCTCATAAGGACAAAAACTTCAAGGCCTGGAATAGCAAAATAAAACCATGGATTAGGAAGAGGACACAGAGCTTTGTCTGTCTTTAAAAAAAAAAAAAAAAATTGCAAGATGACAAGTTCTGTTGTCCGGAATGTAGACACTGTTTTTAGGTTTAAAATACAATGCAAAGTCCATTTCTAAAGGGACAATGTCAGACAAAAGAACTAAAGTTGTCTAACAGTACAAAACTCAGGATGAGTATCATTCATTGTACTGACTGACTGCTGTACATTTTGCTTTGTTTGGGCCATGAAGCCACTCCAGCCAATTTCACTGTTTAGCCCTCTGTGCATTCAGAGACTGCCTTTATCTAAGAATTTGGGCAGTTTCTTAGAATAAAATAAATATGAGAACAGACTCTTTAATCAAGGTCTGACTCAGCCTGTCAGTGTCTGCCTCCACACCCTTTCCCACTGCACCTGCCTACGAAAGCTTAAAAGGGACTTAGAGGCTCTAAGAACGTAATTATCCTGTGGCACATTCAGGGGAGAACATGAAAGATTACAGGCACAGGGTGGGCCAGAAACCACCATGGGCAACATCTTTAAAGGCAGCTGTACCCAATACATCCATGATCATTCAATTAAGTTTCTACATTCAGCAGCAGGTAAATGTAGACCATATACTTTCAAGTTTAACGCAGCAGTGACATCTTCGTTTCTGCTCACCCAGGTCCTGCTGAGTGATACAAACTTGATAGGTGAAACACTCTGTGGTGTGAAAAGAGTCCCTTTGTATAAAAAATCTTCTTGCTGAGACAGTTTCTATAGAGAGCCCAGTGCTTCTCCAAAGCGGATTTTCTGTCCGGCTTTGAGGTTGAATTTGAAGTCCTTGGGTGCCTCAAAGATTAGTATGATCGTAGAGCCTAAGTTAAATTCCCCTAAATGTTCCCCTTTCCTCATGGGGATTCCCTCCTTGTTGTTGGATATGAAGCTGAAGTCATTGTAGGAACCTTTAGAGTAACTTGGACTGTTCGTGTGCAAGTCCTGTACAGAGAAGGAAGAAGAGAAGGATTTACTAGAGGATTTCAGTGCTCTGTATTCATTCATCACCACAGCTGTGGACTGCACATTCTCAGGCATTTTCCATGCAGGAACTCACAGTTCAAAGGTGCAACAGGAATATTAAAAAAAATAGTCTGTATTGGAGACAACACTGTTTAAATCAGTCTTAGAATATCAGTACTGTGAAACACCTTAATTTGAGGGTAATAAGATTTTTTTTTAAATTTTGTTAGGCTGCACCAATCTCAACCATTACCATCAGAAAGGTGCCTGCTATGATCCTGCTTACCTGGTCGAAGTAGATGCGGATGGAGCCCACATTTGTTGCTCCTACAGCTGTTAATGAGAAAAAGCCATGTTTCCAGTCACCTGTAAGGACAACCCGTTCATTGTGGCAGAACAGTTCCTTGATCCAGCGAGCAACTCCAGGATTCACAGACATCAGAGAGCCTGAAGAAGTGAGAAAATATTCAGGTTAGGTTGTCTGGTTTGTAGCAATACTGTAATACCACCCAGAATGTGTTTTCAGTATAACTGGAGCTGATCCAGTAAACAAGTCCATCAGTTATTTGTAGGAAGGGAGGCAAGTGCCAGGCAGAGCAAATGAAAGAGAAATCTGTGGTGAAAACAAAGGGATCACAGAAGGATGGGTGTGGCAGGTCAATCTCTCTCATGGTGTTTGAAAGCAAAACCAAATACTTAGGTTTTTGCTAGATACCAAGAAGTAAAATATTTTTGTTATTTGCAAAAACATCTGATAGCAGCTCCAGTAGTGTAACTGTTCAGTTGCATTTTCTTTGGCAAGCACAAGCAGAGATCATACTTTAGGCCAATGCTCTGTGTGATCTGCAGAACTATCTGTATTTCAAGTGCAAACTGATTAAACAGTGTTTGGGAACAAATCAGGTCAGCATGCATCAAGAGGTACTTTGGAGAGCTCAAACACTTTGAATACAACATCACTGTTTTCACCATTTATATGTGATTTGCTCTCGTAAACTGTACGGCTGTTACTGTTTGTGACAAACCATTTTCTACCATTATCTATCATGTTACTGTACAACTTCTGCATTGGTGTGTCTCATTCTACAGTGGCCCATAGCAGTGCTTCCCTCCATAGCTGCTCTGCAGTTGTTTTCTAGGAACAGAAACCAACCTGGGAAATGCCGTCGGTGTGACACTGTCCAGTCCGTGGGAGAGTGGAAACAGTGATAATCCCCTGGTGCAAGGTAAATTACACAGTGGTAGAGCTCATTCCCCTCCTTTGTCACCAGTTGTTGCTGAAAAGAGTTACCAGGTGGGGCTGCAGAGAAAGCAGGGAAAGGAAGAGGTAAAGATACTCCTCCTGAAATCATCTACCATAGCCAGGCAGTCTATTTTAGAGCCAGTGCAATAGCAGAGGAATAAATGCAGCCTGCATGGATTGGTTAGACTACAAAAACATACATTTCATCCAGGAATCCAATATTTCCAAGTGTTCCTTTCCCTTTACAACAAAATTAGATTCTGGATTGTTTTTATCATAGTGAAAATTTTTCTTCTGGAGTTTGCCCTTCCCTAAGCAAAAGAGCAGAAACTGAAATCTAGTACAACAGAATTTTTATTAAAGCTACCCTTTAAGAACAGAATTTGTGAAGAGTCTTCTAAATCATTAGAGGGGTAGTGCTTGAGCACAGATCTTGTTAAGGAGTAGCTTATACAGTTTTTGCTAGCCAGTGCTTTGGGCCCATTTCAGTGTGACAGCAGAAGTGCTGCAGCTGTGGTATAGCAACAGATCTTGGAGTCAAGTGTAGGAACCAAAAACTCGGTTCAGATAATCAGAATGAGCCAGGCATGACTGTATAAAGCCACTGGTGAGAAAGAGAAGAACTAGAACAGCAACATGGTTACCCCCAAATAAAACAAACAAAAAATCAGACCTGCTTTTGTTCCTGACAATGCAAGAAAATGTTACTTTTTTTCATCCAAGTCTCATGATTGCTGAGAACACTGAAAGGGCAGAGCAGAATAAATGCAGAACTGACACAGAACTCACCCTGACTAAAATGCATTTTCTCTGTGGAGATGCGAGGTCCCAAGAAAGATTCCAGAGAATAAGTAACCCCTTTTACTTGCTCCACTTCACAATTTTTTACCTGTCCGAAATTAAGGATCTTTCCATCAGAGGGACTAATCTACAGCAAAGAGAAAAAATGGAAACCGTTAGAAGTTCATTAATTCCTCATGAAGCAGTGCCATTCCTCTGGGGCTGAGGGAAGCTGGCAATGCTGGGTAAAGCCCTCACTTCCTTTCACTCACCACACTGTGCACGCAGCAGACTGGCCGCACTTGTGGTTTCAGCTTCCTGCGGAAGAACTCGCTGAGGTTCCTGTAGTGATGCAGATCCTCCACAGCTGCCTCCTTCATGTTCACCCCAAAGGTCCAGATGTACAGGCTGTACACAGGCTTCCGCAGCCACGTGGGCAGCTCCACCTGGTTCAGGCGACCCCACGCTCGTGAGAGCAACCGCGTTGGGACCGACTTGTACAGGGCAACCTGAAGGAAGAATTGCAGCAGGTCAGTATTCTCCCCATTGATGGCTTTCTTACTGCTCCCCGTAACACAGGAAGGATCAAACTGTTCCTGCAAACCCCTCCTTGAATTCATGGGTTACACCAAGAAGCCTTTAAGGCAGCAAAAAATTAACACTGCACTTCATCCTCATTCCCTCCATTCTGGTGAGAGTAGATAAGAGACAGGATGAAACTTAATATAACTTTATAGTGAAGCCAGAATTTCCACTCCCTGCAGGCTGAAGCTCCACATTGAAGTTACTGGAAACTGCCCAATGTGAGGCTTACAGAAAAAAAGAGACATTGCACATACTCTAGTAGAATGTTAATCAGAAAGTTTTAGTATTACCAATGTATAAATTTTTGTGAATAACCAAATGAAAACTGACTGGATGACGTGCTTGTCAGATGCATCTACTACCGAGGTTGTTTCCCACACCCAGTACTGTGTGTTGTACTGCTCTAATGACACAAGTACCATCAAAGAAATGTACCCACATGGATTTAGCTACACAGGTATAAACTTACACCAGCCTTACTCCTTTCACAATAATGGGAGTTGCTAATTGCAAGAATATAAAGTGCCTTTATTTCTGTAGAAATATACCTTTGGACTTGCACCAAAGCCCAAGTTTTAGCAAGGAAAACAAATGAAACGAAGTTGGCAAGAGGTATCTGCTGTTGATGTAAGTGGACAGATGACAACATCTTTCTGTTGATAATTCCAGCAGACAACTCTTCTGGGGTTTGTGGTACTTCCTGTCAGTCAGGAAGCTCACATGGCTGTGATGTAACTGGGGGGAGCTTGGGAATATGGACCAAGGGAACTGAACACTCTGAAACCAGTTTTGCAAAGGAAGTGATGATCTGCTGACTGGTGCTGTGTTTTTGAACAGTACAGCTCAGTTACATTCAACTCACAGCTAAAACTTGGTTTTTTTCTTAGTGAGAGTCATTATTTGTTCTCAATCATATCCTCCATAATGAAGTCTTGCAAAAGACAGCCATAAACACAAACAGAAGCACACACTGGCTCTGTCATATCAAACACAGCAAATTAAGATTTCACTTACGAATCACTATCCTGTGTACATACAGCGGTATTTCAGAAAGGAAGTACCAATAAAACCTTCTAAATGAACAATACCTTAGGTTATGTAAGCTGAAATACTGATGAAAAAAATGTGTTTCCATTTTATTTGACATGTCCTATACTGTATTAATTTCTAAAATTAACTTTGCTGTTTTCCACCAACACAGAAAACGTACATACAACTATAAAATCACACAAAGTGTCAAAATTTCCTAGTAGCTCCTTCTCTTCAAAGGAGCTTGGTTTTCAAGTTGATGGGATCAAACGGAACAGATGTTCAGTGAAACAGGCTTAAGAATGGCAATTTTGTTCCTGTTTTTAATCAAAATACTTACTTGGTTGTTGGATTCTGAAATTGCATGATTTGTGGGGAGAATTACTATGTGCAAGGCATCCCACACCCTGCTCTCAACAGTGTCAGAGCAGAGATTTACTTATCATTTGGACAAGCTGGACTACAAATACTCAATGAACTTGAGGAACAAACCCTCTCAGTGCAAAAATAAGAAAAAACAAGAGACCATTTCAACGTGACCAGGAAAAGGAACTTGCCAAGAGGTTTGGTCTTCCTTGTCCTAGCCCTGATACTGTGAGGTGACTGAATTCCTTCAGAAGTTTCTGTTGACTTGCCCTGACTGTTAGAAGACAAAGTAAGTCTCTGCTCCTGAAAAAATCACTTGTTTGTGAAGCCATTGGTCAACACAACCATGAACAGTAAAAACTAAACAGAAGCATGAATTGCACCTCTGCTTTCACACCAGTGGTCACCAGGCTGTCCTGCATGAAGCAGCTCTCCCCCCAGCTGCTGCCAGCTCCTCCAGGACACAGCTCCCAGACACAGCACGCGAGAGACCTGCTCACACTTACCCTGCTCATAGGCCTCCATCCCACTCTGGTCAAGGGTTTAAGAGCACCGAAAGGCAGGAGGTAATAGAGAATAGTCAGAGGCCAAGAACGGAGTTTCAGAGCGGGCCTAGACATACAGCTCAGCTGGCCCAACCTTCGCCTCAGGGCCAGCTGGGGGAATTGCAACCTGAAAGATTACATACACAGCATCAGAGGGTCAGGCATCTCAGCTGCACAGCCACCAGTTTCCGACAGCTGGGGTGAGTTATTCCTCATAAACGTTGCTTAGTCATTGATGCTACAAGTCTTTACTCCTTTATTTTGATCAGTTCTTCACCTTCCCAAAAAAGAACAGTTTATCTAAAATACAGAAGTCCTCTGTCCAAATAATGGTGTTCACCTTCACAGGTCACATTTTATGAATGACACCCTCAAAAATTAAAGGTAAGACCAATTTCAGGTCTTAAAGCCTTCACTGAATACCCTCGTTCTGAATAGGGAACATGTGGACAGAACCACTGTTTCTACTACTGCAAGACAATCTAGTCTCCATAGCCCAATAATCAACTCCTCTGTCTCATAACCAGCTGCATCTCTGAATTTTTTTTTTACATGGATGTCCTGACTGAGAGGGATCTCATTTTGCACAAATGGCCACAGGGAGAAGTTGACCTTCTACCTCTCAGAGGGAAAAGCCACTCAGCTTCTTAGCAGAGGACAGACATCAAGGGCCTCAGTTCAGACCGCTGCAGGAGGTCTGGATGCAAAACCCTTCAGGTCACCATTTATTCTTCGGCTTCCACTCATGAAAAAACCACTGGCATTTCCAAGGTCCTATTATCAAATGGAAATCTGCCTACTTGAGGGCAAACTATTCAAATGACTGACTGAACTCCTGGCTAGGAGACTGTTCTCTGGCAACCAGGACACAGCGATGTACGCACACAAACTCAAGTGGCACAGTCTGGCTGCTCCCAATAGCTCACTCTCTCAGGGGATTCTGTGACATGAAGGAGGAGCTACAACATACTGCATATGTCTTTCCAAGATGGAAAGAAGCTGAGAATTTAAAGGAAATTTTCTTGCCAACTCGTTCTTTTCAAAACTTGGATCAGAATTAAAGTATCAGGCAGACAGGTACAACTGTCACCGCTTTGGGATCCAAGATGGTGCTTTTGGCTCAGAGATTTTTTTTCTGCAGTGAACACAACTTCCTTCCCGTGAAGAATTAATAAATAAACAAACAGAAAATGATCTGTGCATCATAATGCAACAGGGAAAAAGAACCCTGAGCAGAAGTGCTGTCTCAGCAGAGTTAATGCTGGCTTCTCAGCAGAAGGTGGGACTGACTCGACATGGGAATAGGAAGGGGCACTTCACATTCTCCCTCCCATCCTTACCACCCAGCAGCCTGCAAGGGCTGGCAGGCCAGGAGCCGGGTTGGGTCCTGTTCTCCCCCTCCTGCTGCTCTCCCCCCCTTCACTGCAGTCGCTCCTGGACCAATCCCTGCAGAGCTGCATCGCTCTGGAGCCCTCGAGCTTCTCACTGCCTTGGCCTGGTTTCAGAGCAGCCCCTTAACTAATTATTCCATTTTCCTAGTGATAGAGAGTAGAAGGGAAAAGAATGAAAGCTTCCCCATTCCCCTTGTCGTGGAACAGCATGCCCTTGTCTGCCAATGCAATGTATAAGGAGCTTTATAATAATTAGGCCAAACAAAAGCTTTGCAGATGGCTCCCGCTCCTTCTGCCCAGAAACCCTCCCAGCCTCCCTCCCGCGTCAGTCACCATTCCTGCAAAGCAGAAAATACTGAACAGTACCTGAAACGAGTTCTCCTACTTGGTGTCCCACCGGCAGAGCCAGCCGGACCTGGACTCTCCAGCTGTGGATGCTGGTCCCCGGCACAGCTGCTGCTGCCGCCGTTTCCTGAACGCAGCCTCCGGACATGAATTTTAACTTTGTGGAGGTTGTAGCAAGAGGGTGGAGGGTTAGATAAAGCTTTATAGCATCTCACCATTTCCCTGTGTGAAGCTCTGGTCCCTGCAGGGTGTTTGACTGACACATCGTCAGGGTGACGGCTGTTGCAAGGCTCAGTCTTTTTTCCTCTACCTCTCTTTCCTTTGCTTGCTCCGGCACAGGAGGGAGGACACGGCGTCACAGTTCCTAAATCCCCCGCTGGTTTGTCTCTGGACTCCCTCTCTGTTTCCCACTTGAATCTCTGCTACGAGGGTTGCAGCTATTGCAAACAAACAGGCATTGTGTCACATTTCAACATCCCACTACAAAGCCGACTCTGCACACGATAAAAATGAGCTGTCCATATGAGCAGTCCTTGCTTCTTGCTAGTCCAGGTAGCCATTGAAACCCAACTCCCCAAAAAACACCCTGCAGTTTGTCCCAGGCTGCTGGGCAGCAATGCACTAGTGAGAGGAGCAGCCAGCTGGCCTTGCACAGCTCATCTCAGCGCCAGCCTGAATGCGAGGCTGGGAGGAGGAGCGGGGCGGAGAGGAGGAGGAGATAACTCCCAGCTTCAATTCTGCAGTGCAGCAGCTGCTCCTAAAAGAGTTCTGGACTGTTGGGCACCAAAAATCCTCTCCTGCTCTTAGCGTCCAGCTTGTAAAGAAGAAAACAGAAAGGAAAGGAATGTCTTTCTATTTTACAGCCCTTGCCAGACACAAACATCCATCTCCAGAAGACTCCTTCCATCTCAAAACACTCACTTAGGGGAACATTCCTTCCCCTAATGGATGTTCTACAAATAACCAGATACATACAAAATAAGCCAGTTTTAGGGCCAGCTTGAGAATTTGGTATAAAAGAAGTGTTATGTGCCTATTATGTGACTTTCAGTACTGTCACAGTTTTTATGTCCAGTAGAACTAAAATACAAAACAGGAGTAAAGGAAGCTGTTATTGTTTTTAAAGACCAAAGGCTGCAGTGTTTCTATCTGAGCATTCTAAATGTACAGAGAAATTTCCCTCTTTAACCCTACAGAACACATCTCAAACACAGTTTTTATGTATCTCCAGTGACTGGGTTTGGATTGTTAAGGGAGCCCTGGTTCAAAAAGTGGAAGTCAGATAGCTACATCTCACCTCAAGATTAAACCAAATACTCAGAACAATATCGGGGCTGAGTCTCTAATGGCTCCATTTCACTTCTGCTTTCTGCTAAGTCTGGGTTGAAAACAAACAATCAAAACCCTCCTTGTTTCCAAAGCCTTCTAAGCACCATGAAAACTGTGTGCCTAACAGAGCAGATCAAAAAGAGCACTGCTGCTCGGATAGAAGGAAGGGCTTGTATTGTAATAGGAATAAGGCAGGAGGAGTGGGAGGACCTGCAGGAAAAGCTAGAATTAACTAGCTAATGGCATCCCAGTCAGGCCTCAAAAGAAAAATATTCAAGCAGTAATTGTGTATTTTGATTGGCCTTCAGCACCAAATATTACAGATATCCCCTAGAAACACCTCTGGAGATCCTACATTAGAATATTTTTTTCAGGGAGAAAACTTCTATATGGTATTCTGTGTGTCAGGAAGTTCCAAGACCTGTGTGCATGTTAAACTGAATTTTAACAACTGCATTTAAAAAAAACCCCAACAATCCAACTAATTGAAAGAAGGCAAATTTAAGATCAACTGAAAGCCCTCAAAACATACTCCTTCCTCCCTGAGCCTTGTGCCAACTCTTTTTGTTTTCCTGTTTAAAATATCATTTAGTCTTTCTCTGGCTGGCACAAGAAACTCCTACACAACAAAAATGAGGCCATCTGTATAGTAAAATGCTGAAAGCAGTTAGCCAAAATCCTATCAAAATTCAAAGAAAAGCAACAAGGAGCACAGGGGAGCTACTTCTCGATTACCAGGAACATTAGAAATGACCACTAGTAAACACGTAATTTTAAACAGCAACAAGCTAAATCAACATTGTTTCAAACGACTCTTCATCAGGCCAAGACAAAATTACTTTTCAAACTGAACACGTGTGTTCACAGAACTGTGGCGAGTTCGTTTGGCACTGGTGGAGCTGGGCAGAGCAGCAGAGCACCCAGCCCAGTAGCTCCTGGCCAGGGCTGGCTCCTGCAGCTGCGGGGGAACCCTGCTCCTCATCCCACCTCCTCCTGTGCAACCCTCACCCTTGCAGAGAGACAAGAGAGCAAACACACGTCTTACCTACATTCGCTTCAGTGCTCTTCCCTTCTGGATAAGGGAGATAACCCACAAACTCTTCCAGTAAAATTCAATTGTATCCCTCAAAACACTTTTAAGGAATTATTATATTCTCAACTGAGTAACCATGATTCTACAAAAGCATGGAACCAGCTAAACAGCTGACCTGCTCCCTAAAAAAACCCCAGACACTTAAATGTTCTACAGACTGATACAGTGGGTAGTACCACCCTTCAGTCCAAAACAAAAAACGTGGGGCAAGAGAAATTCCTCTCCAGGAACGGAAAAACACTGGTGTTAAAAGTTTTTTCCTTCACTTCTTAAAAAAACTACGCTCAGCCAAGTAAGAAGTTTCTCTTTAAGTTCTGTTCTACTCCTCTCATTACATTCACCAGGATGCCAATACCTGAGACCTGCTTATATGCTGACATACCTGGCAAGTTGCCATCCCTGCTGTGGCTGCCCCAGAATGTACAGTTCCTACAGTGTAAGAAGGCTGAAATGAAAAATCCACCCTGAGTTTACCTGCTTTTCCATGGGGAAAGGAACAAGAACTGCTCATCAAACAGCTCATGACAGAGGAACTCATAAAATGGCATCTCAAAAGCTGGACCTCCTGGGATACAGGCAGTGCCCAAAGCCTGTGTCATCATCAGCTTAGACAAAAATCTTAAAATTTTTGGTTTGTAGGGGTTAGACACCATTACCAAACTCCCTCACCTGTCTGAACTCACCCAGAATCCATGCTGGGCAAATAAAGCAGCAGTTACCAGCAGGTATCAATCCATAGAGAATTATTATCTCATAGAGAACTGCTAATCTGCCAGCTATGCAACACCCTTCTGCTCTGTCAGCTCAAATCAGCATCAAATCCAGTGACCTCTTTTAATTACTAGTCAAATAGTTAACTACTCAAGTCCTCTCAAGTTTTAAAAAACAACACAGCAAGGCAGTTGCAAGACTAATATGCAGCTGAACTTCAAACGTGCAGCCTCGGTTTTAAACCATAAGCATGAATCATTAGGCTTGGAATGTGCTGGTCAGTGCTCAAAGCCCTCTGGTCACACCTCCTACATTCGGTAACAGAACTACTGTTTTAAAAATGCACCGAATGCATCCCAGTGCTGTATTCAAGGGCCAGCAAAAACTACGGTCTTGCACTCGGGGGAGAGGTACTCGGTGACCATTTGTTAAAGGTCCCGTTCTTTTCCCAGCGGTAACTGTTTAGTATCAGACACGTCATCCCTGCTCCCACCCAATATTCTCCGCAGGCAGCCCGGCAGGACAAACACTGGATGCTCCACACCCAGGCAGGAGCTCCCGAACTCCGAGAGCACAACAGAACTGCCCCGATGCTGCTGGGAAACCTGAGCGCATGCTGAGCGCCTGCCAAGGCCCCGGGATCGCTGGGCAGCGCCTTCGCCCCGGCTCTGCCGGTAGGAATAGGCCAACGGATTTCACTCTCCGCGGATTTACCGGCGCTGGCTAATGAAACGTACCATGCTCGGCTGCATCCACCCTAGTGTCTGAAATTCTTTACTTCCCATTTGAAAAAGCCTTTCTATACATTTTCTCTTAGGGTATTACAAAAAAACCTTTTTATTGTTTTCCCCTAACTTTACAATACTGTTTCAGTAGCTTTCTATAAATAGAGCAGGGGAAAAAGTAGTATTTTAGGATAGTCTAGGTGGAGGACTGGATTATTTTTGAAACTTAAATCTGAATTCTGTGCAAAAAGCCTGTTCCACAGTCTCAAAGAGCTCTTCTGTGAAGCAAGGAGATAAAGCTTTATTTACTTACAAAGTGACTGAAATTTGATGGCACCCTTTTAATACCTTGTAGTAGTCGTTTCCAATTAATGATTTAAAACAACACTCTCCAGTACCACTCCCTACTATCCCCCCATTATTTTAGCTTAAGATATCGGTAAAGCAAACGCTCAGCTCCATGAAGGATCTCTAAAGGAAGCATAAGCCGCATTACATCCTCCCCACAGAGCAGCACCCGGCGGAAGCTGCGCAAAGGCTCCGGCGGCTCTTCGCCCCTCTGCCCGCCCCACGGGACTCTGGACTCCGATAAGGCTGGTCCAACAGACTCATTATGATTAAATCTACTCAGAGATTACTCATGAGAGTCGACTTTGGAACATCACTTGAAATTTCCAGCAAGCCAGAGTGAATCACCCCTTGGCCGCCACCTCTTGCACATCTGCCCTGCGGTCCCGTAGCCCTTACCTGATGCCCAGGCAAGTCTCCTTCGTTCCGGCTTTTCGCCTTCAATCGCCGAAATACGACACCGACCCTTCCTTTCAAAGCGGTTTTCAGACACGTGAACAAAGTTCAGCGGACTGCGAACCCCCCATCGCGCCGGCCGCAGTCGTCCCGCCCTCGGGGCCCCTTCTCCGGCCGGGCAGGGGAGCGGATGGCGGCCACACCCGCATCCCCCGGCCCGGCAGGTCCCCACCTACCTCCCGGCAGCGGCACCCGGGTCCCCGGCCCCGCTCCCGCTCGCTCCCCGCGGCGGTGCCGGCGCGTCCTCGGCTTAAGGAAGCGGCGCGGAGCCGGAGGCCCTGCCCCGCCTCGCCTCCAGCCACTGGCGCTGCACGCCGGCTCCTTCCCGCAGGGCCCCGGCCCCTTCGGAGGAGGGGCCAGGGCAGCACAAACGCAAAGGAACAGAGATCGGAGGGCACCCGAACACGGCTACAGTGATGTCTCGCCCGGCGGCTGCCCGCGGGAGAAGGGGCTGCCCCGGGAGGGTCGGGCACTCCTGGGGATCAGCGCTCAGCTTCCCAAAGAGACGCTGGCCCGGACAACGGGGACACAGACTTGTCGGGGAGCAAGGCACAGGTGTGGATTCTGTGCATTGCACAGCTTCCCGGAGACAGCTTCCCACCGCGTGTCCTGGTGCGGTAACACGATCCCACACAGGCACTGGCAGCCAAAGCAGGAAAGCGTGCTGCAGGTTCATAAACTGCTTCCGAAACGCTTAAACTGCTCCATAATCTCAGCAAAATGCTCAGGAAGATGCTCAGGAAGTTGCACGAGACAGAACAGACTCATCTAGTCAAAAAGCCTTCCCACTGTTTAGATTTAAAAAAAACCCCACAAACCCAAACTGATTTTACTTGGTTCAATTTTCCAGGACAACCGAGAAAAACATTTACACCACTGCACCCTTTACACAATTTGATGCTGTTGCAATGTCACTGGTTTTAACATTCTCTGACCATCTTTCTTGTGTACTTTGGACCACTTTACAAGGATTTTTTTTTAATAATTGCATATATGCTCCAATAAAACTCCAAGCATCAGAACCTGAGAGCAAGAATGAGGAATAAGAGACCAGCTGGTGATTATGTTTCTTCCAAAGTCGGATTAAAAAAAAAAAAAAAAAATCAGATATTCTTCCATTATTAGCTCTTTCCTGAACTTGATACACACCTCTTACCATAATACTAAATGTCTCCTCTGGGCCAAGAAAAGCACCTTCGGTATTTTACTGCCGTAAGAGCTCCAGTATCCTCTGTTATATAAATACAAGCACTCTCTGACATCGGTAGGAAAGACTGTGTTGCTCTTACCTCTGAGAATCCAGATCCTAAACCTATGCTCAAGCGCTTTCCTGGTGAATTAAGTTGTTTTTAAAAACCGGCCCGTGACAATAAGCAGCAGTTTGAACACTGCAGCTCACTTCCAGAGCTTTTACTGTGCTTTTTACTGTGCTTTACTGTGCTTTTCCTGGCACGTCACGTCACGTTTACTGTGCTTTTTTTTTTTCCTGGCACGGCACGTCACGTTTACTGTGCTTTTCCTGGCACGTCACTCTAACAAACACTGCTTTTTCCTTACACACAACAAAACAAACTACAGGAGCAAAGGACACCTACAAGTTCCTCTCTCAAAACTCTTTTCCATCTGGTCACTCTGTTCCTCCAAACTACCCCTCTGGCCAAGGTTTCCCACAGTAATTCTTTGATCCTGTATCAACAGTGCCCTGGTGCCCAGGTAAGAAGAAGCAAAATGTCTCTAGTTAGCATATGAATGGCATGCCATGCATGCAGATCCCAGCCAGGAAATGTTCTGTGACAGCAAAGATTTGGAACAATAAGCTTCCATCCATCTGATAAACATCTACCTGTCTCCCTCCAAGCCCTCTGCTTTACCTCATCTAATTAAATGAAAGCTGATCCCCACTGGTATTCACAGTAGGAGACACTAAGGCGTTAATCAGCTCAAGCTATTAGTGACAGAATGTCTCTTAAGAAAATTACACAAAGAAAAGGTCTGTGCTAAAGAAACAATAGTTTTGTCTTTCCCTGTGGAGAAACTTAAGGGACACTTGACTTGCACCAGATTCATTTCCCCCTCCCCCCCATTCTTTTATGAAGCTCAAGCAAAACAAAACCATACAGAAGTGTACTGACTCTCTGTAATTCAGTCAAAAATGATGCATACACCTCAATGAAGATCCCAGCATGTACCTCTGCTACAGGGAGAGCTTCTGTGCCTGCTCAACAGGGTGAGGACTACCCATTTAATATCTGTGTTCTGCTCAGAAGCCGGGGAATCTGCCTTACACACAGCTGGCAGGTGGAAGATGGTCCACATTCCCACAGGAACATTAGGCTGGTACTGTGGAATAAGCACTTCAGAGCAGCAGGCTCGGCAGTAAGGGCATGTGCACCAGTTTCTTGTTCTCTATTACTCTTTCAAAGCCCATTCAATCACACCTGGTCTCTCTTTGCCTATGCAAAGGCTTATTCTGCCCTAAAAACAAGACAACACCCCCCTTCCACACTCCTAAGTGTGCGTCCAGTGATGCAAAAGACAGAATAATGGAAAATGATACGTCAGCAAAAAAACCCACTCCACTTTACAATAAAAAGGAACAATGCAGCTCTTATTTTTCTTGAATCCTTCATTGTTTGGAATATTTCTTGTAATGTCTGAACACAGTTTCTCTTTTTCATCGTAACTATTGAGCTCCCTTTCCCTCCCACAGAAGCATTCAACAGAACTTAAATGCATCAGGAAGACTAGGACATCTTGTTAGTGTCTCCTACTAGGGTCTGCTGCATTTGGGGCCCTGCTTATCAGTTTGAAATTCTTTGTGTGTTTCCCCACTGTAAAAACCAAACCCTTTAGAGCTGTTTCATCAAAAGCAATACTCTTAGCTTCACCAAATAATAACAAACCAGCATATCAGTATAATGAAAGAATGCAAATGCAGTAAGAAAATTACCCAATATCATAGTGAAAAGTATGAACAATAACAAAAGAATATTTGTTTTCAAGTATCAAAATTGAATTGACATTGCCTTGTTAAATAAATACTCCATGGACACTTACCAATCCTTTTTTAATCAAAACCCATTTGAAACAAACTTCAGCAGGAAAAGAATATACAGAAGACAGATTTACAGACAGATTCCTCAGGAGCTATCATAGTCTAAGCTGTTAGCATCTGGACTGTCTGGATCATATCTGATTTGGGTCACTAGTGAAAATGAATTTAGGGATTCCAGCCTACTCCCCCACAGGCATGTGGCCAAATCACTCACACGATGGCAGTGTGCTCAGGAATGCAAAGAAACCAGGATGCCAAAGGTCACACTGAAGCATCTCCTATACAACCTTACACTCCTACAATTTTTAACTCCTTGCCTTCAGAAGTGGCACTGAAGCAGGCACTCACCTGGCTGTTTGGAAGAACACCATATATATTTTAAACTGTCCAACATGGCGTTGTACAATATACTTAATAGTTCAAAGGCAATACAGCAGTTATAGAAGACATGAAGTATTTCTTACTTCAATGCTGCTGGGTATTTGACCTATGAATCTGATACACACACTCTGCAATTCCACAATAATTTCTCACCTCATTGGAATCCAAAAGGAAAAGGCAAAAATCCCTCAGGATCAAGAGGAATTACAGACCTAAGTGTTAACTGTGAAAAAAAGATCTTGCTGTATATTCATACAGGAAACAGGTAGATTTTTATTAACCAGGCATTAATTCCATCTCAGCTTTCTTGTAAAGCACATAGGATGTCAGCCACACTAAAAGATGGAGGAGTTGCTGGCAGTTCCTAATGTATCATGACTTCAGTCAAAATGAGTTACTGAAGTGACAGAAACTTTAGTTCCATGAGTTGTCAAGAGCATGTTGTCAGTAGAGGCAAATTAAAGATTCCTGTGTTGAAATGGAAGCAAAGGAGCTTTGCATCCAATGTGGCAGAAGTAAAATTGCCCATAGTTTCTTACCTCCCATTCACTTGCAAGCTTCACAGGCACCTCTATGCCCCTCTTCTCCAGCTGTTCCAACTTGTAATCCTCATATTTTCTGTATCCTGCATATCCTCCACCTGTAGCTACCAGAACATGGAAGGGCCGCAGGCGGAAGGCTTGCCCCACCGGAGCAGTATGAAGCTTCTTCCTGTCTGTAACAGAAAAAATCTCAGACTTCAGGAAAGAGAACAACTACACAATAAAGAAAAAGCAATTCTGTGCAGTGAGGGATGTGAGCTTGGGTGATGAAAATGTGATTAGAAAATAAATCTGACACAGAAGGTATGTACAGATGCTCCTGAGTACTCCAGTTATTGCAGTTTACCAAGTTACTGTAACTCAGCTGACCAACACTAATTGGTCATCTGTGCTTTTAACCTCATCCCTGTGCTTGCCACCCCACATGCTTCCAACATTCTTCTCCCCAAAATATATATCAGTTGTGCTCCCTGAAAGCCCCATGGAGAAATACATAAAATTAGTGTCTGACAGCACTAGCATACTTTCCAACTGTGAGAATGTTGATACTATGTGGAATAATCATTTGCTGGCAAACAATCTTTACTACTGTGAAGCTCCGTGCTTCTAAGTCATTCAAGCTTTCAGTACATTTAGGGAATCCCCAGACTGTACAGCTAACTGGAAGAGGGAAGGAAATTCTGACCTGTTTTGAGTAGGTTTGGTAAACAGGAAAATAGGCACATTTCTGCTGTAATACAAGTCACCACATGAAACAAAAAGACACGTAGTATTACATCTATTTTTTACTGAGTAATTACCAAGCTCCTCCCGCATAAATCCAGCCTTGCAGTCACTGTGATATACAAGGACACGGCATGGTCACTAAGCAACAGACCAAGCATGGGGCAGGCACAGCCATGGGAGTATTTCACTTCCAAAATCTTCAGAGACAACAAATCTGTCCAGGCCTAAGTCAGTGTTAGACTGTGCTGCTCCTGTCTGTCTTCCAGTCAGTCAGAAGTTCTCAGCAATGAGTACAAGTCACTACCTGACAGAAAATGCCCAGAACTAATTCTTGATACTGATTGCTGCCATTTCCACAATAACCATTAACTTGGATGTGCCAGAATCAAACCCAATGGACTTTATCTTGCTCCATCCAAGTCAGGCTTCTCAGAGTTTGTCTATGAAAAGATGCATTAGCAACCAATAGAATTCAGTCAACACCAACTCTATTTCTAAGCACACATAGAGACAAAGCACAATTGTTTTGCAGTCTGGAGAGCTTTAGTTCTAAGGAGTTGAGTTGATTAGAAGCATTCAGCCATGATGCTGCAAAAAGATGCCAAATAAAAGTAATTCTTGTCCACATTTTCTTTTATCAAAATAATATTTCTTTATAATTTCTTTCCTACATTTGTGATGTAAAACATTGCTTAAATTATATATTCTAAATGCATCATAAAACAAAATCAGCTTTGTTCCTCCTTAAAAAAAAAAAATATTTTCTTTTCTGGGGGAAAAAAACAAACTCAATAAACAAACAGGGCAGCAACTACAGTTACAGTTAATATTCTAAAAATTATTCTTTCCTAAAGAACAATGCTCAGTGGAGGAGAGGGATCATTTAGAATAGCTGAATGTTTAAAAAGACAGACTTATTTGAATTTACAAAGACTCTACAACCTTTCAACTTTGCATCACTATTTCAACAGAAATGTCTGTACACAGACCAATGATACTCTTTAGCCCTAAAGCCTTTAACTCCTTCCCACCACATCTTTGGTTCTAAGTTAGCAAAGCTGCTCAGCTATTTCACCAGAGTTTCACAAATTCCCAAACCAGAACCCCTAAGCAGGAATAGCTGTTTCTGGTTTGGATCCAGAGAGAGGCAGTTTCTGCTTCAGGAGCCTCTATTGACTGCACCTATGTGAACGTTTCTCTTCCTGTAATAGTGACCAAACCATGTGGTGTTCCACAAGCCACAGCAAACACAACTTAAGTTGTTGATAAATGAAGAGCTGACTTTTACCCATCTCCAGTATTGATGAAACAGCATTTCTACAACTGGTCTCCAAAACATTATCATTGCAAAGGCATCCAACACGCCACTGTTAAGCTTTTTTGCCCTGACAAAATAAAATTCCACACTTCTCAGACACAAATGGAATTCACACAAGCTTCCAAATTCTAAGACAAGAACACTAGTTACTGATTCTGGCAACAGATCCAGGTTTAGGCAGCTGGCACTGCTTAGATTTCAGCTGAACATCATGTTCTCTAATGATGCTACTGCTGCTCCCTGGAAAGCAGCATGAGAACGTGTGGAGAGTTCATACCTTGGCACAAGAGCCACTAGAAACAAGTCCAGGACAAGAGGAAAAAGATGCAGGACTGTTAATGTAGTATAACAGTTTTAGATACTACCCTAAATCTGAAGCCCTCACAAATAAAGTCAACCTCTTCCACAATTCTTTTAAACACTGAGTATATTCAGCTAATGAGAATAAAAAGATAGTAACAGGCCCCTTCTCTGGAACAGGTGAAAAAGACACATTCCCTCAGAAATGTTGGAAAATGCAGGATGAGAAAGCAAACTGAATAATGGCAGGAGTGCTCTAGTTTATGCAGTTAGATGCAGTAATATAAATGCTGCTTCATTACTCTGACCAAATTAAGAATTTCTAGGACATGACACAAACACTTAGAGGAGGCCATTATAGGGGGTAGAGATAAAACTAGAGAAGAGTTATCTATCCTTTCTAATGACATCATGTGCAAATCATCTAGATTTAAATCCAAATCAGAATCTGAAATATCAATGAATTAGAAAATGACAGGCTAAAAGGTGACTTGTTCAAAACTCAAAGCTAGTTTTGACTAAAATGACCTTTTCTTCCTTGTGATCAACAACTTTGCATTATGTCTCAGCTTCCAAAGTTTTTCTTTCTGTAATGACTTTGATTTATAGACAACAAAGAGCTGCTGTTTCTATTCATCTGTGTAAGCATATTTTTCAATAATGAAATATCCATGTATGATATGCCAGACAAAGCATTTGGACAGGCAAGTTAACCCAAAGAAATGGTTTTAGACAGTGGGACCAATAGCTCAGCTGGCAAGGAAACAAAATTGAAGACTGTATGATTTGTGATACTAATATATGACAATGCACATGCTACAAGTTTACAAATATTCCTTAAAACAAACAATAATATTTGGTCTTCCCAGCATTACCCAGCTACAGAAACTTCAAGTGCAAGTACCATTTTAACCAAGTCATAAACATTTCATGTAAACCTACTCTGATTTCCTGATCTATTAAAATTATAAGTACAGATTGAAATATAAAAGGATATTTATACCTTTTCTTTCTTATAGGGGTGTTAAACTGCCAAAATCGAATCTCTCAGATTTTTCAAGGTGAATACCTAAGAGCTGCACTATAAAGCAGGTAATACAGTTGAATATTCCAAATATGCATAAGTTTGATGTTGCCCTTTCCAGTCAGTTACTTTAGTAGGTGTGGAAAGTACACAAACTATTGCTCAAGTTCATTTAAGTGGGTTTTTTAAAATGTAAAAACACTGTCCTAACATGAATCTTTCTGGTAAATTATACTGTGTTTTTTAAAAGAGTAATTTTTGAACTGTAGACTCCTGAGAAAGCTAACTGAAGTGCAGAAATTAGTTAAGAAAAATAAACCCATGGCTAATGGGTTTTAATTTGCTATACAGGAATTATCTTCGCTAGAAAAAGTTTCAGATGCTTTGTAAAGTTTGAAAGCAACAATCAACAACAGCTCATACTGAATCTTATGAAAAAGGTTAAGTATACTTCTTTTACTATGTGGAAAACATAACACCAAAGAAGTAAAACATAATTTGCAAGCTTTATCTAAGGAAATGCCATGAATTGGTCTTTGATGCTGGACTCCCACTCCTGCTTTCATTTCAAGAAATTCATCTTCCCCAATATGAGACCACAATTTGCCTAACTTTCAGTAACCCTGAATTTAAAACCACTTGTAGATACAAACGATCACTTACCACTGAAAAATGTCCTTGAAGGAGACTGCTTCCACAGGACTCCAGCTCTAACACAAAGGTTCTTATGTACCAGCAAGTTACAGCTGCACAGCAAACTGCAAATACAACAAACAAGAAGTGGCTGCTTAAGTACAAATGTTTAATAATGCAAATGTCAGCAGTTCAGTGTAGTGACAATCTAATATTTAGCTGCTGAGTAACAGAGGGAAAAGTCTACTCAAATTACCATAAAATTTCCACTGAGCCTTGTCCCTTGTGGTCTACTGCCTTCCTAAAAAAAAAATTAAAAACCTGACAATCTAACTGCTCCTGCAGATATTTATTTAATGATGCATCTTTATCTTTTCTTTTTCTTAACAAATATTGACATGTTCCTCTTATGCTGTTGTAACAGCGATACTTTTCTGAGTATTGCAGATGCTGATCTTGCCAATAGCCCTTTACAGGCAACTATTTATGCTGTACATGTCAGCATGTACTGTATCTTGGCCTGCCTGGAGCTCTAAAATGCAAATGGAGTGGTAAATTTTATAATCATTGTTTAGTGCTTGGGATTATTCCATCTCCACCAGGCTGCTACAGCTGTGTTATTTAAGAACCTCCTACAACAGCACTATCTAGAGAGACACTTAGGATTTGGTTCATGTAGCTTTTACCTTACCATCCTGATGGGAAGGAGGAGGAGTACATAGAGAAGTTTAGGATTCTATGAAGAAGTAATGGCATTTATTAGACCAAGTGATGTAGCTGAAGAAGTAAAAAGGCTGCCAGGCACAGCAGCTCTTGTTTAGAATTCACCTTCCCACTCTGGTCACTGGTGAACTGCAGTGAGAGTGGTTCTGCCCCTCTGAAAATACATAAAATAGACTTGGAACTGGCCAATATAGAGAAAAGGTTAAACCAGGATTTTTTGTGTGTTTAATATATATTTAATTTCATGTTCGTAATAAATCTGACAAGAAGACGTCCAGTTGTACATAAGCATGTTTAAACAAGTATTTGACTGTGGCCTGGCAACATCCTGCTGTCAGACAGGATCAGAGGGAGAAGAGGCACAGTGTTTTCACCCCAGCAGGCTCAGGCCCTTAGGAAGAACCAGATCTTTGTGCAACCTACTCATTCCCAGGAGTCAATGCCACAGCTGGGATGTCTTCATCTGCCCTCTGGCCTTTCATCTGCTTTTGATCAGATACATGCCAAGGACACAATTACTTCAGTAGCTTACAAGCTATTGCATCATTTGGGGCCATTCAATCTCAGGAAGTGATTATTAAGAATTTAAAGAATTAATTTCAGGTGTCTACTGAATTACATATAGACATAATCCCTTTATTTCAAAGAAGAATCTACAAATACCAGATTTCTTGTCTAGAAGTCGCATCATTATGCCAGCACACGCTTGGTAACTATGCTTTAACATTAGCCAAGGACCAACAGCTATAGTTTTCACTTATCCCCATAGCAACAGTGTAAGAATATCTCACTTTGCCCTTCTGCTTCATGGTCTCTATTAAAATCCCTGTATTAACCGAGATGTGACAGGACAGACCCTCCCCAAGCCCCAGATTCCTGTAACCATGTGCTAAACATGCCACACTGCTGCATCATCTCCCAGGATATTATTTCCTTAGCAAGACAGAAAAAGCATTCCCACTGCTGCAGAACCTGTATGTTCTACAGAGAAACATGTTGTAATTTGTCATGAACAACGAGGTCACCTGATGCTCTTGGGTCACACACCAGACCTACACTAATTTCTAGACTTACGAGGCCTGTTTTACAACATATTAAAATACTTGGGATAAAAGGAGCAGTTGCTCATCAGTAAGGTGGGAGCCTGTGGGCTATTTCAAAGGGATTAAAAAAATTAAGAACTAATCGAGTTAGCGTTAGACTTAAATTTACCAGAAGAGTTTTCAAATCCTAAAAAGTGATGGAAAAAAATTATTAAAACCTAGCTGCAGCCTAAAGCATTAGTACTTGAGACATTTATTAGCCCTCCTATATAGTGTATAAATAAATGCACAGTCAGAATAGAATGAATTGTGTTGGCTTCACAGGAGCATCCAGGCGCTGTTCATGCTGCTGAGGCAGGGTGGGCACCTGGGACTTGGTACTTCCTCAGACAGATCAGCGCAGTGGAAGGACACAACACCTAACCCTAAGCTCTTACGAAAATTGTTCCTGGTGTCCAACATTGGAAAATCAGTCTCCACCTTACTCCGAAATTTGTATAAAAATAGGTAAAGATAACAAAACTAAACAGTCTCACCTTCCCTGCTCCTGACAGCCTGACCTTGATGGGTACAAACGCATGTGGGAGTATTGACCTCCTGCATCTCCCACCCAACTGGAGGCCGATGGAGAAGGAACTGCCAAGGAATTCTACCTTAACCTCAGCCTCTCTGTGTCTTCAGCCATCTCTGGACGAGGGACAACACTGAGGCAGCTGCCAGCACCGAGGTCAGAGGTATAAGAGCACGCTCTGTGCACAAGGTGTTTTCTCCAGGTTTTGAGAGAGAAAGGGGAATAAGGGGACTCTGTGTTTTATCTAAGAACACAGAACTGTGGCCTAGAAACAGCATTCATTAATCTGTTCTGTTGCTATGAAAAGCACGACCTGTAAAAGGATAATTCCCGTAGAGGAGTGTCAGTGCCCGGCCAGGTGCTTCTCCTGACAGCCATCGTCCCCCGGGATTGCATAACCCGAGGGGCTGTAGCTGCTCCTATCCACCGATTTTTACTCAGTACTTACACACTGACAGTTAGAGACTGCAAAACCGAGTTAAAACTATACAAGGCCACAGGTTTCTCGTTCTTAAAATACGTAAACCCCTTATCTTCCTTTCCAGCTTGGAGAAGGAGGGCGAGGCTCCTCGCACATGCCAAGGGCAGGGCCAAGGCTGGAGGAGACAACCGCACTCACGACGGTAAGCAAATGTCAGCGAACGAGGGGGGAGCGAAGGGGGCGGCTGCAGCCCCCGGCCCGGCTCCTCCTCCCCCGCGGGGTGCCGGCTGTCAGACAGGGCTGCCGGGGCCGGACAAGGACAATGACAATGACAGTGACAGCCCCAGCCCCGCCATGCCCGTACCTGCTCCGCGCCGCGACCGCCGCCATCTTCCCACGCCGCCGCCGCGTCCTCTGTCGTGTCCCGCGCCGGAGGGCGGGAACAGCGCGGGGGGCGGGGCCAGAGGCGGGGGCGGGGCCGCCACCCGTGACGGGGCCGGGCAGTCCCGGGCATGGTGTGTGAGCGGGAGTTATTCCCTGGAACTCCCGGGGGAAATGCGGGGTGTAGGGAGGGGTTCCTTCCTGAGGGGAGACCCAGAATGGGGATATGGGTTTGGGGCTGTTCTTCAAAGAAGGATTTGATCTGTGGGGAGGACTGTTCTCTTGGCGCGGGGGAATAAGGGGCCGTCGCTTAGGCGATGTGGAGTGGAGATAGGGCCGGCCATGAGGGAATGGGATGTGGGGCCAGGGTGGTGGTTCCTGAGGGTTTGTGCTATGGGGATGAAGCTGCTCCAGGAAGGGTTTGTGGGCTGTGCGCAGCGGGAGGAACACTTTGAGGAGGAGGCTGCTGCTGGCGAGTTCAGGATGAGGCAGGTGGGGTTCAACTGCTTCTCAGCGCTGCTGTTGACGGATAGGTAAGTTATTTGCCCCAGGTATGGGAGCACCAGGAATATCAGCGTAGGGATTTTAGGGAGAGGACACACGACATGGGACAGACACAGTGCTATTCCCCAAGTGAGATGTCTGGCCGGGTAGTGCAGTAACATCTGTTCCTCCTCTGGTGTCCCTTGCCTGGATGCCTGCTGCCCAGAGTGAATTTTATAGAGATTATTTGGTTTTCAACTCTCTTAGATACATCCCTAGATGAATAATGCTACACAACTGGGAAGTAGCTAATTACCTTTCTCTGAAGGTGGCAGAGGGGTAGTTTCACATGATGAATCAGTAGGAAAAGAATTCCAGAGTCCTGGCTCTGTGTTTCCACATCCTCAGTGCTTTAGGACATAGTCCCCAGGCAAACTGATTAATTTAAATTCCTGATTTATGTTTGTTTATCCTACTGACCAGGCCTAAATGAAGTCTACAACACCTTCTTGTCGTTCTGCCTTTTTTCACATCACCATAGGCAGTAGTGTCTGTATAAGTATTTTAGACATGTACAGGAAAGCCTTTCATTGTTAAATATGTAAAATGTGAGGGGAAATCCAGATACAGCCCTCATGAAACAGTAATATTATTAGCTGACTGAATTGTTGGGATTTACATATCCTGTACATAATGGTAGGATTGGCAGGAAGTAAAACCTCAAAGAAGGTGGGATTTGATGGTGTTAGGTGCTTTGGTACAAGCCTTGCAAGAACCATTAGCTTTGATGTGTAAGTGCACCCTGCTGGTGGGCCTGACAGACAAGTTTCCCCAGAACTGACTCAGAAGTGATTCAGAGGTTAAGATGTAGTTAAATGTAACACACTTGTTTCTAGTGTAAAATAATTGTCACAAGGCTAAACTGAGTAATGATTTGTCCTGATCTAAAATTTCTCCTTGGAATTAAAAGTAAATATGTGGACATTTAACTATTTCAAAATTACTTTTATCATATGTCTTGTGCTTACATTTATGGTTTTTTTAACATCTGGTAAGATTATATGGACTGCATTCACTGAGGGATAAAATGTACTTCCCTAAGGGTACTGAGCTGTGCAGGTGAGCCAAGTCAAAGAGGGGATTAATACCATAGCTTCTTCGACAAATGAGAGAATGGGTGTCTTGGGGTTTGACAAAATTTGTTCAGGGAGTGAATGAAGAAGTGAGGAATGCCTCAGGCTGGATGGGGCTTGGAGCAACCTGATTTAGTGGAAGGTGTCCCTGCCCTTTGCAGGGGGGTGGAACAGGATGAGCTTTAAGGTCCCTTCCAACCCAAACTATCCTGGGATTCTGTGTAACTTCTTCTGTGATCGGATCAGTGGGAAACAACACCTCCACAAATGTTGCAGATCTAGAGAGGGAACTTGTGAAACTCAAGAGAGAAGCAGTATGTGAATGTAAAAGAAGCAAGTGGGGAGTGATGACTGAATCACTAGGGAAGGGTACACTGGGCAACCAAAGAAATCTGGGAAAAGTATCTGCAAAAATACATGAAGTAGACAAAGTACCAGGGAAATCTGTAAGATGAAGAAGGAAAACAAAAGTAGGATAAAGACTTTATTCCTCCAGAACTCTTGGAATAGTTAATTCTTTCCTGAACAGGAAAGATGAAACCATATTAACAGCATTTTATGCATCATCAGACACTTCTGCTTATATATAATATATAAATAAATGTGTTTTTTCCCTGCCATAGAATTAATTATGTTAATGGCTACTGTAGAGTAATTAAGTGGTAATAATGCTTCAGGTTAAGCATTAGAAAATAGGGGAATAAGGCAGTTTGGATGAGATTGCTGGGCTGGAATTGAATGAAGAGAATCAAGACAGTCAGCAGTGTCCCAGCTCTGTTCTGAATTCTTAGGGAGGCATAGGATTACTTTTTGTTTAAAATTACTCAGTAGATAAGCCATTATCAGGTGAAAAAAAATAAGGTAAGAGGGACCCTTCAGCATTCTGTAGAGAGATATGGTCAGTAGTTTGGACAATTCACGTAGCTTTAGATATCTTTTTTGTAAGTTAGATGTAGGTCTTGCCTATCTCCCAAAGGCATTTGGGTGCCTTTTGAAACAGCAGAAGTACTATTTATTTTTAAAGCAGAAGCTTACATTTCTTTCTGTGTCTGATAAAAATAGAGTGGAAAATGTATGGATATTTCCATCTGCAGGTAGGAAAGGGACACTGTCCCTTTCTCCTTTGCATACAAGGACATACCATCCTCTGACAGTTTGTTTTCTTAAATCTTGGTTTATCCTTGTTGATGTCTAAACCCCCCTTGTTATCTTCCAGAAGCTTTGGTCATCACTGTGGAATTCCTGGTATGAGAAGGCAGAGCGTCAGGGTAGAGGAAAGATCCTTGCTGAACTGCTGTAATGATGAAGACAGTGATTTTAATTGTCCTAATCATCTTCTCTTTGCTGGCTTCAGGTAAGGCTGATGCAGAGAGGGAGAGAGAAGGGTTGCCTCTGGGTGGGTGACATTCAAACTAATATACGCTTTGATTTTGTTTTCCTCTGTGCAAAGAAAGAAGTTGCAGTTAGAGCTGTGCCTGTATTTTTTCTGTTTGATCATTGGCAGATGGTGACCCTGTTAGTTTTGGAGCAGCTTGATACACAACTTCCTTACTAATTCAGTGAGGGTTTGTTCCCTTTGAATAGTTGAGATCTGTGTACTCATTAATGGTGTCAAAATGAAGCAGTGGACCTCAAGCTGCTCCCCTCTAAAACCACTATGGGTTCTTCTTGGAACTGTGCTGAATTAATGTCAAAACAAGTGGAGGACTAATGTCTGATGCTATGCTCAAAGAAATAAAAACTTCAATTATTTAATTGTAAACATTGCTAGTATTAATAGTTCTCCAGAGAGTCAAATGCTTAAACATCTGGAAATGACAATGTTAGAGATACTGTGGCATTTTCTGTGCATTCAGTCCTGGTTTTCATTACATGCCTTAAGATTCTCTTGAGTTACATAACTGCATGCTATTTTTGTATACAACTGTCGCTGCTGTACCAGGGACAGAGAGAAAAGGCACGACACGAAGTCCAAGTCCGGGGAGAAAAGCCAATTAATTTATTAATTAATCTGGCCTTTTATCAGGTGGTTTGCAAAGATGGCAGGAGGCCACTGGTCCTTTGACCAGCCACCCCTCAGCATAATTGGCTAAGACTCTACAACACCCATTTCAAAATATTTTCCAAAGTACCATAACAAAACTAGGAAAACGATCTGGCAGGTGTTAGACAGAGAATTCGTTTACAAAACCATCTCACTGTTTTTTTCATAGCTTGCGTGAGAAAGACAAAGCTCTCACAGGATGCTGCAGAAAGCTGGAAAACTTCTCTGCTGAAGGCTTTTCAGCATCCACATACAACAATCACTTTTTTCCTCCTTAAATGTCTAGTATCTTCTTGGAGATGCATATGATGATATATTTCAGAGTAGAATGCATTTCAGAGGAATAATACAAGATGGAATAATTGCAAAGAGGAAATAAAGCAAAAGAGGAAATTTTGTTGGCATGTCTGGATTCCTTTAAGATGTAGCTTTATAGTTGGTTTAAACCAACCAAACCTCCAAGTCCTTCTGAAAGAGGAAGTTTCACCTTCACCTCCACTCTTAATTGCATCTTTTTGGTGTGTGAAAGCACCAGAGGAAACAGCAGAGCAAAGGTTAAAAGAATGGCCTGTATTGATAACCAAGGACAGCAGTAAAACTAATAAACCCTGGGGAATGCATGTGTACATCAAGATTAGAAGGTCTGTGCTCTGATAGAGTCACATCCCAGTTTACTTGTTAGGAGAAAAACTGCATTCAGATAACGGGAAGATGGTTACCCTACATTGTAAGTGCCATTCCTTCTCTTGCTATCCCAACAGGAAAACAGGCCATAGCCATAAACACATCCTTACCTTTGGTTCCTCCTAATTTTGGGTGGTAGCCTTACCTAAAATTCACTAAGGTTGAAGCAAGGAAGATTCTGAGGCAAAAGATCTTGCCATAATAATTGTTGATTCTTGAAAAATCTGCCTAAAACTATTTGCTTGCTTTCAGTCAAAAGGGAGCAAAGAGACATCGTAAAGATTCAGGAGCAAACGTTGTCCTCGTATTGGGCAAAAGTGACCTTGGTCGGATGTGGGCACATCTCTTGGGTGCCTCTAAGTGTGTGGGTATGTGGGTGTGAGTGAGCACAATCAAGCTATTGGGAAGTTAAATAAAATAGAATAACCTTTCTCTTCCATAAGGTGTTAAACTGAGGGGTTTTTTAATGAAATCCTACAATTCTTGACTTCTTTTTTGATCCTACAGGGAAGAAATTCCGATGGTGCACACTTTCTGACCTGGAACAGAGAAAGTGTGCAGAGCTCTCCAAAGCACTTACGGCTGTGCTGCCCCTCACTACTGCCAGTTCCTTTACTAGGATTTCTTGCATCAGAGCCCACAATACATATGACTGCATTGATAAAATCAGGGTGAGTTCACAGAGATTTTTAAAACTGATTTTGTGTCCAAATCCTCTTTTGGAAAAGTAACTGGTAAACAGTGTCTGTGGGAAAATAAAATGATACTGAAATAATTGAACTGCTTATATGACAAAGTACACAGTCATTTGAGAGGCAAAAATTAAATCCCATGTACATGTAAAACAGTACATACCAGATGTACTGTTTTACCCCAGCTAATGTCTTTGCAGTCTCCAAGAAATACGGAAAGCTGCTTGGAAATAAATAGACAAAAGCAAACTACTAAATTAAAATTTTTTCAGGCAGAAACTGTGGTCTTGAACCTTCTGTTTGTTTCTTTGTAAGCACACTTGTTTTGAGGGTTTTGCTGTTGTTTTAAAGGCAAATAAAGCAGATGCTGCCTCCTTGGATGCTGGAGATGTTTACTCTGCTGTAAAGCTGTATGGTTTGGCAGTGGTGGCAAAGGAGATCTATGATCAAGGTAGGCTGGTAAAGTTGAAGAATAAACTGTACTTCTGATTTGGCTAAGAAATGGCTCTAGATTTCTTGAAAAAAAAAAGTCAATATGTTTTTATTAACTTTGTAGGAATATGGAGATGACTAACAATTGTTTCTAAAAGACTTACTGATGATGAATAAAATACCAGTGGTCCTTTGTACCCAGTAGCCTTTCTGCCTGTGGTACTGACAAACTTGCATTGTTTGTTTGACAAGGTGCCATGTAGCCAGTATATGGTTAAGTTCATGGCACAAGTACCTACTTTGAATAGGCCTAAGATAACTTCTTCTTTAGCTGTGTTCACAGAAGTAGTTCAACTCCTCTTCACAGATGCAAGCTGTAGAATTGAGGTGGTTTTTTTTTCTGTTACACATTTTGTGCTATTGCAGGAAATTGTGTGTTTGCTGTGGCCATTGCCAAACGAGGAACTCTGGATATCCAGAGTCTACGAGGTGTGCGCAGCTGCCACAATGGAGCCCGGTGGACATCGGGCTGGAATATTCCACTTGGCTTTCTCCTTGCAAGAAATTATCTTTCCTGGGATGAGGCGCAACCTCTGAGCCAAGGTGGGTGATAGGAGCCATAGGGCTACCTCTGGCCACAGCAAAAGTAGCTGAAATGCCAGCAGATGTAGGATGAACTAGTTCTGGCCATGCTATGTTTGGCCCCTTTTCCTCTTTTGATTTTTTTCCCATTTGACTTTTTTCTTTCTTTTTGTTTTGTTTTGGTTTCTTCCCCTACACCTGCAGCAATCAGCGAGTATTTCAATGCAAGCTGCGTCCCTGGAGTTGGTGTTGCTGCTCCCCGATTGTGTTCTCTCTGCCAAGGACAAAAATCCTATGTCAGAGACAGGAACCACTTCTGTGAGACAAGCAGTAATGAACCCTTCTATGACTCTGAGGGAGCCTTCAGGTGAGCTCTGGGACACTGGGGCTGAATTCACTTTTGGGGGAAAAAGAACTTACAAGGGAGGAAAACTAGGTGAAATATTAATAGGATGGCATTTGTCTTCCTGCAGGTGCTTGAAGGATGGAGTGGCAGATGTTGCCTTTTTAGATCATCTCAGAATTATGAGTGCCACAGGTAATCATAAAATGCAGTTTTCTTTTAGTTTCTGGCTGTGCTCTTTCCTGCATAGGTGTTTGAGGGATATGCCTATATTTTTGTCCAGGGAAAATTCAATCCCTGCAAGCAGTTCAGGGGTATTTCTTGGCTCTCCACATACATCAGAAAGAAATAGAACAGGAAAGTGTGAGTGAGCAATGATTGCTCACAGGAGATTCTTAGAATGGGAGCAGACAGGTGGTTTCATTAGATCAAAGTCTCTGACACAGCTGTCAGTATTTGCTTTGCCTGAGTAACAAGATTCCTTTTAAAATTCAGTGTATTGAGCTGCATAACTGCAAAATTCCTGTATACCTACCTTGTATTTTTAAACTCAGTTGAGCTCTGTACCAAGGGTGGTTAGCAGTAGTATTTGCAGGTTAAGTATTTTTAAATAAACGTATTTACAGGGGGACAGCTTAAAGAGTATTTTGGAACAGCTCTGGCCCTCTCTTTTTAAGAGAAGTACTTACCAAAGACAACTTTTCCAAGTGTGCTTGGTATACCATGCTGCCTTTATAACTTTTAGCAACCTGCACTGAAAAACATTTTATATTCCATCTCTGTGCCTGCTGCCAAGTCATGGCTCACTTCAAAGATTCACGAGTGTCTTCTTGTTTCAGAGTCAGAACAACAGGAATATGAACTCTTGTGTCCTGATGGGTCCACAGCTGAGCTGACCGAATACAGCGCCTGTAACCTGGGCAAGGGGCCTGGCCGTGGCATTGTCACCCGCAACAACTTCCAGAAGATCACCAATAAATTTCTTAGCATGATCCAGGTGAGTGAATAAGTTGTCTACGTCCAGACACAGGTTTTTCTTCCATCTTTGTGTGGAAATCATCACCCAGTTTGCCTTTTTTCTTGAGAGATTTATAGTTAGTGTGAATAAAGTGCTAAAAATTGTTCTGGGGAAGGATCTTGCATTTGCTTGTGCAAGGTTTTACTTTTTTCTAAAGTGTTCTTCTGTAGGAGGCTGGGAATAAGTAAGTAAAGAAGGGGAAGATGCCATAATATGCAAACTGGAAAATGGCTAATGATGTTCATCCTGCCCTGGAACTTGAATCAATTTTTATGTAGCTCAGGGAGACTCATAGGTTCAGGCAGGGCTCACTTTTCTTCATCTCTTTTTCTCAACTTATAAATAGTATTTGATATCTTGACCACTGATACAAAGGGAGGGAAGGCTGAGGCTGCCTGTTGCTGGAAGAATGAGCAGATTTGTTGCAATTAAAAGTATTGTTCTTGTCCTAGCGCCTCTTTGGGCGTAAAGGAAAGGAAAGAGCCAGATTTCAACTCTTCAGTTCAGCACCCTTTGGAGGAAAGAACCTGTTGTTCCGAGATGCCACTCAACACCTGCAGCTTCTCGAGGAGCAGCTGGAGATTGCCTATGTCCTTGGTCTGGATTACGTATCTCTCCTTAAGGGACTTGGCCATGAAGGTGAGAACCATTCCAGAGGACTGTAGCTAAGGAAAGGGAAGAGAAAGTTCTCCTTCCATATTATACCTCCCTCCAGGCACAAATGCATATACCTGAACATCACCTTAACATGTAACAGATTGGTGCACTGGTAACATGATTTGTTTCCATTTCAGGGAGCTCTTTGGACAACAGCATTGTGCGCTGGTGCTGCATCAGCGACGCTGAGCTTCGCAAATGTGAGGAGTGGGCACTGAGCATCAAATCTGACCCATTAGTCTGTGTCCGAGCAACTTCCATGATCAAATGCATTGAAATGATCAAGGTAGGAGACTCCCTCTTGTCAGGGTAAAAGACTGCACAGGGTGTGTATATCTTGTCTGAACTAAAGAGAGGAAAACTAGCTTGAGGAATAAGTGGGAATGAGAGGGAATTTATGCAGGGGAGTTTCCAGCCAGTGGAGAAGTCCTGCTGCTTGGATACACAATTAATGCAAGTCCTGGTTTTGTTATTTTCTCTAATGCTGCTGGCAGAGTAGTGAGGCTGATGCGGTCACCCTGGATGCAACGCACATGTACATTGCAGGGAGATGTGGACTGGTGCCTGTAGCTGCAGAATGCTATGGTGAGTTCTCATGTGACCTTATCAATAAGAGAGGGAATCAAAAAAGTACCATTAAGAATATAGTTAAATTTCCACAGTTTGTGATGTTTTGTGATGGAAGCAGGAGTCAGTATAAATGTCCAAATACTCCTCCCAGCTCTTCCACTAACTGGTTCTAGCATTTGGTTTGTTTATATTATGCCTTCTGTTAAAGAGACAAAGATGCTGACATGGCTGAAGAGGATCACAAGGCTTTTGAAGGAGCTCTGCTATGTAAAAGGAATGACGGCAGTTGCAAGATCCTTAATGTTTATCTCTCCTTCCAGGGGGAGATTGTGCCCCAGCAGCTGAGACCATGGAGAAAATGGGGAAACGAATTCATCTTAAGCACAAAGGTAACAAACTATGAGAGGGCATAAAGTCTAGGTTTTCCTGTGACTGCTCTAGGGTTTAAGTAGGAATGTATTTGCATGTTGGTTTAGGATAGAATTTTCTGTGCGAGGACAAGAGCTTTGTGGCTCAGCAAAGAGTGTGGGTTCTGTACTGTAACTGAAGATACTGTGACAAGATGAGGGAGGGAAGGGGGGCTGTACTCTTCTGGAATACTTAATTGCCTTGGTATAACTGGTCGTTGTCATTGTTTTACAGCACTACCACCCACTTATGCTGTTGCCCTAGTTAAGAAAAGTGCCAAACAGATTCACATCCATAAACTTAGGGGAAGGCGATCCTGCCACAGTCACCTGTACAGTCCTGGAGGATGGTTACTTCTGTCCAGACACACAGTGGCAGCTCCGCAGAATGATACTGAGAACTGTGATATTGGCTCTGGTAAGGGCTGGCTTATCTCTTAATTAGACCATGAAAATCTGAAGCTCTAAATTTGGGAGTAAAATAGAGATGGGGCCATGAGGATCCAACCAGCAACTGATGACTACAGTTTCAGAGGCTGTTGAAGCAGCTTTTCCTCATATTTGACTATGTGTCGCACTATTTAGCCCTCTTCTTGCTAATTGTTAGGATGAAATTCCATTCCTGTCTTTTCCCATATGTGAAGAGGCTTTGGAATGCCTTGCCTTAATCTCATCTCAGTTTTCTTTACTCAGCTTATCAGAATTACTTTTGGAAGGGCTGCATGCCAGGAGCAGATGGAAACCTGTGCAAGGTGTGCATCGGAGATGGTGAGGTGGAAGGAGCTCGAGTGTCCAGCAGATGTGCTGCAAGTCACAATGAACGTTACTATGGCAATATGGGAGCACTCAGGTGAGCTTTTTGTGAGTCAGAAATGCAGAGCAATAGCCAGAATTGCCTTATTATTTTGCCGATGTTTTTCTTTGGAAGGGTTTTTTCCCCGATTTGTTAAGTATCTGGCTGAATAAACTTTTGCTAGTGTGTATTTTGTTTTCGGTTGCAGTTGCTATGGGATGTTCAGCTGACTGATAAAAAATGATCGTTAAACCACTTCCAGAGCAAGGCAGTGCTTCCAAACATGTAAAGCTTAGAGCATTGGTACTGACTCATTAAAGGGAAGGGATGAAAGATAGATCAGAGAGCAGAGGTGATGTGGTAAGAAGCAGTGTAGTATACAGGAGATAATTAAATACAGTGGAGATATAAAAAAAATAAATAGTTGAAGACAGAGGCAGAGAAGACTGTTAGAAGTGAAAGCACTCTTATGAAATATACATAATGCATTTAGTTGAATTCCATTCTGTTTTCTTGTGTAGGCATGGGTGAAGGTGCATATTGTGCTGCAGCTTTGACTTGGGAGCTACTGTCAAGGATGAAAAGGATTGTCTCAGCAAACCTCTATGCTGAGATCACTAACATATTCCAAGTGATTAGAGATGGGAGGAATACTTGCAGCTACTCCTGTTTTAGCTTCAGGTGATTGTCCAAATGTCAGTCATCATGTAGTACTGTCTTTGATCACTTCTTGGTTTTTTCTTGCACTAGGTGCCTAGTTGGCAATCCCAGTGGAAGAAGCTTTGGAGATGTAGCTTTCCTGGAACACTCTAACCTGCTCCAGAACATAGAGGGTGAGATGGAAATATTCTCTTTTCCTTTGAGAATGTTCATTAATGTCAGTTACTTCCCACAAAACGACCATCACTCATGAGGATCAGCCTTTACAGGTTTAATCTAGGTCCATGAAGTTGTGTTTGTAAATGGAAGATTGCAAGAAGCTTTCTGCATGTAGGTGTTCCAGTAAAGCTCAACATTCAGATACTGTAAGAGAGGAAAGAAGAAGAATCACCCAGTGCAAAGATGGGTGTTGGGATAATCATCCTTGGAGACTACACTAAATTTTTGGAAAGCTCAAAGCTTTAAAAGGCAAACCAAAATAAGCTTTTCATAGAGTCAAGGAGAAAAGGAACCCTCATTAAAGCCCACTAAAATTCTTTTTTAGGCAATTTCAGTAACAGAAGAGACTTTCCTAAGGAGGAATCTCTCTAAAATCACATGAAGGTAAAAGGGGCTGGAAACCCATAGGAATTCATGCAGCAATGAGCAGTTTGTTTGGGAAAGCAAAGGGCATGCAGGCCAAATTGCTTTGTTTCCAGAAAGGGTTCTGGTTACAGATGCAGATGAGACATGATATGCTGTTCATGTGCCGTGATATTATTCTAGTTTTAGTTGATAGGTGCAGCTTAAGTTCACTGACCTCAGTGAAAACACTACCCCGGCCCTTATGCATTCCTAAGAAATGACCACATAGCACACTGTGTTTGTTTTGAACACACTGACTAAACTTCTTACTCTCAAGTTTTAACATTTTTTATGAGCTTCACCCTCTCTTCTGCTTTAATTTTTCAAAAGGATTTCCTTTCACATCATTTTCTTTTCAGATCTGGGCAGCTCTGGTTGGGCAAAAGGTTATACCCCTCTTGACTTTGAACTCTTGTGTCCAGATGGAACACGTGCTGCAGTCACAGAATGGGCAGGCTGTAACCTTGGCCCCATTCCCCCCAGCACAGTCATGACTCGACCAGTCACTGTCACTAAAATCTCTGACTTTCTACTGAAATCTGAGGTATGACAGGTAACAGGGAAAAGCTTGGCATGTTACTAATTGTTGTGTACAACTCCTGAAAACCCTTTCAAGATTAAAAGCTTTATATACTACATATATAAAGTGCCTCCAGATCCAATACAAAAGAATTAAAAATGTGCATAGGAGATTGAGAAAATAATTATTTGGATTCTCTAAAGGGATATTTTGGCACCAGTTCCCATTCCACAGAGGCCATGCTTTTGCTGAGAAATAAGGCACTGCAAAACTGCATCTTTTTGTACTAGTAAGAACAGTGCTAGATAAGAGTGCTATTAATGACCCAAGCTGTGGAACTTTTATTCCTTTTCTGTTCAGGAATCTCTGAGAAGCAAATTGGATTCTGAGTTCCAACTCTTTCAGTCGTGGAAGTATGGTGAAAGTGATCTGCTTTTCAAAGACACTACTCAGTACCTTGTTCATGCAAGTCACCTGAGCTATCAGGAGATCCTTGGAGAGTCTTTCGTTCAGCTGGCAGAATCAGTGTTTAATTGCACACCTGCAGGTAAAGTCAAGTTCTTAATTCTGAGTTAGAGAGAAATGCAGCAGGCTGCCTTCTGTGCACGGCTATGGCCTTTTTGCTTAGACTGCATGGAGAAGTATGTTCTACCTAATCCTCTTAGTTACAAATTTCTAAGGAGTCCTGTGTTAGACTTCTGTGAGACTAAGTTGTTAAGTGCAATTCAAAAGGGGAATTTGACCTCTGTTCTGCTGTTTTAATGAACAATAGCTGAAGAATTTACTACTTTTAAAGCTGATAGCATCTTTAAGTGTATACTTTCTTACTGGTTTGTAGGCATCTTGGACTTCTGCAAACAGGATATCTGTGCATCCTCATCCAACTGACAGCTGATACAGGGTTTGCAGGGCACATACATCACCATCGTTGCTGAAAACAAGGAAAATGCGCAAGTCCAACCTATGCAATGCAATCAGCAAGGAAACAGTCATCTCTAGAAATGTATGCTGAACGCCTTCTTGTCTTTTTTTTCAGCAGATTTTATGTTTATGATGATGTAATACTACTCATATGTCACGCCTTTCTTTTTTGGAGCACGGCAGCATGGGAAACAGCACAACCAACAGCACAGAACTAGGATCAGCATTGTGGAAAGAGCAGGGCCAGTACCATGGACTAAAGTACAGACTGGTATGAGTGGCACAGGTTAGTTGGTAGCATTTTGCCTTGTTTGTCTTATAAACAATTTCCATGCAACACCCCCAATCAAGTGACATTTTAGTAGCTGCAGCATTGTCTTCCTATATCTGTGATTTTGGTTGCAGCTAGATAGTCCCTGCTGCATGCACGTATGTATTTTTTCTTTAACCAACGGGTTTTACTAGTAAATCAAAACTTTTTTTTTCTCACAAATAAATGTATTAAGACACTTAATAGCCAGCAGAACTGGATGCTTGAAGCCTTAGAGTAAAGAAAAACAATGGATATTCCTCTTTGTCAAGACCTCCAACCATTACTTTATAGTACTTTGACACTTTTAATTTAAGATTCCCTGAAATGTCAAAATACTATCTGTCAATTAAACAGTGTAAGTTTTACAAGCAGAAACTGCTTGAACATGATATGAGGCCTTTTGAACAGAAACCATCTGTTCATCATCTGTACAATGTATTGTCCCAGTATGGGGACAGATCCAAATCCTCATTTACTGTTGCAGCCAGCGAGCTGTAGCCCTGAAGGAGCAGGGAAAGAGCAGGATGCTTGTTTAGACCTTCTAGGTTTTCCTGCCTTTCTTTCCTGGAGCTTCCATGCCATCTGTGGGGCCCGTGTGACACTGCACTGAGAAGGGAGTTCTGAGAACACAGTGAAGAAATGCATCTGGCAGCTTAGCTTTGCCACGAGCAGCATGCAGCTTATCAGTGATAAATTAAAAATCTGGGTTATACACAAGATTGTATGGGTTGGAAGGGCAGGGATGTTGTTTTCTGATACAGACATTACAAATGCTTGTTGATCCTGTGCTCCAGCTTTGACTCACAAACATCAGTGTGCTGCCTTGCACAGCCTGTGGTACATGAACCATCGGCCAGCCTCAGCCTTGAATCTCAGCTCTGAGCCGAGCAGGAACTGTGTTCTCTGGGTCCTACTACTCTGCTATCTGAAGAGATGGATGCTGCCTCAATGCTATGAATAGTAGCTGAGATCATGCTTCAAATCTCCCAGGCTGGGATGAAGGAACACCAGAACTGCTGCTCTGTGCCTCAATAACAGCATACCCTGTTACTTAACAGTGCTGATCTCTTTGGAGATTTGACCTTTCCCCCCTGCATGTGAGACATATTATCATGCACATTTACCCATACCAGCCTAAAGGCCTTAAAAAACTGAAAGGTTCTCAGAAATATTTATTTCCATAAATTAAAAACACACACAAAAGAAACAGTAAAATTTCAGATTCACATAATATTGAACAGAAACAAATGCCAAGAGCATGATGGAGGCTAATGGCACAAGTGTACAAATTCTCATTGAGCTATTTGTTAACTTGATAACATCATACAGACTTTTAATCCACAATTACCATCCATATTCTAGAAAAGCACCTGGAACATAATATACCAAAGGCCCACCTGAAATAAAATACAATGAATGAGAACTGCTTGCAGGAAATCATATCCAGCAAGCACCAGAACTCAAATTTATGCAGACACAAGCCAGCCAGGCAAATGCTGTACCATACACTAAGGAGCCTTAGCTCTTCCAGTCATAGCATGATGAAAGTAACAATTCTTTTCTTCCTTTTTTTTTTTTTTTTTAAGTGATCTTTCTATCTCTGACAATCAACAAATTTAGCGAAGAGCTGCCTGGCTCTGCATAACTTCCTACTAAGAGACAGGACATGGCAAAAGCTTTGCAATCCTTCTCATGCTGTTCTAGTCATCAGTCTGTGATGTACAATGTCTTTACATGGTGATACAGAAATATCCTCACTGGAGGGGGTTCCCTTAATGAAAATGCAAGTGTACATATCCTGCTAGGGATGTATGCAAGACCCCAAAAGATGAATCCTTTAAACTTTTTTCTTTCAATTATCTGTGACAGAAGCAGCTCAGAATGGCAAATCCCCAGCTTTTGCACAGTCATCACTCCCAGTGTACAAGCAGCCGCCACAAGGAACATGGCTGTTCCATGAGTGCTGTAAACAGTAATAGAGGTGGGAAAGGAAAAAACAAAAAAGTGCACAAGCAGGACTGACACCTGTATGCCGGAGGGGGGAAGAGATGCTTGGTCTCCACTAGCTTACATCATCATACAAACACTAAACCAAAAGAGAATAATGCTGTGTATTTGGGTTTCCACAAACTAAGGTCTGGGAGAAGCTAGACAACTGCAACATCATTTTGTAACTCCTCCAATGACTGTAAACCAAAGAGAATTGAGTATTTTCTTTGCTCTGCTCTCTCTGCTGTAGCTTGTAGAAAAAAAGTCAAGAAATGTTATTTCAATGCAATCAGAAACACCAAGAAAGCAGGGAAGAAAATAAAAAAACTCCACCCTAAATGAAACAAACAAACCCCAACATAACCCAAAGGAAAAGACTCAACACATTCCATGTTTTGAAGCACATTAGAGGTCTGAACTTTTCCTGGGCCCAAGTCTCTTCCCCAAGACACCCCCCCCCGCCCCGCCCCAGTCTTTATTTCCTTGAAAGCCCCAGTAAGGTTACAGCTTAATTGTGTCACAGCCCTGGAAGCCTCCCATGTAAATAGAAGGTGAATGAATGCTCTGTAACAATCCCATTCTATAGCATAAATTCATAAAAATATATCTCTCACTCTTGCTACCGCTTCCAACTAGTCAATAATTGGGCTAATAAGCCAGTATAGGGAAACTTTAAAACATTTTTTAGGAGGCAGTTGACCTTTGTTTTTTAGGGATTTCTTTCTACAAAAATAAAGAGGATCAATTAGAATGTTCTGCAACAGCCCAAAAGGTTAACCAGAAAAATACTATGTCAATATGTTCAGTTTGCCTTGTTATGTTACCCTCAAACTCCAAACACTACTACTCTTAAGTGTGCACTCCTCTCTTTTCTTCAGTCTTCCTGATTAAAGTTAATTAGTCTTCACAACAAGAATGTAAATTTTTAAAAATCCCAGCACATAAGCTGGGAGCAAAAAAACCCACAGATTAGATTTCTTTCAAGACTCAGGCACACACAGTGTAAGAATCCTCTTCCATTTCTCTACTTTCAAAGCTCTGAAATTCAACAGATTGCTTGTTAACTTTTAGTTTTCTGTTTGGTTAGTAACAGAAGTGGTAGAGCAACAGAAGATAATGATGGTATTTGCAGTCCTGCATTTATTGGGACTTCATAAAAAATACCCACCCACTAGGTATTTGCTCAATTTGAAGGTAAATACAAACTCTATTATATGGGTAGGTAAATAAGAAAGTGCAAGTTCAAATGACAACTGAAAGAAAGAACAGACTGATTAAATTTGAGCATCCCAGCAACAACAGCTTTGCCTGAATAACTTCTCTAGGCACTAAGGGACAGAAATTACCTGAACTGCAGCTAGCATTGGAATTAAGCTTCAAGTTAAGTTTAACAGAAGTTATGCCAGAAGGGAGCTCTCTTCCTTCCAAAGGTAGAGCTGAGAAATTGCCCAGTGCTGCATCAGATAATTACATATGGCCTTACATAATGAAAACAATGTCCACATACTCAGAGGCTCTTTGTACAACACTGGCTATTATGTACAATAGTGCTGTACAGAGAATATCTAATTATGAGCTACAGGAATTGTAAATCTAAAATGGTAAAAAATCCTTCTTGTTGACATTAAAATCAAGTGAGTATGAATGGAATTAAAATAACTTTAAAACAAGTCTCAAAGATTTTGCTGGTGTTCTCTGCATGCAGCAGCTCAGCTCAGTTAAAAAAAAATCTTTGCTTATGTATCCTGCAGCTTAACATCCTCATGGACCAATTATCTTTTCCTCTGGAGAAGAGGTTGGCATCAGCCAAGTAAGTAAAAAAATCTGCTATTTGGGAAAAAATAGTACTGGGCACCATTTTTCCTTAAAACATTACCTTTTCTGAGTTGAATCATGTTAAAAGAAACATATACAAAGTGCAAGTTGTTTAAAGTCTAGTTATGTGGGGCTTCTGCTGCCTGGAGCCAGGAAGGGCAAAGAAACTTAGAAGGAACCTTCTAAGTTAACAGAAGGAAGAAACAATTGAACGCAAACCTAGACATCTACTTTTAATTATCAAAAAGTTAGTGGTATATCAAGAATGTGTTTGCTAGAATTTTTCTTTATCAAACACCGTATCTTTTGTCAGCTTGTTAAAAATAGCCATTACAGTAACAAAAGCAGACTCAAATGTGCAAATGATCTGGAGTACAGAGTTCTAGCATCACTGAAGGTGCACTACTTCCTCCTTTACACTCCTACTCTACCCCCAAAAGGTATTTAAACATAATTAATTAAATATAAGCAGTAATTTCCAGAGGTTGAGAAAGGAAGGGTAAATTTCATGTGGCTGTGTTACACTCAAACAGAGACTTAAAAGAATCCCTCCAACAGCATTTAAAAAAATAAAATAAAATAGCACCTTAAAGAGGGTCACAGCCAAAAACTGATTATCAGATGTTAGAACAGAGTGGTAGAGTAATGTATGAAGAAGTCAGTAGATTTCTCCCAAGAGGAAAATACTAAAGAAGCTGACTGGACCACTTCCAGCTAAGTGGCTCCCTCAGATGCTGGAGGCCTGCTCCTGCTCAACCTCCTCTGCAAAAAAGGCTTCAAGGTCCATTAGCTTCTGACTCAGAAGAACATCTAACTCTGCACTCTGCAGTGCAGCTCTTTTTGCTCGGGTGAAACTACCCACTGCTTTGATTTTGCCTCGTGTCTTCCTTTTCCGGGGAAGAGTAAAGTCCTGAAACTCCAAAATCCGCTTTCTCTTTTGCTGGCTGACAGAGATCAAGTGTCCATTTTTCTCCTTGGGCTCCTCAAAGATTGTTTCCAAGCTCCTGGTAAAGCAAGAACAGAACTCATGAATACTTTAGCAGCAGCCACCTTACACTGACAAGGAGACTGGAGGATTTCATAAACCAAGTAAACAGATTTCTAACTTTTACATTTTTACAGCCCCTCCACACCTCTTGTATTGTTACCTATAGCTTACACCTCCTACAATGCACATTACTGCCAGCTAAGTTGTTATTGCTGCACAGACATTTGGGTAGAATCTCTTTGTATTTCGGTTCATAAGCACAATTACAGATTCTTGATTTTACAGAATAAATAGGTTTGAACACTTGATGACAGGCAGTTGTTAGTATTTTAAAGAACATGTACTTCCCTTTGAATTTTGAAAAGTAAGTACTGTACTTTGATGGAGACTGGAATGAATGGATAGATGAAAAAATATACAAATCCATACTTAACCAGCTGCAAATTCTTAGTTCATATTCTATTTCACTTTTTCCCATCCAAATAGTAAGAGATACTGTTTTCAAATTAATTTCTCTAGCAGTTTAAACTAGAATATATCTCCCTCTTAGCTTTCATACACCTTTCATCTCCTCTCTGTCTCCCCCTAATTAATTTACATTTATCTTAAGTTTTCTTATTAGGAAGCAGAACCAACCTGGCAGGAGGAGGGGACTTATAGTTCTTGTTTGTGTAAATTTCTTCTAAACTAAATTCTTTCTTCTTAAGCCTGAAAAAGTAACAACAATCAAGAAGGAAAAATTTCAAAACAACCTCTCTTCACAGCAAGCAGATTTATGAGAAACAAGTACTGTTTGCATTCTATGCCTAAATGCTAACTAATTATGCTTTAACTAATTGGGACAAGGAGGAATGAAAAATGAGCTCATTAAGTACATAATTTCATACAGTGTTTTTATAAGGTCAGCATCAAGACTTGCCCTTTCTGCAGAGGTCAGTATTCCTTCTAGCATTCTATGATGCTTTGAAATAATGCTTAAAAGAAGGGATGAAATCCCCTTCACTTTTTTGTGAAAGCTAAGGAAATGTCTTACAGTTTAACAGATTAATACTTCATCTCTTGAGAGTGATTTTAGTTACTGACAATTACCAAGCTGATCTCTGAAGAAATGCACTCCTTTGTCAAAGGTGGTACTTGTGTTTAAGACAGGAGTCATACTAGATGACGTATGACTAGTATGACCAGTATGACTAGAAGTCACACTAGATGACTGATTGGAAAACTTTATCAACATCTGGCACTGTGATTCCCCACGCTTTCACTGAACTAATGCTTCCCTAAGATCATATACCCCAAACAAAGAAAGAACTGTGAAGAACTCCAACATAATTTGCATCAACAGAACTTCCTAATAGATCACTTCATCTCACTGTGCACTGCAGGCTGACTGATTTTCACTTTATGTTAATCAATAAAAATTCCTTTCTTCTTTAGAAAAATAATTCCGTTGCAGCTTCCTTTTTCACATTTTGCCTAAACTCCAGTCAGCAGTTTTGATCCAGTTGATAGAGCTGTGTCAATCATTTCTTGTAAAGGAAGTAATCATCACATGTCACTCAGCTGGGGCTGTATAAAATAGTGGTGGTAAGAGAAGCATTTATTGAAATGATTATACTCATATGCTATGAGTCCATTTCAGAGATACTGCTCACCTTTTTGGTTTGGGTAGTCCCATTGGAGTAAGGTTAGGGTCTGGCTTAGGAACGGTTTTCCTGATTCGGATCTGTGAGACTTTCTTTGGCCTCTTTTCTGGCTCAGTCTTAAGAAAGAAAGAAGGAAAGGAAAAGTTAAAATGAAGGAAATTAAAACCATGCTAGTCAACAGAATTCCCTTTAATTCTGAATATACATTATCTATAGAATAAACACCCCTCTCTGGTTTGCCACCTTCTTTCTGCTTGAATCAAAGCAAACAGCAGCACAGATTAGGACCTGCAGCCTGTTTTCTCATCTTTAACAGTTACTGGATAATATCCAGCAGCAGCAGCTGCAGCTTCTGGAGAACCAAGAGTCTGAGAGATCTAAAATATAAAATGAACTCACTTTTTTCAGTTTTGTGTCATCTTGGGATCTCAGACAGGCTGGAACAGAAGCATCTGCTTCATCAAGGGCATGAATCTGGAGCTCAGATGCTGAAAGCCTGGGGGGAGATGGCAATGACTCTGGAAGTGCACGAGGCTTTAGTAACGGAAGAGGGAATGAAGTTTCCAGACTGTAACAGAGGAAGAAGGAAACACATGTAGATTAATACTCAACTGATAATGCAACAGCATTCCATGCTCTCAGGAGATGTTCCTAAATTGCAACGTGGGCACAAAAAGCCAACACAATTCACAGAAATTGCCCAAGTTAGTGAACTCTGGTACACACAGACAGCCAAAAACTGCTGCAGCCCACATTGATACTGACACCAACTTAACTGCCAGAGTATTTGAACATGTCATTTTAAACCTACCCTTTTCCTTTTCATACAGCTAAACAGTATACAGCTCTACTTATCAACTACTGATAGAAAGGGATTAATCTTCCTTTTCTGCCAGCAAATTTCTTTGACACAACTAATCATACTTTTTGTTTACAGATAAAATATAGCTTTGATACCTGCCATCCCTACACTTGAAAAGAATAGAAGGAAGTTTCTGCACCTATCATCCAGTTGTTCAGGCAGAAAGGACTTATATCCAAGTAAGGAATCAAACTTCCATAGTTTCACATACTCATTTCATAAGAAGAGGCACAACATGGTTGAAAGTAACAAAACTGTTCTGTGCATGATCTATGTGGTGTTTGCATGATTGCCCCTCCACTCTTCTCCATTACATCACCCAGTCAGCTTACCTCACCCACTTCTTAATCAGAAAGCTGTTCTGGGAGTGAACTGCCAAAATGACATAAGCAATGGCTTTCTGAGAAAGCTTATGATCCCACTAGTCAGAATTAATATCAACATCCAAGAGACTCACCGTATCACATGGCCTGCAGTCTGCAGTGCTCCCATACTCTGTACAGGTAAGTGTGGTAACATGGCATAGCTGGGTCAAACACAGAATGAAAAAACAAAACAAAACAAGACAGAAAGAAATTAGGTCTACACTATAAAAAGATGAGGGAAAAATTATTAGTATAAACTGGACTGTAAGACAAGATGCTCGTATCAAGAATGAGAATGGAAGACTAAAATGATACAAAAGAAAGCCACATCTGCTGTTTAGACCACTAAATTTCATTGTTAGGGAAACTGTCCTACTTTAATTTAAAAATGGTAGTAATGAGAAAAGGAAATAAAGGTACAGAAAGAGAGCAAGACAGTAATATTGAAAGTCTAATTATTTCTTTGTAATTATTAAACTCTGAAAATTGTAATTCTTTCTATGAAAATATATTCCTTATTCAAACCCCCCCAGTTTTTAAAATTAAAGTAACTAAAAACCTTGAAGGATTTGGTTACTAAAGAAAAAAGTGCATAATGCAACAGTAACAGGTGAAAGGAAGTACTTCCATAATATTAACTCTCTGTTGTCTCTTAACTCCCACAGCCAGCAATACTCTTAATTGATTGGAAACCAAAGGCCTTTCCATAAGGGTTGGTAATTACCAGAATTCTATGGCGCAAAAGTCAGCACAGCAGCTCTAAGTCCTTTGATATTAAGCTTCACTTTTGTGCCCGTACTATCAACAGCAGGAAATCACTTGGGACAGCTTTTATTACATTCAACAGCAAATCTTGTATTTGCTGTTGTCTCAAACCAACAGTGAAATGCACTTCACTGTTCTAAAGCAAAGATGTTACAGCTAGACTGGAATTCTACAAAGGAAATGAAAACCAGCCATGCTGGAAGCATGTTGGACAGGGAAGTCCAACTATACATAAGGAGGTCAGAAACACCCATTTCTTGTGTTTATCACTTCTGTCAGGACTGTAACATTTTGTTTCAACATTCCACTCACTATTCCAGTGTTACTGGAACCTGTATCAATAGTGCAGCAGAGCCCTCTGTGCTAGAGACAGAGCTTATTGTTTTATGCAATAATAATACAAAATTACAAGGACAGAAGAAAATCACTTTAGAAATTTTTAATTCAAATAAGCATTAATTAGAAAAAAGACTTCACTGAAAGAATGCTTTTAGTATTGGCAGTGGAAGTGACAGAAGACTGTTTATAGGTGGGGCAACTGCTTTAGTTCCTTGTTCTCCTGGTTATTAGGAACACTAATTGCCAATGAAATATTTTAAAGAGAACAAATCTTTTCCAGATGAAAACGGCCTGCAGGGAACTTTTTGATTTTTCTGATTTTTAATTATCTTAAAACAAGCAAAGATTTCTGTCATAATGGGAGCTGAAAATGCTTTTATACTGCACCACACATACCTCTTATATTTACTTAACAAACATCTGAGTGGGGCAGATTTATATCTGCCTCATACACGTAGTTGTAAGGTATTTTAGAGAGAAAAAAAATGAGTTTTAGAGTATTTTAACTCTGGGTTATTTTTTACTTGAAGTGAAAAGGTTTGATTTGACTATTCTCTCTTTGGGAAAAAGATCACTCATAGCAAAGCATACAGTTTTCCAACTACCCTTTACATCAGGAATGAAATCCTCTTACACAGTAGCTAACTGGATATGCTGTCCCAAACTGCTGAGGACCTGCAGACTTAAGGATGTGGGAAAACCCAAAAGCTCTGATCTCCCAGTCCAAGGATAACTTGCCTCAGCAACACAAAGCACTAAATTCACCTCATACACACAATTAAGTTTTAAAAAGATGTTTGTTTTGTTTTTAACAATGTGTTATTTTTAAGTTTAGTGCTCAAACTGTACTTTACTGGTATGATCACTTTCAGAGTATGGAATGAAAATGGAAGCAAGTCCCCAAATGTGCTGCAAGTTATCTCTATGCCATTATTCAACTTAATTCTTCTAGTGCAAACAACTCCAGAACGGAGCAGTGCTTTCATAAGCTCACTCACACCTTTGGCAGACATTAGAATTTATACTAACAAGTGATAAACTTCTAGGTATGTTATCCATTTATACAAAGCAAAGTGCAGCATTAGTTATCTGGCAAGATTTTTGGTTACACTTATGTCTATCTGTGACATAGGCTAAATTCAACAGTTCTCTACAGACTGCCACATTAATCAAAAAGACTTTGCTACAGTGCTCATGAGCTCTCTGTCCAGGAATCGCAAGGCGATGAAATCAGGGACTGAACTGCCCTATGTTACTGAGGGATAAAGGGCAAAATCTTTGCTCAAGAGCATGCAAAAATCCTGTAACAGAACTAGGAACTTCTTCTTTCATTCTTTTTATTAGTAAAATGATCTTAAATGCTCATAGCAAAGTAAAATTAAATAAGCAAAGTAGATATCAGTGATCTTCCCACTCATAACAAGATGGACACACAAAGAAAAATTCATTACCAATGTTAACTGGAGCTACGTTTGCTTGTGCCAGCATCATATATGAAAAGCAATAGCATGCATAAAGAAGTTTCAATTAGCATAGAATGGTCACGGAATACAATTTAAAGTGTAACTGAATGACACCCCCCCACCCTTTACGATTTTTTCTGACCTGAGATTGAGCATTTTACAGTGGTTCCAAGGGGTATTTACGGCTCAGACCTCTGAAAAAAACTTTCCTACCTCAGAAATCCAGTTCCTCTGCAGTCACTCTGAATAGACCTAATGAAGTAGCTCACCTTTTGCATTATATACTCTGATGCATGGTGTGTACATTTTGCAAGGGAGAAGAAAATAGAGTTAGCCATTCTGCCAAAACAGGACAGTATTAAAGAAGCGAAGGCAAATATATTTAAATTCAGCTAACAGACTGTTCTGTAAGAAAGGATCTTCCACGTTGAGTCATTCCTGGAGCAGAGTGCGTAGATCCAGAACAGGGGAAACTGACCCTCCAATGCAAGCTGCAATTACCCTCTCCCTCCCAAAAAGGAGCAAGTATATACCCTGCACATACTTAATCTCAGAAATAAGCTGATGGGTTTTACCTGTTCTCGATGCCCACACTTGGCTGCCACTTGCAGTGACTGGAATGGAGAGGAGTGATTTCGGAAGGACGGGCAGAAGGACCATGCTGACTCCATATGGATAATACCCTACCCAATGAGTATGGCAATGAGGAGACGAGGTCGTCGGATACACACCTTGGATACCTGTCCCCTTTCAAACCCTGTGTGAACTGGGATATAAATAGTCTCTGGATAGTAGGAATATGACTGGTTAAGTTTCTTTTTCTTGTCCAAATCCTGTAACATCCAGGGGAAGAAAGTGCTAATACTGTGTGAAGGCCAAGCGTGGAACAACCTCCTCTTCTTCCAACTACAGTGTTTCTTCCAGGGTCAGGATGAACAGCAACAGTCCTTGGGGTTGTTATGGAGTGAGAGGAATGAAGTTCATTATTTACACTGGAATCTTCCTTGAAAGCTGTTGTATCTGAACAGTTCTGAGACAGGAGAAAAGACAAAGTCCACTTTGAAGCTGGTGCTGGCGTTTCTCTGAAAACTGGTCTGTGATGTACAGAGTGCTGGGATGTAATCCCTCTGAGGTCTGTCACAGGACTGGAGTCCAATTTTATGTGAAAAGAAACTGGGGAAATTGAGGTGTCCAAGAAAGAGGTTGGAGGCTTGTGGCTTAAATCTGAAGAAAGTATTTTGGTAGTTTCTACAGGATAAAGTGCCAAAGGCTGAAAGCTGAACATCTTGGTGCACCAGCTGTCAGCCCAGCGTGAGTGTACGTTCCTGTCAATGCAAGAAAAGGCTTCCAAGAGATTTTTAGATCTACATTGGTTGTACCTGTCACCCACTGGAAGAATTTCAGAAGAATATGGCAGAGGTTCTAAGTTACGGCTGCTTTTGGCAGGGGCCAGGAGCTTGCTGGCCATTATAGACAACTTGCTCAACAATGCTGGCTCTTTGGTACATTTTCTAAATTTCAAGCTGTTCAACAAACTGCACCTCTTGGCCCTCTGCCTTGGCATATGCGCAAATCTCATGGCTGTTTCCTTTTCCACTGTCAGTGGCTTACATGGAAAGTACAAAGATTCCAGAAGTGTGTTTTCCTGTTTAGGGAGTATTTCCAGGGGAATCTCAGAGAAAGGTGAACTTTTAATTTTTTTGATTTTTCTTACAGTTTTTAGCTGATACAATGTGGGAACTTTTTTGCATGTCCTTCCAGGTTGTATTTTTAATGGAAGAGGTCCTCTTAGTTTATTTGTAGTTCCTCTTTGTTTATTTGTAGTTCCAAAGGCACCAGGGATCCCATCATACCCTAAATTAAGGTTCAGGTTTTCCATTTCTGAATCCTGAGTCTTCAAAAACTGTGAACTAATAAAATCTGCAGTAATCTTTGGCCTTTTAACTTCTTGTAAAGTGCTACATAGTTTCCTTTCACTGCCTCTGACAGCAAAATTCTCCTCTGAAGGACCTCCAAACTTTGTATTTCTAGATGTCATCAACTCAGCTGAAGAGCTGCCTAAGAGTTCAGAACTGTGCAACATACTTGGTTGCAGTATGATTTTTGCTTTCTCCTGATGTTCTAACTTCTGTTTTTGTTGTGCCTTGTCCAACTGATGTACTTCCATCTTTCCATATTTCTTTTGTTTAAGTACTTGACATTCCTCTATTTGATCAAGTCTCTCTGAACCTAAAGCCTCATTTTCCTTGCAAACTGCACGAGTTGGTACTTTGTCCTGGCTTTCTGTTAACTCCTTTACATTATCTTTGCTCGGTGCATTTAATTTGTAAGGCACACACACTTCACTGCAAACCACACAGTTTGGGGATGGTTCTTTGCAACTGTCTGATAGTGTGCTCAGAGGTGGAGAAAATGTGGGCGTTGCATCATCCTGCAGTTCTGGGGCAGCCTCTGTGTCAGATACAGCTCCAGCCTGACAATCATGCACAGTTTTTGAAAGTACACTGGTACCTGCTAAGTTTGGGAGGTTTGTATCATTTTTTCTTTGTTTTGAAAGATTATTCAGTTTGGATCTTGGGATTCCTTCCAAAACCTTTCCATAATTCTCCATCCTGAGGGGGACTATTTTGCTACCAGACTCTTCAGAATCTTCCAACAAGGCCCATGGACAATCTTTGGGCAACCTTCTTCTACAGGCTACCTGTTTTCCTGTCTTCTCTTCTACACAGGTATTCTTAAACTTCTCTTCACAGGGAGGACTTTTTGGCGAGCTCACATCCATGTCTTTCACAGGTGGCATGCAAAGCCCCTCACCTTTCAGACTTTCTTTGCTGTGGGCACAAACTCTTGAGCTTTTGGCACCATTCAGAGAGCCAGCTGCTGATTCATTCCCTGAAGATGGAACCTCAATATTGCTGGATTTTTTCTTAACGGAAATTGTTACAGAAAGAATTTTTGTCAATGAAGTATCTTTGCTAAATTTTTTGTCTGAAGATGAAATATCTCTTTGTGTATTCTCAGGTGACGTACACAGCTTTTCTTTCTCAGGCAGAGAGATGTGAGAGTGCAGAGCTGACATTGTTTCTGAATCCAGCCGAGTCTTATTCAAAGTTTCTTGGATGTCAAACTTTTCAGAATGGGATGCACAAATACCCCTTTGATCATCAGTTTCTTTACCAGGCTCAAAAGTTAACTGTGGGCAAAAATTATTTAAGGTAGGATTTATACTCAGACTTTCTCTGTTTTCTGTATCTGAAAGCACATTTATATTTTCTGGCTTATCTGTATTCTTAAATTTCTCTTCACCGGGAGGACTTTTTGATGAGTTCACATCCATGTCTTTCACAGGTGGCATGCAAAGCCCCTCACCTTTCAGACTTTCTTTGCTGTGGGCACAAACTCTTGAGCTTTTGGCACCATTCAGAGAGCCAGCTGCTGATTCATTCCCTGAAGATGGAACCTCAGTATTGATGGATTTTTTCTTAACAGAAATTGTTACAGAAAGAAATTTTGTCATTGAAGTATCTTTGCTAAAAACTTCAGCTGGAGATGAATCACAATTATCTCTTTGTATACTCTCAGGTGACATACACAGCTTTTCTTTCTCAGGCAGAGAGATGTGAGAGTGCAGAGCTGACAGAGTTTCTGAATTCACCTGAGTCTCAACAGAAGATTCTTGGATGTCAAACTTTCCAAAATGAGATGGACCAATGCCCCTTTGAGCATCAGTTTCTTTACCAGGCTCAAAAGTTAACTGTGGGCAAAAATTATTTAAGGTAGGATTTATACTCAGACTTTCTCTGTTTTCCGTATCTGAAAGCACATTCCCATTTTCTGGCTTGTATGAAAGACTCTCATGAATTGATGAAATGGGCAAAAATTGGGCACTAATTGTATTTTCCTGGTTCTCCACCAACCACTTCATCTTTGGCAAAGATTGCTGCGTTTTGTTTCCTGCAAACACTAGCTCTGCTTTCTCTTTTGCACATTTGATAAAACGAGCATGCTGTGAGCAAGGTGGCTTGTCATCAGAAAAGTTTTCTTCAAGAGTTCCTTTATTGTTTCTTTCACATCTGTTCTCATGTTCTTGTAGTTTGCTTGTCTTCTCTTCGATTAGATCACTGATGGAGCCCATGTATCCTGAAGAATCTTCATTTTTCACACCAATTAAAGAGTCCAAACCCACTACATTCTCTTGTAGAGCTCCTTCAAACCTGGCTTCTCTTGCATATTTATGGTCTAACAGAGGCAGGTCACCACCTGTTTTCAGCAGAATCTCTTCACTGTGATTAGGACCAGTTCCGTCTCTTTCCACAGAACTACCCATGGTTTGTAAGCCAGTGTTTGGTTGGTTGGTTAAACTTTCTAAATGTTGCTCACTGCCCAGCGCTGGGCCATTAAATTCACTCTGACACGGATGAAACTGATTTCCCATTGGACAAAGAGTCTCTTCTGTTTGGCCAGCACATTGTGTTGGAATGTTCACATTGTCAAGTGCTGGGCATGGATCACAGATTGAAGTGCTACACCCAGAGAGATCAGCTGTGAGCAATGGCATTTCTTCCTGCTCACGTGTGTCAAGTTCTCTTTTCCATGGGCCTAACAGAGAGCTGTAAAATCCAAAATTATGAGCACAGGTGTTTTTGCTCAAATATCTGACTAATAGCTGTTCATTAGTCTTATTTCTCTGATTGCCTTCAGGGGCGTTTGGGGAATCCACAGCTCTTGTTTTATCAAATTCATCTGTCTGGGAAGCACACGTGCCAATCTGTTCTTTTGCCTCATCTCTGTGACAAGGAATTTCACTGCCCGTTACTTTACGAAGATCCAGTTGTTCCACAACTTCCATATTCTTATTTGAAATCTCATCTCTTGCCAAGGTAGCAGTAGACTTCTCTGCAGTATATGCTGAGCAAAACATGGTTTTTGCTGTGGGAATGTCATTTATCCCATGCAGAGCTATACCTCTGTTGCCCCAGTCATTTTCGCAAAGAAGAGATCCACATGCCAAAGGGGTGTGTGCATCTGGAACGATGATTGCCTCTTTACTGTTATATCCTGATGGAGACTCTCCTTCCAAATTATCATTTTCTTCAATCTTATCAACTTCAACACCAGCAGAATGACCGTTCAGGAAAACTTCATCCACGCGTGTACTCCCTGATAAAATACAGGACGTATCAGCAGCTGCACACTGGTTTTTTATACTCTGATTATTACAATTCCATGTGTGACAATGTTCGTTTTCTAAACCAGTGACCACTCTCTCCATATTTCCTGCAGAAGATTCTATGTTCATTTGGGATACTCTGCTTGCTGTATTAGGGTTATCAAAAGTCCTGGAACTTACTGAACACTTGAATTTGTCTTTATGAAGCAAAACTTCAGCAACTTGTTCCACTGTTGTTCCAGAAGCACCAATTGATTCTTTTCCAGACAGATTATCCCAAGCCTTGTCCCTGCATGAAACTTCCTTAGTAGTACAAGGAAGACACTCATTATAGTGAAGTTCTCTTAATTTTTGTAAAACAGGAGGTAGAGTTATATTTAGTGTATAAAACAAATTCATTTTGTTCCCAGTGGATAAGCTGTCACTACTATCAGCTTCTGCAGCTCCAACTAAACCACCAGACAACTCTTCTGATGTTGTATTGCTCTCAGAGTCTTTTTCAAGCAGTTGTGCCTTGGGTGAGTCTTTTTTTGGCTTGATACTAAGATCAAGACAGCTGTGGTTACTGAGAGGAGGAATTTTACTGGCAGTACTATAAAAGCATATGTCTCTCTGCCCAGTTTCATGGGAAGCAACGTTACTCGTTTCCACCCACAAACTATTTTCTTGTATATCATCCTTGCATGGGTCACTGACAGAGAATTGCCACTGGTCCTTTTTCAACTTATCACCTTCTGATGGCAATATTTTAAATTTTTCTTTCGAGAACTCCTCAGGAGATGAAGCAACAGAACTAAAAACTGAAGAATGAAAGTGCTCAGAATTAGCAGCCTCTTGAGCTTCAGGGCAGCTACGAATGTCAATGTTATCTCCCACAACAATTTTTCTCCAGACTTCAGCAACCTCTTCAGATTCAGAGCTGTATGATTTTCCTATAGTGGCATTTAATTCCCCAGGATCAATTTCGCCCTTCCTTGCACTAGATAATCCTTCGTTCCTTACCACTGAGATCTGCTCTACTGGTACAGATGTGGAGGTTTGGTTTTCTACAAACCCAGTTCCATGATCATAAAGAGTGTGATGTTCAGTGTCTTGGAGAAGGTACTTGCGGGGGGTTTCATGGATAATTCCATGAACTGCAGAACTGCTTTCTAGTGGCGTATTTCCAAAGCCCAGATAAGAGGTGCTTTTCAGAACCGGACATAAAACTTCAGAACTTTGTGTGGAAAGTGTTCTACAGCTTTTTACTGAGAACAACCCATGAGGTTCATTTTGTTTAGGTACAGGACCCTTAAAGAAGTCATAAGCTTCGTTTTCTTCATCCTGCTGACAAGTCCGGCAATTAGCAAATAACGTACTGAATTCATTAAGAGGATTTCGTCTGGGTAACTTTTCTTCTCTAATCTCCAAAACAGATACACCATTCCCCCCTGTTCTCAATCGCATAGCAGTATGGGATTTTGACCCACTATAGTCACTTGTTTCTTGTGGATGATCTGTAGCTGCTCCAATGTCCGTGACTTTTAAAGGCTCTAAAAAATCTAAGATGCTGGTTTCTGAAGCCCCAACTCTGGCCATGACTGTGTCTACATCTGGGCATTGATTGCTCTCAGGTGGAAGACCGTTACTCACTCTGTCATTCCTGTATCCTGCTTTACTAAATATCCTAGTCCCATCAGCCTTCATACCTTGTACTTCTTCAGTGAGCTTTGGCAGAGTTTCAGCTGTCACCTGAACATTTGTTTGGTCTTCTTCTGCATAAGAAAAAAATAAAGCAAATCAGAACCATATGCTAAATTTAGAAGGCATTCAGCTTACTAAGTACCTTTTGGTGTTGCACACAACACTCCTTGCAGTGCTGGTTACCAAAATGTTCTTGAAAGTGAGAATTGATGCTAACAATTTTACTACAAGTGTTTAGAGGAAAAAACAAACTACTCCACCACAAAGCTAAGGCAACAAGCAGTCCTTTTCAATACAGACATTCCCATGAGCAGCAGGCATTCCAAGTCCTGTATATTTCAGATTCCTCTAATATCAAGCTAGGTGAATGCAGGTCCTGTAACTTAACACATAAGAAGCCATGGCCAGCATAATAATAATTATTTGTAACATCAAAACTCAACATAGGCTGGGACTTGATCTGCTCCAGCCTAGAAATATGGCTGTGCACTGAGTGGCCATTTCCATTTCTTCTTCCTTGAAGACATGTCTGTCAGTAACTCATCCATAGGAAAACATGACATATCTCATATGCCCAAGCAATTTGGATTATTCATAAACTTTTTCTGTAAAATCACAAAGAAGGTGCTAATTAAAATTACAGTTACTGTAGAATATCTTCATACTCCAAATTTTACAGGGAACATATTTACTCAGACTTCTGCAGATCTTTTCCCTACTTTCTAGTAAGCACCAAGACTAGATGGCATTTGTCAGCTAAATACAAGTTTAGGTAAAGACAGCAGGGAGGGAGAAAGAAAATAATTACTAGATGCAGGCAAAGTGACCAAAGTACTTGGAGCTAGAAGATTATGAAGGATCATAATGAAATTAATAATTAGTTTAGCTGTCCTCTTTCTTTGGATTCTGCACTTTTAATTTTATTTTTTAGAACACTCAAAAATGAATGCATAATTCTTTTCTATATGTATGCTATTACTGCTCTCATACACTCCATCTTTGAAACAAAAGGAAATGCAAAACATCTGCTATTAAACAACCTCTTCTGCTTTGAAGTAGGTATTTGAAACAAATAACTAAAACACATCTTCTACAGAAAAAGTCTTCAGGCAAGTACATACACTGCCAGGAGAAAGTAAAGCGTTAAGTTTTGATATTGTTATAGCTACGCAGGGTAATCGTTTCTACCATAAAACAAAATAAAGGAGCCATCCCACAATCACTCATCCATTTTAAATCAACAATAAATAACTGGGAGAGAAGCAGGGGCTGAATAGTGATGTACAGCTAAAATAACTACCTGTGTTCCTCAGAGATCCTGCAATTTCAGTGCAACAGGTTCTCAAAGACTTTGCCTCTTGCTGGTTTAAGTGAGGGTTCTCCTGAAACAAGACAGAAATATCAGTGGAAATGGTTGGATTTTCTGAAGTACATCATGTCACAGGGACTGGCATCTGCTCAGCTGAGTTAGTTCAGAATAAGAAATTCACTAAGAAACCTCCAGACATATCAGCCTTGGCCAGAGGCAGCCTTGCATTGCAAGTGCTTCACACAAGCACTAAGGATGTAACCCCAAAACATCTGTATTTAGCAGCAACGAAGTCTTGTGATGGGGCAGCTAAAATGTAAGTACATAGCTTAAAATGCAAATCGTTGAAAATTGGAATGAAAAGAGTAATCCAGTCTCCAAGTCTAGCTCACACCCCCAAACCACTACCACTAGGCTTCTGGGAAGATGCATGCATTTTCTGTCTCTATTAGAACTTGCCTTCTTCTACTCCTTGCCTGAGCTCAAAACCTCAAAACCACAAACCCAGGAACAGATAACCTAGGTCTGCCAACAAAAACACCAAGCCATGATCCCAAAACCAAACTACCTGCATTTAGAAATATGTGAAAATTCATCTTGGAAAACTGAATGACTACAAAGAATTTAATAATTTTAATTTCACAAACTTTCAGATAAATCAAACAAATATCAAAATTTGTAATTAAACACATACATTATTTTAGTATTATGCAACACCCAATAATTAAGGTAAAACACTCACCTGTGCACCTTGTTCTGTTACATATCTGCCTTACGCCATTCCAACAGTATTTAAGAAAGTGAAAACCTTGATATTTTAAAATGCTGCTGGTCTACTGAACTACAGCCTAATTTTTCACTGGACCCATGATAATCCAGATACTCACACACACACACACACACACACACACACCCTGGATGTGTCCAAGGCCAGGCTGGATGGGGCTCTGAGCAACCTAGTCTACTGGCATGGGCATGAGGGTTGGAACAAGATGACCTTCAAGGCCCTCTTCCAACCTAAACCATTCTATGATTCTATACTACAAGACACAAAAAAGAACCAGGAAACCCATAGCCAAACCCACTGCCTAGTGACTCTAACCCTAAATTCAAATTATCATGCAGGGATTCATTTCTGCATTCACTTACTTGTTCTGACCAACTTTCCCCCAGAGTTAAAGGACAACATTCAGCATGACGGTCCGTAGCACCTTGTGCCTCTTCATCTTCTTTCTGGTATCCATCACTAGAACAGTCTAGTTTCCTAAAGTGTCTTTTTCTGGTTTTTTCATCCTCTTCAAGGTCTCCAGCTTGTAGTAATTCTTCAGGAAAGGATTCTGCTGGCCTGTGAGAAATCATCTCGAGCATATCACCCAAATCCTCTGTCTTCTGGCAAAAGTTTCCTACTGCAGAAGTCCATGGCCCATCCCTGTGTGCTAGCACGGGTACCGGCCCATCAGACTGTGCATCTAATCCAAGGCTGGGCCCCGGTACTGCCATGAGTTCCGCGGAGATGCTCTCCGGCAGTCCAGTGTACAACTCTTCTATTACAGCAGACACAGAACAATCAAGGAGAGACTCCACCCCAGATGAGAGCATCAGGGCTGTTGAAGATCAGCTGTCCTGAGCATTTCAATTTATCCTAAAAATAAAAGCAATGTTAAATCAACATACATAGGATTAATCATAGAAAATCCTGAGCTGGAAGGGACTCTCAAGGATCACTGAAGTCCAAATCTTGGACTAAATGAAAAAGAAAAGCTTAACTCCTCAAGATTCAAGTATATATGTTTAAGAAAGATACTTCCAAATATGTCTTTAAGAAAGGGGCTGAGAAACATTTGAGTATCTAAGGAAATGTTTCATGAATGAAAGAAGAGAATGGAGACAAACAGATATTCTCAAGACTCATTTTTCACATTCAAACATCTCTTTGCAGATTTAACCACATCTTCTGAAAAACCTGAGAAGAGGTTATAAAGCAAATCACTGGGGCTTGTATTAGACATCCTACTCCTTCACTAAAACTAAAGGATCGTTTGATTTCCTGGGATTTCCAGGAGTTTCTAGTCCTTGGAAAAAAGCTCCAACTTTTCTTCACATGCTTTGCCTCAAACGAACACTTCCTAAGCCATCAGCCAGCAGACTGTGCCTCTCATGTGAGCACCTGATACGCTGTACAGAGGATGCCCTGTGCCAGGACACAGCCCCGGTCCCCGGATCCTTGTCAGCCCAGAACCGAACACCGCGGTACGCGGCAGCTGCTTTGTGAGCACGGGAGAGGAGCTCCGGCTGACCTGACACCGCTCCTGTCGGCATCGGGAATACCCCGACGTGAAAATGCCGCCGTGAAAATCGCTCCTCAAGGCTCACGGACAGGAACGGGCTAAGCTAGGCTTTAGAGGAGCATCAGTTAGTCAGTTTACCAAAACACGGGCTGATCAGCCGAGCGTTGATCTCTGCTCCTTTAGCAAGAGCAGCTTGTACAGGAACAGGTGAAACTCGCGCCAGCCTGCTGGGAACATGCGAGGCCATTCGTCCCCGGGAGACCATCACCCTCCCGGCAATGCTGCCCGAGCGCAGCCACGGCCAGGACCGGGGGCGACCCTTTATTCCAAGCGTCGCAGCAGCGCCGACGGACTCGGCCCCGAGCCCCGCTCCTTCTCCGCGGCAGGAGCCCCCGCACCGGCCGCCCCCAAGCGTCCGCACCCGCCCTGCGGCAGCGCACCGGAGACCGCCGCTCTCGGTAATTATACAACCGCCGGTGTCTCCCCCGATGCCGGCAGGGTGCAGGCTCGGCCCCGCAGATCTCCCGCCCCGCCGCGCCGCGCCGCGCCTAGG
>VXAZ01004954.1:780881-981601 GCA_013399875.1 Gymnorhina tibicen | reverse complement strand
CCCCGCCCCGCGCGCATCACTTCCGTATCCGGGGCCGCCGCGCGCACGGGCCCGGCAGCCGTTGCTCTGGCCCCGCCTCCGGCACGCCCGCTCCGACCCCCTCCCACATGGCCACGCCCCTTCGCCGGCCGGTGTCCCTCAGCCCCCGCCCCCTGCGGTGGGCGTGTCCCGGCCCGCTCCTTCCCACGGTGGTGGCGCGAGTGTCACGTGGTGCGCGGTCCCGGACGCGGAAGTGCCGCGCGCTACCCGCGGGACCGGTGGGACATGTACCGGTAGGTCAGGGTCCCGCGCTCAGATGCTCCGCGGGCAGGGGCGGGGCTGCGCTCTGCTCTGCCGCGGCACGGCTGGCCCCGGCCGCGCTGCCCTGTGGGGCTGCCTCGGCCCGCGGCGGCTGTGAGCGGCACGAAGGGTTAAGGCATCTGAGCTCCCTCCGCGCCCGGACTGCGCCGTTGCCCTCGGTGTCCTTCTCCCGGGGCTCTGGCGGGAGCCGCCGCGCTGCTCGCTCTGCGCTACTGCCCCCCGTGCGGGTAAGGACCCTGGCGGGGCCTTCTGTGTCAGATTACCCCTCGCTTTTGCTCCGGGCAGGAACTCGACGTCTCGTTGGGCTTCTCTTTCCTTTATAAGCGAGCAGCCGAATGAACGCCGCGGTTCCGTAGCGGGTTAATGACTGTAGGCATGGGAGCGGGACTGTAACTGCTCGGGTTTGTTTGCTCTCCGCTCCGGCCCTGCTGCTTGTGGCGTTCCCGGTGCGGCTCTGCCGGCTCGCAGCACTAAGCGGCGCCTCTTTCCAGACTCGCATCAGTTCCAAGTTATAGAGTTTATTTTAACAAATTTTGGAGGTACGGATTTTTTTCCCACCACGACTCTGTAGCTCGGTAATTGACTTTCTGCCAAGCACATCTGCAAGCTCAACCCTTTAATCTATTTGAAAAGCACGCTTTTAGGTTCCTCTCTCCTTGTGCCTGTACCTGTAGCTGCCCCGCACTCCCCTCTGCTGCGCGCAGCTCTGCCGCGCTGCGATGAAATTGGCCGGGACAACGTGCTGTATTCACACGCAGAACATAGAGAATCGTTTTGTATTGACAATAGATCTGTTTGCTTTCATTTCTATGTTAGATACGCAAGATGCCTTCAACCGTCTTGGCTCGAAGCGGCTGAGAAGAACTGGAGCTCAAGATGAGAACTAACAAGGTGTACAAGCTCGTCATACATAAGAAGGGATTTGGAGGCAGTGGTCAGTATCCCCTAGTTTGTAACAGTGAGACCAGCACTCACTTAATTGAAAGCAATTGTTTTATCGATCTTTTTAACAAAGAGTGAAGATGGAACTTTGATGTAACAAGCAGTATTGCCAGCCAGAGTTTGGAAAGCTCTTTCTAATAGCAGGATACAGCAAAATAATGAATGTTTATTGGAAGTGAGCAAGATTGCATCTAAAAATAAAATTGCTTTATTTTTGCTTCCTCCCCTTTTGTTGCAACACTTTTAATCTGGTGTTTCAGTTACCCTAATGAGTGACATATATGTCAGTGACTTATGAATGCATGTACATGTGTTTCTGAGCACTAATAACAGTGCCACTGATTTGATTGCTCCCTACTTCTAGGCTTAGACATGTGGATAAACCTTGTCGAGATTCTATAGCTGTCTACTTTCCTGTTGATGTTTGTTGTACAAAAAGTGCAGAAGATGATTCTGGTTGCCTAAATAAGGCACAGTCTTTTGCTGAACACTTCTTTTGTGAAAGTTCTGTTATTTGAATTGTTTGTGCCTGCAAGAGTGGCTGATCTGAAGTGGCTGAGTAGGGATCCTGTCATGTGGTGAATGTAAAGCATTTTGCTGATGTGTTCATCTTGGTTTGGCATATTTATGCATACTGAGCTATTGTATGCAAAGATGCAGCTGTTTGTGTTTAGTATATATCTGTTCACTGCCCTCATTCATTTATGTCTTGTAGATGATGAACTGGTGGTGAATCCTAAAGTATTTCTTCAAATCAAGCTGGGAGATGTTGTGGAAATTGCACATCCCAATGATGAATACAGGTGAATTCTCTTTGCTGATATTAGTCAGGTTGGAGCACTGAAAGGATCTGTTCGTGTGTAGTGGTTTCTAGGGTGAGAGGCTCTTAGGGCTGATATAACTTTGCTTCAGGATGCTGCCATGATTTTTTTCTGCCAAAGAGAAGTAAAGAGGTTAACTTTAGCAAGAGTGCTTCCTTAAAATTTGTGGAATTTTGTGTTTGGTGTTAGTTTGCTGATCCTCCATAGGCCAAATAGCACCTGAATCTAGAATCTACAATGTCTGTATCCTCTTCCTACATCTGCTGTTACCTTAGGATTGTTCTTCTATCCTACACTATATCCTAGGCAAAATTAAAATTTTGTGGCCTTGTTGTATGAGCCTGTTCATCCTGCAGCCTGTACCTGAAAAGCAGCAGTACGCTTGTATGAGGCTCTGAGAAGTTCTTGTGTGACCTAATTTCCCATTTGTAGTATCAGCTTTACCTCAGGAGTACCTTATAAAGAGTGTAAGGAACAAGACAGAGTGACAGGTGGAGAAGATGGTGTATGAAGCTTTCTAGAAAATACTAATGTTTCTCTTTAGCTTATCCTATGGTCCATGTTACTAAATAGTTTTGAGTGTGTGATTTACCAGAGAGACTGTTGGTATCTCAACTTGTCTACCTTTTTTCTCTTCTCCATGCTAGTCCCCTGCTTCTACAAGTGAAGTCACTTAAGGAAGATTTGCAGAAAGGTAAAACTCTAGACTTATGCACAGTAAAATCATAGGAAGGGTTACATGACAGGGCTGTACCTGTGATTGGCTGATGTATTTTAATTTCATAAGAAAATCAATGCTTTGTCTGTTTAGCAAGGGAAGGATTAGAATTTTAACAGAAAATGAGCAGTTAGTTCTAAATCTGCTTTTGTTTGAGTAATGTGAGGTATGATTTAAACAAACTTGGCTTTTTAGCCCAAAATTTGTGTTTCATGACAGTCTCACTGTGTTAATTTTGTACCTGTAAACCCCTTGAAACCTTTTGGGGACATTCACTTCTCTGCTGTCCTTTTTCACTCTTGCGGCAGAAACGATAAGTGTGGATCAGACAGTTGCACAAGTGTTCCGCCTGCGGCCGTACCAGGATGTCCATGTCAATGTTGTTGACCCAAAGGTGTGTGGTTTTGCCACTTTTTTCCATCCATTGCATCACTTGACTCAAATCAGAGTCCTGTGACTTTCCATCTACAGTAGTCTGGGGAAAAGAAAGGCATTTATTTTTTATTGAAAGATACTTAGTCTTCTTCCCTAAGAAAATGAGCCTTAGAGTTTTGAATTATTTGTTGGTTTGTTACGTGTTCCTTCTCTCCCTACCATTTCTGCTCTCTTTCTGAACTCTATGATCCAGCTTCAGTAGAGCTTGATAGAAATGCAGACATTTCACATATCTTTAAATTTCAGAAATTCATGAGAACCAGGCAGAGTAAAGAGAAATGGAAAGTGTCCTAGTCAAAAGAAGAGCCATGGCCTGGATTTGCATTATTTGATACCACAGAGCCTCTTACAGAGAGGCATTTCCTGTAAATGTCCCAACTATTAAAAGAGCTGTGCTCAGAACTTACATTCTGCACAAGACAAAAACCTACAGGAAATGAGGCTTCCTTAATTTCATGAACAATTGCAGTAATTTGTTTTATTTGAGCTTCCAGTCTGCACTGAGACTCGCAGTACAGATTTAGTCCTCGGACTTTTTCTGATCACATTGTGCAATGTTTTGCAGCTCACAGTAGTTGGGGTACATGCACAACTTTGGTATTTATTTGTATGGGCTTCCCTTTTATCTTGCAATTTTATTGACTTGCTTTTGAATGGTCCTTCTTGTAACATTCGGTTATTAAATGAACAGATCGGTGGGCCCTACTTAAAAACAACCACTAAAATCTAAGCACTGTTTTTCATCCATTTCCCAGGAGGTGACCTTGGACTTGGTGGAGCTGACATTTAAAGATCAGTATATTGGGCGTGGGGATATGTGGCGACTGAAGAAGAGTTTGGTAAGGCCCCTGCTGCCCTTGTGTAGGGTGCAGGTGATGTACCTTTTATTTTGCTTGCTGTGAAAGAAAATAGGTGCTTTACAAAATGCAGAAAACTGAAGACAAAGACAGTATCAGCAGCTCCTGAGGATCTTGTGCTGTGAGTGGCACATGAGAGTTGGATGTAAATGTGTTGTAGAAAAACAAATCCCATCATTTCCTGCTCCACTGCTATAATGTTGATTACTGCCTTGGGCACTGAAAATGCTGTTGAAAGTTTTTTTGCTTATGTTCTGAATTTTAATGATTTACTACATTTGGAAGGAATTGAATCCAAATGTTTTTCAAGTAGAAGTATGCTGAAGTGTCCCCTCCCTGAGAGTACCACTTAATAAGCAGCTATTAGAATATTTTCTCCCTGCATCTCTGAAGTGCAGTCTTTGGCTCCTCTAAGTGCAGTGAATTAGGCAAATTAGAGTTAGAGTTTATATGAGTGAAAAGTGATTTTCTGTTGCCTACAACAGAGGTTCTGTAGGCTGAGCTATTAGTAGTAACTACACTGAATGGATTTTGTGACTTGTTGTAAAAGTCACGTGTTTGAGTGCAAGTGGTTTTTTTGTACATTGTTCTACTCACTCTGATCCCGCTCTTCTTCTAACACATGTAACTCTTCTTTCCTAGGTCAGCACATGTGCATATGTCACCCAAAAAGTCGAATTTGCAGGTATCAGGTCAGTGCCTCCTCTGTGGGCTTATTGTTACTTATTGCTTTAGCTTCATGAGTTCTAAGTATCCAACTGGAGACTCTTCTCTGAAAAATTCTTCATGTTTCATTGTTCTCTTACTCATCTACAGATCTCTAGCTGCACCATGGGGTGGGGAAAGGATTCTATCTGATTTGGGGTGAAAGAAACTAATAGTAGGGCAGCCAGCTACACTCGTGGCCTTTGATGAAGGCCAAATAATTTTCTTTTTAGCTCTTAGAATATTTCCCCCCCCTTCCCAAGCTGTATTAATAGTTCAGAGGGGGCTACTTCAGTTGCTGTTGGGGTGACACAAGGACAAGGAAATGTGCAGATGCACAGAGGGAAATGGCTGTTTGACATCTTCTGGGTTAAAGATCAGATTTTAACCAAATAAGTCATCCTCGAGTGCAGATTTTGGTACATTTCTTATTTGCTCAAATACTGATTCTCTAATCTTCATATTCAAATATTCTGCACTTCTTTTCTTCCAGGGCCCAGGCAGGTGAACTGTGGGTAAAGAGTGAGAAAGTCACTTGTGGATACATCAGTGAGGACACCCGGGTAAGAGTTCAGGGAACAGGGGGAAAGCAGTTTTTCCCTTCCTTTGCTTGCCAGGTTGTTTGTAATTCTATCTTGCCTGCAGATTTGTATGGATCATTGGAATTGGCTGTGTTGTAAGGTGAAGAATGGCAATAAGTTCAGGACAATGAATCATTATTAAACTTCAGCTCTGCTGTGCTGGCAGCACTAGGAATGACTTGTTAGAGAGGAAATGCCAGCTTGTTAGAGGGGAAATTCCCTGTGATGAAAGGGCCACAGTTGTATAAGTTGCTGTGTAGTTAACCTCTTCATTTGGGCCTTTTAATGCATGTACTTTGTTTTAAATAAGTTTCATTCCTTTCATTCCTTTTCAGGTGGTCTTCCGCTCCACTTCTGCCATGGTTTATATTTTTATCCAGATGAGCTGTGAAATGTGGGATTTTGATATTTATGGTATGTGGGTAATGAACCTGCCTGTGAATGTGGATGGTAGCAGCTGTCCTTTCTGTCCCTACTAGAAAACTGCCACTGCTATTTATTTCTGCCACTACTAGCAAACGAAGATGTCCTGCCTTTGGCCTAAGCAGTGCTCCAAGGTCTGCTGAGGTGTTGCCTTAGATCCTTACTTGCAGTCCCACCCATTTCTGTCCCTGGCTTTCCCATCATTTTCCCGTCCCTGTAGAGCCTGGGTATCATTGTCTCAGTGATGAAATCACTGTGAGCACTGGAAAGGTTTTGTATGGGTATGAACATGTTGGATGATGAGAGCAGGTGCAAGTTTGTGAATCCTGAAGCCAGAAATGTATGGAAGTCCTGTGCAAAGAGGACCTCGATGTTTTAGATTTCTCTTGACATTGGCTTACTGGGGAAGTAAAACCTGCCTTAGCTGAGGTAGAAGTTGGTAACTTCAGCTGGAAGTATTACAACTTTAGGCATTAAGAATGAGTCACTTCTCTATGTCATCCTATTTTTTTTCCTGGCTGAATTCTTTAGCAAACCTCTTGCCACTTCCTTTGACCATGTGTTTACGCATATGGAACTGGGCAACTATTCAAAACAGAGCAGGGGATCAGTTGTGCATTCTATGCCTAAAAGACAGTACAGATGCTTGCCCAGCATGCTGAAAATGTGTTGGAAAAATGAATTAAAGGTCAGATCCTTCTGGCAGTAAGAGTCATGTTTACGTCCTCTGAAAAAGTGATGCTTTTAAATCTTTTTATCATAAAACAGTCATGCTTTTTAATCTTTTTATAATGTTATTTTAGTGATATTGCCCTTTATTATGCACAAAGCTGCTCTAATTTTAATAAATATAATTGTCCTAGAATCTTAGGGTTAGATATGCCCCATAGTTGAAGTAACTATTGTTATCTGATTCTTGGGAGATTTTTATTTTGCAGGGGATCTATACTTTGAGAAAGCTGTGAATGGTTTCCTTGCTGACCTCTTCACAAAATGGAAGGTAAAAAGTTGATTAAGTTCAGTTTTAATTTTTTGTTTCTCTGGAATTGTTAGGGGCATCTCTCTGAACAGTAACACATCAGAATATCAAATTGCTGTAGGTATAAACAAATGGTGTCAACTGTCTGTTTTCTAAACAAAAATATTGGCAACTACAGAGAGGAGCTTCTTTAGAGACTAGTGGAGAGTGTTCCTGGTAAATATGATACAGCCAAGCAGCACAGAATCTGCAGGACAGACCATTTTGTTATTTCAGAGAGGCAGATGGAGCACTAATGTAGATCCATTAATGCAACAGTCTAGTTTTTGTTAGTTACCTTTGTTTCTGGGTGTGAGAGAAGAAAGGGTGTTACTATATGTGTATATACACAGTTTTCTGCAGAATGTGACTTTTAAGGTTTTCTTTTTGCATTTGTTCTTCCTGGACAGGAGAAGAATTGCAGCCATGAAGTGACAGTGGTTCTATTTTCAAGAACATTTTATGAAGCAAAATCTGTAGGTATGCAAATTCTCTGCTTTCATGCTTCCATTTTTAAACCTATCTTCTCTCTTGAAAGTTGGTCACAGGCTGACAGGGACTTTTTCTCTTTTTTTAATTGCCATGTTCAAAGTATTCTCTATCGAACACAGTAGGTACACAGTGATTGTTGTGAAAGTACTGCAGTGAAAACCTTACATAGAAGAATGTCACAAATTTTCCTCATCATACTCAAGCTGTCATATTGGTTTAAAAGCAGTTTTTGTATTGTATAGAAGGTCTGATATTTCTGCAATTATTTTGGTTTTTTGTTTGTTTGGTGGTGGCTTTTCCTGGTTTTTTGTTTGTTTATTTTTAATGGAAATAATAGCTTCTTGCTGGAAAAGGTGAGTCATTTCTATACAAGAGCATGGGATAAGATGTGCTTTTCCTTCCATTTCAGATGAGTTTCCTGAAACACATCGTGCATCTATTCGGCAGGATCATGAGGGACGATTTTATGAAGATTTTTACAAGTATGTTTTCTTCCCAGCTCTTTTCACGTCTTGTCCCACAGTGTTTGTGCAACCCAATGCACCCTTTTGTGCCTTTCCTTATAGTTTGTTAATCCCTTCTGACTTCCCCTCATGACTTTCTTTCATGGGCCTCATTAGGTTGTCTTTTTTCTAGAGTTGTAGTTCAGAATGAGAGGCGGGAAGAGTGGACCTCGTTGCTTGTGACCATTAAAAAGCTTTTCATCCAGTATCCTGTGTTGGTACGACTCGAGCAAGCAGGTACAAGAATCCTCTATTCCCTGCTTTTATCCTTTGCTCTCTCTCTCTTTTTTTGTGGGGTTTTTTTTTTTTTGGCTTGTCAGTAAGCTATCCAGTTTCAGTTGGAGTCTGGTGTTGTGCCTCTTAGTGCTCTCCTGGCTGAGCAATTTGCCTGGGTCTTTCTGTGAAACATAATAATATCAATTTTGCCTGTAATTTTTGAACTATTAGTATTTAGTACAGATGTATTTTTCTGTGCTTTTTTTTATTATATAAAGCTAGTCTATACAGGAATGATGATTTTTTTTTTCCCCTTCTGAATACTTTTCCAGAGGGCTTTCCTCCAGGTTACAATTCTACCTCAGCACAAGGGAACTACCTGGAGGCTATAAATCTTTCATTCAATGGTAAGTTATGAGCAATGGCTAAAAATATACCGGGGAAGAACCATTATAGCAGCTGCCAATAAATGGGTGTGGACTTCTGTTACTTTTTCCTTAACACTGTGAAGAGGAGGGGAATACTAGGTGGTCACCTGCCTTGCTCTGAAAAGAAACATCCAGGGTCTTTTTAAAGTATTCCTGCATTCTCTCTGGCAGTGTTTGACAAGCATTACATCAACCGGAACTTCGACCGCACCGGGCAGATGTCGGTAGTGATCACCCCCGGGGTGGGGGTGTTTGAGGTGGATCGGCTCCTCATGATCCTGACCAAGCAGCGGATGATTGACAACGGTAAATAACTGTGCCTGCAGTCTCTCTGAAGGCAAACACAGATTTGGGACAGATCTAGCTTTTTCTGGCTGTGAAAAAGTATCTACGGTAACTTGTGTGCTCTGGGAGAGGGGTTACAGATGCAAGACTTGTCTGCACTTCATATTGAAATGGGCAGATTTGCAGAGTACTTACAGGCATTTAATTTCTTTTGTTTGTGATAGAGAACTTCACCTGTCCATGCAAACCTTTCCCTTAAAGGATAATCTTGCATGAGTTGCCTTAGTTTAGAAAAAACATTTCTTATATCCCCACAGGTACTGTTGGTTTGTAACCATACCATGGGACCGTTAACTACCATTTTCAGTATTATTGCCTCTTAAAATATGATGTGAATATGAATTGAGTATTCAATTCAAATTGATGATCTGTTTTGTCTTAGCATATCAGTCCTGCTTGGTTGATAGCCGAACTCTACTGTTGTCTGTTTACAGGGATAGGTGTGGATTTGGTATGCATGGGAGAGCAACCCTTGCATGCTGTACCACTCTTTAAGGTAAGGCTGCTTTTCCCTTCTCTCTTCCTACTACAAATGTTACTCATTTTGTGACTGGCTGGATAAAATTAGTTGCTTCTGAATTACTGTTGCAGCTCCATAATCGCTGTGGCCCTGGTGACTCACGAATGGGTGATGACTACAATATTCCACACTGGATAAATCATAGGTAGGTGAATTCTGTCAGCCTTTGCTAAACACTTCTGCTTTGCTTTCCTCTTCATAATCTCTTGAATTCTCTTTCTTCTTTCACTGTTTTATTTCCTCTGCTTTCCTTGTGAAGCAAAGGAAATATTGCATTACTTTTGCACAACTCTGGGCATTAATGCAACATAACAGAAATAACAGGGTTTTGAAACAGCTGGTGTGAGTCACTACAGTTGTGTAAATCAGAGAGAGTTGTGTCAATGGCACAGTGGATGTCTTTCTGTAGAAAGAAAATGAACTGGGCAATGCAGGTGTTAAGCATATGAAGAAGTGTCTAGACTGAGGCTGTACAAGTATCAAAGCCCTGTCTTTAGGCAAGGAGTAGCTTCTCTCAACCACCCCTCAGTATTTTCCATATGTTGTTTTATGCATATCCCATTTTCTCCATTCAATAGCTGACTCGGGTTCCTGGTCTGTTTACTGTGTAACAAACCAACTGTGTTGAGTTCTAAGAACACCTTAAAGCCACCCTGTTTTTTCTTTCAGTTTCTACACATCCAAAAGCCAACTCCTATGTAACAGCTTCACTCCACGGATCAAGCTGGCAGGAAGGAAGGTGGGTATCTTTCTGATTTATATTTTCTTACTAGTGTCTCGGTTTGAGACAAGTTTAGGGGGAAATGCTCTGGAAGGAACGTCTCCTCCCCAGAAGACAGGTTTCAGCACTCCCTCCCTCACCAATATGAAAGGATTTTCTTGGATGAAAGTGAAAAAAACTATTTATTTAACAAGCAGAGTGCTGGGAGGGCACAGGTTAAAAAAAAAAAAAAGAATAACTGTTAAAATATGAAACCTCCTCGCTGCGGAGAAAGCTGGTGGATTTAGAGTTCCCTCTGTAGCTGGCTCGGCCCCTCCCGAGGTCCGAGGCCGGGATGTGGCATCCCTGCAGCCTCCCTGCCGGTCCACAGGGTCCGATATCTGGTTCTTGGATCACAGCTAGGCCGAACAGTCCCAGAAGAGGAAGAAGAAGGTACCGGAGGATTTCGGTATGCCGGTACGGGAGAATTTCATGCCCCAGCTACCAGGCTAGCTAAAAGCAGGAAGGTGCTCCCTCGGCTCTGCAGCGGTGAGAAGGCGGGGGAGTGTGTGTGAGCCCTTGAACACAAACCGTGCTGACGAATTCGCCCAGCTTCTCTCCCCCCCTCTTCTGGACCCAGCTTAAAGCTGCGGGACCCATTTCTGGGCAATAAGCAGACGATAGGGGATTACAGTATTACCATAAAATCACCCCAAGACAACTAGCTTGTCAGATACCTCTTCTCAGTCAAGCATCAGAATATTTCTAGCAAGTAATCCAACAGCTGGAACTAACTTTCTGTGTTAAAAGGCTGTGAAAGCGAAGCTGCAAGGTTTGTTGTAGGGATTGTGAATGAGGAACTAGTTTGTAGGTCTTTCCTTTCTAGGATAAAACTGGGTGAGAAATGTTTTAGCCACCATAAAAATTAGAATTTCATTCTGTAACAAAGAACAGAAGAGAGGAAGAGGAGAGGAAGAAAGGTGTTGAGCATTGTGTTTTTCACACAGGTTTGTGACCAAGTATCAGTATTTAATATTTCTGAAGTTGTCTGGCTGCCTCACTGAGTCAGCAGGCTAAACTTTGTCTGCTTGATCACACTGGGGACGTTTCCTTAAAACATGCTGACTGTTTCCCTTCCCTCTGTCTTTTCTCTTGCTATCTCTTTTTTTCTTTCTTGTTTGTTTTTTTGGTCACTTCACGCTTCCTTTGTTGGACCCTCCAGCCACTGACGGAGAAAGCAAAAAATAATCGTGATGCCTGTAAGTAATTCTGTTCTGGAGTGATCTGTCCCACTGACTCCCAAACTAACAAACAGCTGCAGTAAGACAATGACACTTCAGCACAAGGAAGGGACAGTTGTTATAGAAAACCATCAAACCCATATTTCAGTGTTTCCTGTATTTGTTACTCAGGATGTTAATGTGCATGTGCCAGTTGACTTCTTGGCAATTATTCATTTAGTGTTTAGGATATATGGGGAAAAGACATTATGGTCTCAGTGAGCCTAATTCAGAGGCACCAGCTTTGATAATTGAGCTGCTCCAGCTGCTCTGCTCATGATGCTTTGGGATTTCTTCTGGAACAGATACTTTCTTTAGGGGTGAGAGGTGGATACTCTGACTTGCAGATCTTGAACATTCTTGAAAGAGGTTGCAGTGCTGTATGATTTTTATTTCAGCATTAGGAGCTCCAAAGGATGCTGAGAATGCCTTGCCTATCCAGGTAGATTATGATGGCTACGATGCCCAAGTGTTCCGACTGCCAGGCCCATCCAGAGCCCAGCGCTGTACCACTTTCAGGTGAGAGGCTTGTGAGTGCACTGGTTCTGGAGTAGCCATGGTATGTGTGCTTGATACATAAAATTCTTGGAAAAATACAAGGACAATTGATCTCCGCATGATCTCAGTTGAACAAAAAGCTTCATCTGTACCTGATCTTCTTGACTGGTTGTCTGGTATTTTACTTCTAAAATAGTGTGTGGGGTCTAGGAAAAGGCGAAAATATATTTTTTTGTTAAATCTTTAATTTTGTTTAAAGTGGAATAAAGCTAGTCTCCGTAACAGATTTTGAAAGGGGGTTAAGAAAGTATGTGCACGGTAGACTTGCGCAGAGTTGTAGAAATAGATTGTTTGATGCACTGCTTAGTAACTGGTGAACAGAGTGGTGAAGAATCGTCCCTGAAAATGATGCCTGTCTGAATGAGAGAAGAAGCAGAAAAGCTGAGTGCAGGTTCTCAACTATTTCATGTCCTTTTGTCTGAGGAGAAAGGCCGATTATTCTCACATCCTGGCCAAATTCATTGAATGAACTGTAAATTTCAATGCTTTTTCAGAAATACGGGGTTGACAAGCTTGTTTTGAAATACTTCTTTTACTTTGCTTCTTTCAGTAGTATTGCCTAACTCTGAGCATGTGGACTCACTTGGTTAATATGTTAATATGAGCAGACTGTAGGAACCCATGCTGAAAGATGCCAGCACAATTTAAATAGTTCATAATTTCAGGTAGTTTCCCTATGACTACGTGTTCCTGGTTCTCTAGGCTGAGGTCTGGTATCTTCTAGGCCGCATCTCTACCAGGTTGGTGTGGTATCTGTTGGACTGCACAGGGAGTTGAGCAGGCCCTTTCACAGCCCTTGTGCTGGAAGCATTGCAGTGTTCTTGTTGTGCTATGTGATGCACAGAAGTATAAATTATCCAAACAGTAAAAAAGACAGTGATGGCTTCCCTGTAATGCTCTTCTTGAGTTCACTTGCTGAGCATCAAGTCTTTTGCATGACTTAGGCCTGTTCCAGCCCCCTGATAACCTGGGGATTAATCTCTCTTTCCTATCAATGGGCATCCCTTTCAGCAGGTCTGTGAGGGAGAGGGAAAGCCGCACGAGGAAGAGCTCCAGCTCGTACGATGTCTCGTGCAGCCCCTCCCTGCAGAGCCGCACGCTGCCCCCAGAAGAGGTGAGGAGCCAGGCTTCTGATGACAGCTCTCTGGGCAAGATCTCCAACATCCTGATGATCCCGCGGCCTCATCTGCACCAGTGTGAAGTCAGTAGCTCCTTGGGCTATACCAGCACCAGAGGTCAGCCTGGGGCAGATGGGAAGGTACCTTTGGTGGGGATAGAAGGTGGACGTTTGTGTTGGCCACTGCCTGGCCAGCACAGTGGAGATGGTGCTTGTATTGGCACTCATGGTACAGCTTTTCCATAGCTCCAGCTGCAGCTGGGTGTGCGTTCTCCCTTTGTCATCCTTGTCCAATTCCATTGGGTTTTTTTAATGGCTTGTCCTAAATAGAGGTGTCCTGACACTGATTTGCTCTTTTCCCTTGCCTATTGCCTTCTTTAGTACTTGACTATTCTCCTGTGCCTGTCTGCAAATGTGGACATACACAAGGAACTTACATTATCCAGGTCACCTATAATCTGTCGAATGAGAACTGGCCTTAGCAGTGAGCCCTGGGGGACCCTGCTTGTAACATCTCTCTGTGGGGATTTGTTGTCATTAAGACTCACTTTCTGGATCCTTCCTTTTGACAATGTACTGCTGAGCTGTCTCCGTGTGTTAGCAGTGCTGGCACTCCTCTTTTCTTCCTTTCCAATTTAATTTTGTTCTCAGGCAGTATGCTGTATCTTCCACAAACCCAGCTCATTTCTAGGTAAATTGTATTCCTCCTGCAACTGCTTTATCTTCTATAAAATTCTATCCCTGCAGGCTTTTCATGGTTTTTTTCATGCCATGGTGTATGACACTGATACCATATTTATCCTGTCACAGGAATTGCAGTTACTGGTGTGGAACTGCTCTCACACAGTGTACTTGACGTTACATTTACCTTTCATGTTTTCCCCTGCTGTCAGTTAATACAAGTCTTTTGATATTTCTGTTACTCCTTTAGTTTGAAGGATAGTCGTGTGACCCAGCTGAAGGTGTTCAGCAGGATGAGGATGTGTGTGGGTTAGGACTGGCAGGGAGGAAAGGGTCAAAGAAACTAGGTTTTTCACACGTTGTATTTGACAATATAGAATGGTAAATGAGACCCTTCCTTCTCTGGGATTTTCACTTGCTGGGCACTGTAATTGCTACTTATCCATCTGGTATATTTTTCTCTCCTATTTCTAAATAACTTCTGTTCTACACTGAATAGTGACAACTAACCAGTATCTAGTGGAGATCATGTACCGTGTCTTCTGGGAGTAATCCCTGATTTCAGTGCTCAGATCTGAGTGTTACAGAAAAGGCATGTGTACAAGGCTCAGCTGTGGCTTCTGCCATGTCTTTGGTGCTCATCCTGAAGTTTCTGTTATGTCAGTCTCTTGATTTCTCAGGAATTCTCAAAGATCTGAGTAATTCTTCCTAACTGGCTTAGCAAGTGGCTTCTTTATGGATTCATGTAGTAGAAGTTTACAGTTTACAGCAGTGCTGTAATGGCAGATGGAGTAATACCTTTTCTTGTCTGGGTTCTTGTTTACATTGTAACTCTCAGGCTGGATGGGAATTGCTTTCAGCTTCTCTGCCTGCTTATTTCTTAGATCTCCTTATTTCCACTTACCCTGGGCAATCTTTATATCCCTGAGCAGTTAATTCTCTTGTGCTTGGCTCCTGCACGATCTCACCCTGCCTTTGTTGTGTTTTTCAGATTTCCTTGAGAACATGCTGGAGTCACAGCAGCGTGACTCCAGCGCTCCGGGGAGGTTCCACGTGGGCAGTGCCGAGTCCATGCTGCACATCCGCCCGGGGGGATACACGCCCCAGCGCGCGCTCATCAACCCCTTTGCCCCGTCCCGCATGCCCATGAAGCTGACGTCGAACCGCAGGCGCTGGATGCACACCTTCCCTGTGGGTGAGCTGCCTCACAGCACATTTGGCTGCTGTTACTTCGTCCTTGTCCAAGATTATCACAAGAAAGCCAGTAAGAACTCTGGTGTAATAAAGTGCTCTGCACATTACTGGAGGCTGAAATGAGCATATAGGCCTGATCAATTCTCTTTTGGAAAATATCACCTCTATTTGCAAACGAGCAGCATCAGGTACAGAGCAATCTTATAGTAGATGGAGGCTGTTGAAGGGAATTGTAACTACAATTTGGGTAGATTTTCTGATGATGAATTGTTCACATAATTGTTTAATGCCTTGTAAGTAGGCGCTCCAAAATGCTTTAAAAAATACTCTGCTTCACTTGCTTCAGAGGAGACGGCAGAGGTTCAAGGCTTTGAAGATTTTGTAAACATGCTTTCTTAATGTCCATTAGCTCTCGTTGCCTGTGCTGTTGGCAAAAGAAGGGTACAAGCAACTGAGGAATCAGTGCAGATGTGGTGGTCAATGATCCAATTGTAACTGTGTAGGTCCCTCAGGAGAAGCTATCCAGATCCATCATCAAACCCGCCAGAATATGGCAGAAATGCAGGGCAGTGGGCAGCAGGATTTGACACATTCCTCTGCGGAGCTGCTGGAACTGGCTTACCATGAGGCAACTGGCAGGTGAGCCATTTGCTCAGTCTTGAATGTTGGGTTTATAGACCATGAAATCAAATGTGTAAATAACCAGCTAAGCTTTATTTCTCTCCTGAGGGTACACGAGTAGCTGGTTCTTTGCTGTCCTGCAAAGGCAGTACTTTGGTTATTGGTGGAGGCAAAGAACAAATGATATGGACAAATAAGGAATGCTGTTACAGCCTTCTCTGTGCTGCCCTTGTGTTGTTCCATCTCTGCCAGCATCAGCGAGGGAAGAGCTTGGTTCCAGCCCGGGCTCAGCTGAGGCAGATGGGCTGAGGGCCTGTTATATTTGCTAAAAGCATGGAATGGCGCGAGTGAGGAGGGTTGTACAAAACAGGCTGGTTTGTTTCTCTGCAGGCACATCAGCTCTCGGCATCCAGGGGACAGCGGCTCCTTCCTGAGCTTCGGCGGGGCAGAGGAGTACGGGAACGGGCTGGGGGCCGGCCCCGGTGCAGGTAACGGGGCAGGGGCGGGGCCGGGAGGGTGCCAGCCTTGGCAGCACTGAGGGGATCGAGGCAGGACTCGAGGCACGTGGGTGGACAGGCACTGCAAAGCAGAGAGAATCGAGAACGGGAGAACAGTGATCTGTTAGGGCTCCTACTTGGAATTCTTGGTGTACGGTAGTTCTTTGGGTTGCTTTGTTGGTTTTAGTTTGTTTTTGTTTAAGGTGTCTACTTCTCTAGGTCTTATAAGGTTTACTATAGAAAGATACTCTCTGTTTTCTTATAATAAGCTCCCAGGCAGTTACTGAGTTCCATAATAACAAAGCAGTGATGTCCAGACACAAAAAAATAACTAAATGTTTTTATAAGGCCCTAGTGTTCAGAGCCCTTTTTTTCCTAGGTGGGGTTGCCTTAAGCTGTTACCCTTTAGAGAGAAGACACATCTGTACTTTCAGTTGAAGATTAGCTCTATCTTCCTTAATTTACCCAGACACCTGAATTAGTGGAAATTCTCAACATTTCTTTTGAGCCCTGTAAATGGAACAACATGCCATGTTAAGCATTCTGCTGTGTTTTCTGTTTTTTTGTGACCGACCCTCTGCTTTTGTGGACATGCATTTTAGCTAGGCACATGGAAAAAAATTGAACTTCTGGACTGCAGCATTCAAGACTCACGTTCTTTTCTCAAAACCAATTTAAAGATTTTTTTAAAGAATAAATTTGCCCTTCTGAATTACATTGGAGTGAAACAATTTTGTTTTCCCTTATGCTTTGCAGAGCCATGAAGCTAGCAGTCTTAGTTTTCTCGTGCCTCATCTTGTATTCACGTAGTCACATTAAAAATGATTTTCTGTTGCTTCCTTCTGTGAATTTCATCTGAATATATTTTATTTATTTATATTTTATTTTATTTATATTTATTTTCTTGCTTTACGTTTTTAGTATTTTCTGGCTTCCGGATAGGTTCTGTTTTTGCAATTGCTAAACTGCATTTCAGCTGGATGCAGTTTGCACAATGTAAATATAGAGCCTATCCTGGCAATAAATGTTTGCATTTTATAGAATTTCTTTGTGTCTGTAGACCCTCAGCTATCTGTAGGGGCCACACGGGGACTCAGTGGTTGGACTGAGGGTTCTCCCTTATGGTTTGAGTCACCTACAAAATGAAGCGGTTTGGAGGGGGGGACAGGGGGGATGGTGGTTTTTTGAATTTCCAAAAATACAGTTTCTTGAGTCTGGTTCTCCTCTGCTGCCTGCAACATGGTTTGGTGCAACATGGGCTTCTGAGTGAAAAATGATCGCATCTATTTCCCTTGGGGTTCAGGATGTTGTCACTATTGCCCCACACATGGAGGTGGTAGCTCAGAGCGAGTAAATCCCGTTGCAATTCCCGGTCTGGATGGCAGATGGCAGGAGGAGCTGGTGAAAGGTGAATGCCACTTAGAGCCAGCTCCTCTACGGGTTACTGGCATCATCATGTAGCAGATATCCACCCTTTCTTTTACAGGGGAACAGCTACGATGTTGATACCAATTTCCTGGGTAAATCTACCTAAGCTAGTTTTAAAAAATAGTTCCTTTTAAATGTTTGGAAGCTCACTGAAGTTTTTATTTTGATAAATGGCTTTGAAGGCAGCAATTTTTCTTGTCTCCTTGGCAGCTCTTTTTCTCTCATGTGCCACACCAGCTGTTCACAGGCGCTTATAGCATCTACTTTTCAAGATGCTTCACCATTTTGGGAGGAGGGTTTTGCTTGGGTTTTAGCTATGGAACGCTTCTAGTGAGATGTTCAAATTTGATCCAAGATGTATTTTTTCCTCATTAATTGGCTTAGTGTTTTTTTCTGCTGTGCAGAATCCTGAGATTTTCCATGCAGAGAAATTCTGTATCTTAAAACATCATCATGCTTTTGATTTATTTTTATTTGAAATTCAAGAGAAGTGCATAATTGCTTAAAATAAAACACATATTTCTTTCTGGTAGGGGTGAACCTCAAAACTCAGAACAAGGATGCCTTGGAAGATGCTGTCTCTAATTCTCCAGATCCAAGTAAGCAGGAGAAAGGTTTGGAAGAGAGTTTGCATAGGTGGGAAGATGGGGAGGGAAAGGGCATGTACATATATAGAGGCATCAGGAGGTGGTAGGCAAGAAACTGAGGAGCCTCCTTGGCTTTTGGCAGTGGTTTATTTTGGCCTGCAGTAATTTGCAGGATCTCCCTGTACTGTCTCACTGTGATTGCAGTTCCGTAGCTCTTAAGAACATGTGAAGCTGTTTGTTTTGTTATATCTGAAATTCTTCCCTTACCAGACACTATTACACAAAAAGCTAAAGCTGCTGAGCTCGTATCTGCCTCTCAATATGAAAAGTTTGTTTGGTACCAGCTTGTTGAAGTAGAATTAGTACAGTCAGTTTCTGAATTTGGTACCATTTACTGAGAAATATCTGCCTTCACTTCCTAGGGAAACAAGTGTGTTACTACTTAAGAAAGCATTTTCTTTATAGCAGTCTGTTCTGTATTGCTTTCTTGTGCAGTGTTCCTGCCATTGGTGTTAACGTTTTTATAGCAAAATAAACTTCTATCTGTAGGATCTCTGTGACATGAAGTTAAGAATCAGTAGGTGATATGGATTGTTTGAATTGGGTCAGAATGTAATGCAGTGGTGAGCTGATGATTTGGTATAATTTAGTTAGCTTTTCCTTTTTAATGTCTAGTTTTACATCCCTGTAATCTCAAAACTGCAGCATAACTCTAGGAAAGGGTGTGGGAAAAGATTGCTTTCCAAGTTACTATTTTTCTGGTCTTCCCACCCCTCTGGATATATCTTCTGTTTTTATAACTGTGGAAATACTCCCTTTTCTGCTGTTGTACTATTCCAGAAAGAGGCTGGTCTGTCATTCTTTCTCTCCTCCTCTCCAGCTCCTTCTGCAGTTGTCTAGGATGCAAAACTGGTCTGATTTTCTTGTTCAGACTTGGAATGTTGATCTGTTTATTAATAATCAGTAACTGCACCTGACTTGCTGTAATTTTGGAAGAGCAGTGGCTATGTCAGCTCTAGCTTTCAATCAAGAGGAAATTAAATGTATTAACTTTGAATGCCTTTTGCATGATGGGATTGAATCAGCATGTGCACTGCATTGTTTAACAAACTCTGTCTCTTTCTCTCCCTCCCTTCTTCCCGTCCTATTTTCTTTTTCCCTTCCCATTCCACTCCCCTTTTTGTCCCTGTTGACTTTATGCCAACTCTGTTTTTTGTCTCTCATTCTTTCTAACTCTCCTCTTCGTGCACTTCTTTCATTCTCCTGTGCACCCTGTTTTTCCATGGGTGACCACATACGCCCCCCCTTGTGTGCCCCCCGTGACACAACGAGGCAGTTCTGACGCTGTCTGCTCCCCCCGTAGTGCCAGGCTTCTGTTGTACAGTTGGAGTGGACTGGAAATCCCTCACTACTCCGGCCTGTCTGCCTCTCACCACGGATTACTTCCCCGACCGCCAGAGCCTGCAGAACGATTACACGGAGGGTTGCTATGACCTGCTCCCAGAGGCTGACATTGACAGGTTTGGCCAGCACCTTCTCTGTACAGTCCTGTGCTTCAGGAGCAGGTGGTGGAAGAGGATCGCTGCAGTCTGTACAAGCGAATGATAGATTGCTAACAGAGCAGCAGAATACTTACATTTTTCCTTTTTCCAGTGATAGCTTTGCACCTTTTCTGATGTTCCCATCTGACAGTATGGTGTGGTCTGTAGATTTTATGTTAGAAATTGTTTGCATACAAATTTTTACGTCTCTTTTCTGTTGTGTTTCAATCAAAATATTCAACCTCAAGCTATCATCTCTTTTAATCTACTTTCTAGTAGTTAATCTACATTCTGGTGTTTTGGAAACACTAAATGAGCAAATGCATGTGGACACACAGTGTTTAAGATGCTTATCCTCACTCTAAAGGATATTTCATTTAAAGAATCTTGTTGGAAAACAGTGTTAGTTGGACAAATCTCTTAGAGGTCTCCGGTAAAAATTCTTTAATAGTGTTAGTTTGGTTTTTTTACTGAAGCAGTCTCATTATCTTAAACATTTTTCAGACTTTCCATAACTTGTAAGACATCAAAAGACCTATTCGTGTTGCTGCTTTATGGGAACAAAACAGAAGTATTAATCAGGGTAATTGAAATACATAGGAAGTAACAGGATTAGTGAAGAAATATCTGAAAGAAATGTCAGTAGGAAGGCAAAGTTTAGAGCAGGAGTTGTAATAAGATGCCACAATGATGTATCCTGTAATCCCTCTCTGTTCTCCACTTCCCACTGTGGGAGAGGCTGGAGCATTGCTGCCCACTGGCATTCTGAGCTCTCCTGAACACGTACAAACTGCACTGAGGCTGCCTGCAAAGTGCTGAAAAAGCCATCTTTAGGGAATTGATTGTTTCGCAACTGTTGTAGGCAAATTTGTTACTAGTTGTCAAACTGCTTTCAAAGGCAGAAGTAAATACTGCCAGACAGTTAATGAGCCTGTCTCAAAAGGTGCCCATTTTCCCTCCTGCTCCCACAGGCAGGTGTTCCCATGCAGAGGGCTCCAGGGCCTGGAGCAGAGCTAAGAATAGGTGTGTGGTCAGCTTCCTTATTCTAGTCTGCTTAACCTTTGTGTCCAGGAGGGATGAGGAAGGAGTGCAGATGACAGCCCAGCAGGTGTTTGAGGAGTTTATTTGTCAGCGTCTCATGCAAGGCTATCAAATCATTGTGCAATCCAAACCACAGAAACCGGCCCCAGCCGTGCCACCCCCGCTCAGCAGCAGTCCCCTCTACAGTCGAGGTGAGTGACCCGGGCTTGACAAGTCAGGCTTTTGTCTTTCCTTCTGCCAGTCCCGGTAACCTCGAATTAGGCACATCCACCAGTTCCTCAACACTTTATGTTGGCTGTTCTCTGGTGGTTCTGGCAAGGGGAGTTCTGAATAAGTGGTGGATGAATCCCAAGTGCTCTTTGCTTGTGATATCAGCAAATCTTAACTGTAAGAGCAAAAGACTCATTGTGCAACTGTTCCCTAAAAATGTGGCCTGAAAGATGGATTTTAGCTTGTCCTGAGTTCAGAAGCCCATTTCTGGACTCCAGTTCTGGTGTCTCTTTCTATAGGCACAGTGTGTTGATAAAGTTCTGAGTACTGCAGTAAGCTGAAAGGGTTTTGTTTTTTACAACTAGGTCTTGTGTCAAGAAATAGACCTGAGGAAGAGGATCAGTATTGGCTGAGTATGGGCCGTACTTTCCACAAAGTCACCTTAAAAGACAAAATAATTACTGTGACTCGGTACCTGCCAAAGTGAGTATCTCTCTGGTTGAGCAGTTTGCTGTCAGTGTTCAGATGAACATTCATTTCCAGCTCTCTGTGCTTGCTTGAAAGAACACACTGTAGAACCTTCTTTCTTTTTAGGAGAAGAAAGAGAAACACCAGTATCAATAATACTGAGACTAATGCTTGTGTTTGATCTTTTAGGTATCCATATGAATCTGCTCAGATAAACTACACCTACAGCTTGTGTCCCTCACACTCCGACTCTGAATTTGTCTCTTGCTGGGTAGAATTTTCCCATGAGAGACTAGAAGAGTACAAGTGGAATTACTTGGATCAGTATATCTGCTCTGCTGGCTCAGAGGATTTCAGGTGAGAGCTCCTTTTCCATCCAGACTGTTCTGTGTCCTAATTGCCTCTTTTCCTTTTTGACCTAAAATTTCATCACTGAGTTCAACCCACAAATGCTCAGTACTCCAGGGAGAATATCTGGCCTGCTTTCACTGTCAGCTCCCAGCAGCTGTTGCCTTGTAGGAACCTTGCTCTCTGTTGCTGGTGTGTAATCTGACCTTTGATACAGACTCTTGATCACAAAATTCAGCATAAACTTCTTTTTTCCTCTTCTACAAATGCAAAGAAATAAGATGACATTTTGTACCACACAGATGCTTTTCTTGGCTTCTTACTGATTTCTGGACTCAAAACTTCAATTTATTTTGAAGCTGTTGCAGGTTTGCTTGAGTACTGGGCTTGACTGCAGTCCTACTCCTAAGGTGTGGAGCAAGTGCTTACCAGAAATGTGGAATACCTCCACTAGTATCAATAGCTTTTTTGATATCTTCCCTCCACATAACCAGTCTTTATCATGTTTTCTTTTCAGGTCTCAGTCAAAATACCTCCTATGCTAGTGTGTACCTTGAAAATTCCTTTTTGCTTGCATATTTCTAGAGAAAAAGCCTTTGGGGCCTATCTTTTACAGAAAAGAAAGCATATCTCTGTATGACAGTTAACTCTGAGGATAGCCTTGTTGCCGTCTGCTAACTCAAATTGCTGACCTTTCTTTTGCGCACGTGCTTGTTCTGACTCAGGGATAGCAGCAAAGGTGGTTGCTGCACTCACTGAAATGTGCAGCAGGTAGATTTGTACTTGAGATTCTGGACAACCCTTCCCAGGAAACGGCTGTCCTGTCTTCCACATTCCTGCAGCCTTATCGAGTCCCTGAAGTTCTGGAGGACGCGGTTCCTGCTGCTGCCCGCCTGCATCAGCGCCACCAAGCGCATCATGGAGGGCGAGGCGCACTGCGACGTGTACGGGGACAAGCCCCGCTCCGACGAGGAGGAGTGGCAGCTCCTCGATGGCTTCATCCGCTTCGTGGAGGGCTTGAACCGCATCCGCCGCCGCCACCGCTCCGATCGAATGATCCGAGTGAGTCCCCAGCCCTCGCTGAGGCTGGGTGTGAGCTGAGCCGCTAATGAAGCGTTGGCAGGGAGACTGAGTCCCTCCCAGGCAGGCACTAGTGCCTGTGTGTCCGTGTAATCCATCCCTGAAGGACAGTGCTGACCCATGTGCTGGGTCAGCTTTCAAACTGTGCGGGCTTGTTAACAGCTTGGAGGGAATTTACCTGGGATGAAGCATGCCGTGCTGTGACTGGAACCAAGCTCAGGACAGTTCTTGCTCCGGGGCAAGCCAGGCTTTTCTGCACAGCAGAGCCATATCTCAACCTGGCAATGCTCTGTTTTATACCTTGGCCAGTCTTTTTTTACCCACGAGCACGATGCCTCCTCTTTGCAGGTGTGCTCTGCTTTGTGCTGCAGGCGGGCTTAGCCTGGCTGCACCTCTCTGCCTTGTGATGCAGACAGTTGATCAAAGGGGTCTGATGTAGTTAAGCTGGTCACTTCTGGGTTAACTTGGGTTGGTTCTGTGCTGCAGATTCAGGAGAAGGATTGGGAAAAGAGAACCATAGGAGTGAATTTTTTGGTAAACAGTAGTTTTAAGAGGCTGATGAGAAACTGGCTAATGTGTATTAAATTCTCTTCCCATTCACACACTAAATGGGGTAATTTACTTCAAAGCAAATTCACCTTTTCCAGAATAACAAACATTTTATTTTCAGAATAGCATCCACACAAGACACTAGGCTATTCCACTTCTCGTGTACCAGTAGTTTGACTCCCTTTTTAAAGTGTACTTAATAAAGCCCCGCTGACATGAGGTGTTGTGTTCTTGCTTACTAGTTAAGCCTAGCTTGACTAAGACTGTGCTTCCATTTTTTCTTTTTTAGAAAGGGTCTGCCATGAAAGGCTTGCAGATTGCTGGTCCAATTCCCACTCATTCTCTGGAGCAGTCGGGGCCTCCTATTGGGAAAAAAGGAACCTCAGCACTTTCAGCTCTGCTGCAGATGGAAGCCAGTCAGAAGTGAGTCTCTACAGGCTGTGTGAAGAGCCTAGAACATCCTTCCTACATATTGCACATGGGCTGGCTAAAGCACATTTCGGGAACTTTGCCTCATGTTTTGTTAAATACATAGGAGATTGATATTTTTAATGCTAAGTTAGTATTACACATGCATAGTAAAACTGAGTTCAAGGGTCCATGTTGTTTGTGGAGGGTAAAAGGTACTTAGGGAATGCTGGATCTGTGCCGCAGTGTATGGGAAAGCAAATATCTGAAAATACAGCTATACCCCTCTGCAACAGTTGCCTTTGGGGGGAAGCTGACACAAAGTATGTTTGAATAAACTCTGTATTCCTTCCTTTTTTTTAGGACACTGGGGGAGCAGCAAGCAGCAATGCTTTCTGGGAAGAGCTCTGGGCAGCCTTCGGAGAGTGGGAGCATTGCTATCACACCCACCTATATGGACAGCCCTCGGAAGGTAAAGACTTCCTGGTCGTTCTTTAGCTGCTATTTCTACATAAGAATTCCTCCACTAATCAAAGATTATTTCTCTGAGCACTTGGCTACATCATACCACATCTTACTCTGTAATCCAGTAAGGGCTCGTCCTGTACTGGCCTTTGTGTGCAAGGGCAGAGGAATTCAGTTCTGTAAGTGTGACAATGATATGGAATCCCTGGGATGCCATCTCAGTGTTTTGCTGATCTAAGTGCTGTTTGCTAATTAGTGCATTTCCTTTGCTGGTAGCACATTTCATTTCAGTCATGGCTTGACTGTCAGATGTAGTAGTACAGTGCTGTCTGCATCTGTGTGCAGGCCGTCTTGGAGAGCAGACTCAGCCTCTAGATTGTGACTGTATGAACACTGAGTGGAATTTTAACAGCGGGAACTTGAGTCTCTTGCCTCCACTTAGAGGAGGGGATGTGTTCCTGAGAAGTGATTTAGATGTTATTCCTTCACTGGCTGGACACCAGGCTGGAGAAGGTGGTCTTCCTGGAGCTCTCTTCATACACTTAAAGAAAAGACTGTGCTATCCCTCAGCCTTTCTGTCAACTGTTCTGTGAGAGCCAGGAGAGCAGGAACTCTGCCTTCAAGTCCAACCAGAAAGATTCGATTATTTGTCTGTGTTCTGGCATGGAGGTCTTTCAAGAGAAGTACCAAGGAACTGAATAAAGATAGAGGATTTAAATGTGACCTGTCTTTGGGTTCAACAGTTCAAATACTGAAAAGAAAAAGTCCTCAGATTCACCCCTATCAACCACTTCTTTCAGCATTTTTCTCTTAGCATCTAATGTTTCTACATCCACTGTTTTGTGCCACCACCAAGAACAAGTATTTTGTTATCCTGGAGACCTAGATATTGAAAGCTGACATGATAGAGTAACTGTGATCATCTCACTACTAGACACTTACTCATAGCGTTAGTGTTTGGAGAATACAGATGAGAGTCTGGAGCAGGATGTGCTAGACCTGGAAACAGTAGGTGCTCAAACTGACTTGAGGCATGTTTGCAAACTTTCATATCATGATTCAGGCTTTGCATTCTCCTCTAATACCATTTGGAAAAATCAGCTTCCCTCTTTAAATACAGAAGTCTTAAATGTCCCTTTCTACCAGTAAAACTGGTGAAAATGCCGTGTGAAATGCAGGAGGGAAGAATGTTGTGCCCAGTTTCTGTGTGGCAAAGAGGGGAAAAGGCAAAATGGGCTTCCCTAGCAGTGGCACAGGAGTGTCCTGGGACCAAATTAGCAGACTTTGTGCTACCAGAAAATGCCATCTTGAGTAATGTTGAAAGTAATGTTAAAAAGCATCTCTGGAAGGCTGACTGGAGACTCTGGAAGAGTGTGTTGTCAATGGAAAGCCTTTCATGCTGCAGCAGTAAACACTCCTGTAAATATTTACACACAGGGACTGGGAGATAAGCAATTGGAATCTTCTAATTGATGGCTCATGCCATCGTGTTGGAAAGATGCCAGTGGACAGGCAGCGTTGTGCTCACTTGGGAAGAGCAGCGTGTGCCTCGTGCCTGCAGGGCTCCGCAGCACAGGGAAGTCTGGCTTTCCACACACTTAAAGCCAGAGAACTGACAAATTGTCACAGCTGTGAGCTCTGCCAGCAGCCAAGGGAGCAAGTGCTTTTCTAGGATGCTCCTCAGTGCTGGAGTTATTCCAGACCAAAACTAAGCCACTGGCTTCACTTTACTCTGTTTCAGAGTAGAATTGACGAGTCACTTCAGCCAGTTACTGGGCAACACAGTGTGGTTTTAACCCAGTGAGTCTGCTTGATCCATGATCTCTTTGGGAAGTCTTTGCCCTCATGGATCCAGGGTGCTTGGCTCTGCTTCTGCACTGTGTAAATTACCAGTCATGTAACCCTGGCATTGATTCTTTCCAGAAAATGTCTTATATGTAAATACCAAGGCAAGCATCATCTTAACTGCAGGCTAGACAAAAATATTTTGCTGAGGGAACAGAATAAGGAATTGCAAATAGGGAATGAAAATCTAGATGAGTTCCACTGCATTGTCTTATATGATAAGAGAATCTTGACGCATCTTTGAATAGCAGCTGGGGATAAATTCACCAGGGCTTTTAAGTAGGCAGGAACATATCACAGGCAGTATCTGTTTAATTTTGCATGAAGTATTAAACACAGTGTTGGAAGGATCTTTGTGATGAGTTTTTCTTCCCTTTCCTTTGCACCATACCAGACCTGCATTTAAGAGGAAGAGTGCACTTCTGAAAAGAGCTCCTTTGCCTCTCCCTCTTTATCATTTGAATGTCTAACACATTAGAAAAAAACTCCTGTCCTTCTTTGGATATTTGTCATTACACATGTGGTTTCTGTATTTCAGTTTTGTATTTGGGATGGAAGCCCCCATACTTCAGAGCTCAAGACTTTCTCCTTTGAAGTATGGAGGGAAGGCTGCAGTTTCAATTGGGTACTGATCAATGTGGGTTTAAAAATTTTGGGAAAGCATCTGTGCCAAGGAAGAGCAATGTCTTGTTACAGAGAGAGAAAGTAAGGACGTGTGTGTGAGTAATTCCTGATACTGTGCACTCTGCTGCATCTGACCTTCTGGGTCTGGGATTTGCATTCTCCTCATACCTTCTCTCTGTGGTCATTTCATACTTGCACAACCTTTTATTTGCTTTTCTTCAACTCCCTGTTGCTGTTGCCATTAATGGGCCTACTTCCTCTGATGCCTTCAGGATGGGGCCTTCTTTGTGGATTTTGTTCGCAGCCCACGCACAGCTTCAGCCTTCTACTCACAGGTTAGTTTTGTATGGGTTGTTGTCATCTCTGGCTTTTGGATTGAGGTGATGGACAGCATTTGTGTCCTGAGCTTGCCATGCTGGGAACCTCTATTAGTTTCCAGATGCTCTCATTGAGAGTGAGATGCACAGCACTGGCAGGACAAAGTGGCAGATGCAACCATTTTTTTCCACCATTCAATGTTTGTGCTGTGTTTTGGATGTTCTTGTGCCCTGTCTCACTGTCCTTTGCAGTACTGTGTTGTAAACTACTAAAGCTGCTCTTTATGTTTTTCAGTAAGTGCTTGTTTTCCATCTTTCCTCACTGAACAAAATGGCAACAGCTCACTTGTCTGGTTCTTGGCTAAATTTCTTCTGTGGTGTTTGATTGACAGGTGACTCTGGAGATATCCAAATCGTGTCCTTGGATTCCTAAACAACTGAGGCTGAAAATATTAGTATCATCTTGGTTTAAAAGAGTCATTGTGACAGAAGTCATTTGTCCACTTAACACCAGTTAGGGATTAGCAGTAACACAGTGTGCCCGTAGAAAATGCTGCTGGTTGAAGTGAGCCCTGAGGAGGGAGAGTGGCTTCTGCTGGCTGTGGGCACTGTAGAGTTGACCCTGGAGCATCTGCTGGTTTTAGCTGCCCAAAAAGGGACATCTGCCATTAGAGATTTTTGGGATGTGAGAAATGGCATAAATAAAGGACTCTTGGCTGTCAGACCTAAGTCAAGCTACCAGCTTTGTGATTTTTAGCTGTGTATGTGCTGTGGATTCATCACTGCAGAGCAGCCCCCATATTTACACCAGCTTGAGTTAGAGTTACTCTGCCATTCGGGTTCTCTCCCCCACCTCTCCAGCTTTTATATAATGTGCCTTTACTAAACCATACGTGTTAATGACAGATGGCAATTACAGCCTGCAGTTAGCTGAATCCTTCAGCATTCATGCTCTTTCTGAAATGATTTAATGTTAATTTTGTGAACTATTCAGTCTACCATTGGAATAGTGAGAGTGTTCCTGCAGGAGGAAAGTGTTGCTGTTGTCTTGGCGACATAGGTGTGGGTGGGTGCCAACCAGCCTTCTCATACTGCCCTGAGAAAGGAGGGAAGAGGAGCTGATTTTTTTGAGCATTATGAAACTTGAATTCGTGTGATACATTTGCATATTTTTTGAGAGTTAGACTTGAAACTATATTTGCTAAATGCTTACTACCTTCCCATAGTGATTAAGTGTCCTGTTCTGTCTATTGCATGCTTATAATCATAGTTATTCACTTGGGTTGAAAATGTCAGGTTTGGACTGGTGTTGCTGGTTTGCCAGTAGTTCTCTCAACACAATTGTTGGTGGGTTGGTGATCCTCATCTGTATTTGGGTCTGAATTTGTTGTTTGTCAGGAGCTCTTTGTAGTGATGATAAAATAAGACTGAATTTATCCCTTCTGCAAATGCTTGTGCTTCCTTAGAGTATTGCTTGTTGTTGACTAACTTGGGCTGAGACACAGATGATGTGGGGAGAGGAGAAAACGGGAAATGGATTACATTACGAATTTCATAGAGATGTTGCTGTGTTTACTCCTCACAGGTCTCTATTGATCAGTCAGTTCCCACAACCTCAGACGGAAACGCGTTGATAACCACAGGGCAGGTCCCTGACAGGGGCAGCACCCAGGCCCTGGGAAGCACCCAGAATGTTGCAGACCTGGGATTCAACGCAGCTGGTGCTGCAGAGGGCAGGTAGGAAAGGCACAGCAGTGCTGTACTGCAGAGCTGTTCAATTACAGCCCCTTTCTGGTGTCAGGGAATGGGCTTAAACAGGAACCTGGGAACAGGCTGTGCTGCGCCTGTCAGCACGAGCAGGCACTTGTCACAAGACCTTACTGCAGCGTTTCCACGTGCAGAGAGAGTGGTAGTAAAATAAGCTCTGCAACCCAGTTTTCCAGAATTAAATGAACACAAGGCCTGATTTCTCCACCCACAAGAAGGGCTTCATTCTTCAAGAAATGAAGAAATTCCATTTCTGAAATCTGCTAGTAGGAAACCAGGCTTTGAATTGACATCTTCAGTCTGATTTGGCAAGGGGGGGGGCCCTGCAGGTCTAATTGGATCAAGTAGGTTGATTAAATCCAAGAGGTTCTAACCTGGAAGTGAGACACTGGGGAGGAAGCAATGTTGAAAATAAACTTTATTAGCACCTGTTTCCTGTGGTTGTATATTACAGTAAAAAAAAAGTTAGCCAACTTCAAAATGTTTGCTTTCAATTGCTCCTGAATACAGCTGTATGTGACATAGTGTGTATTGGGTCCATATGGCAATGTCCTGGTGACCTCAGGGGGGAAATACACATCTGATGCTTTTAGTTGTCCTCCTTGAGATGGAAAAGGAAATAATTGTGGCAAAGTCATTGTTGAGAAGAGAGAACAATTTTCCTAAATGTACATAGTTGAACGAATCTGGCAGCTTCATTGACTTTTGAACGTGCTTCTGTTTACTGCCCAGCTCTCAGCAGTGTTCGACAAGTGCTCTGACTTCCTCCTCCACTTTGGTAGAGATTCTTGAAGCCATGAAACACCCCACGTAAGTTTTTAATATAAATGTGCTTAACATCTGGTGAGATGTTTTGTAAGAGGACATGAGAAGTGGAGTCACTCAAAGGAGAGTCTCATGTCAGCTGTAGAAGGGTTTTAAACTTCCTTTTGTGATTCAGTTCCAGACTCTCTAATAAGGAATTTTATAGAAATTGAGGTACGAGCAAAGACAATTATTAGAGTCCCAGAACCTTGTCAAATCAAGAATTCCCAGTAAGTCACTAAAGTGCTGTCTCTGTCTACTCTTCATCTTGTTACCAAAAGCCAGTGATACATCACTGCAGGGGCCTTGTGTATTTTATCTTCCCCCCCCCCGCCCCGCTATTTTTCTTTCCCCCAGCAGTGATTTTTGTCTTTGTACTTAAAAGAGCTCTCAATCAGCCTGTGTTAACACGTGTGACTTGCTGTGATTCAGCACAGGGATCCAGCTGCTCTCTGAACAGAAGGGCCTCTCCCCATACTGCTTCATCAGTGCAGAAGTTGTGCACTGGCTGGTGAATAATGTGGAAGGGGTGCAAACCCAGGCCATGGCCATTGACATAATGCAGGTAAGGAAACTATCCAGGGGCATATGGAGGGCCAGAAATGCCTCACTCTGTGAAGAAAGTAAAGTCTTAGAGCAAAGCATAGCAATAATTTCTGTTACTTATTAAAATCCTCTTATGGATGAGCATTGAAAGCAGTGCTCAACAGAATGTGAGGTAATGATGACATTTTTGGGATTCCCTATCACGAAACAGCAACATATTCTTCAGTAGTAATATGTATTTTTTTCTACTTACATGATGATGGTTCTGTTTATAACCTCCAGTTAGCTGGTACTTACCAAGTACTCTGCATTGTGTTGGAATTGAGGCACTAGGATCTGATTTGGTTTTCCTTTCTAGTAATTAGTTAACAAAGTTGTAATAAAACCAGCATATGACCTTTCTGTTACGGATGCTGAAGCAGACACACTTTATGCAGGAACACTGCTTGTATTCATCAAGGGATTTATCTGTATTGAACTGTGTCAGGGGCAGAAGGTTGGAAATATTCTGGAGTTAATTCCTCTGCTGAGATCCCATATCAATTAACAGAGAACTTAGAATGTTTCCAAACTCTTACCTTCTATAAATCCATCTATAAAACCAGAGCAGGGTATGGGAGGAAGACAGACATCTGTGGAAAGGTCAAACACAATTTCTCAGAGAGATAAGGAATTGCTACATTTACTGAATATCAAGAGATAACTTTCTGGGTATTTTTGCTAGGCACATATCTGGACAAAAAGATGTCAAGAAAAAGAAAATTATTTCCTAATGTTGCCTAGAAACCTTTTTCTGTAACTGGAAGAGTGATTTCTTTTTTATCATGTTTGCTCTGTTCTCTCTTTTCTCGTTCAGAAAATGTTAGAGGAGCAGCTTATTGTCCATGCATCTGGAGAAGCTTTACGAACCTTTATTTATGGCTTTTATTTTTACAAGATTGTTGTGGACAAAGAACCAGAACGAGGTCAGCATTATTACAAGACTTTCCTCACTATCCCTTTGCATAATCACTAGGCTGTTCTTGATTCTTAGGGGTGCTGCAGCAGGAATGCATTTTGGGAGCGACCAAAAACACTGATCTCAAGACAGTCTCAGAAATTCGGCCTTTTTAGTTTAAAAAAAAAAAATTGCAGAAAACATAAAGTAATTTTTATCCTGCCTCTTTTTCATCAAAAACTACTTTTCTCTCTGAGTCTTGAGCACTTGTTTCTAACTGGAATTGCCCTTCCCCTTGTGCAGTGGGGCTGCAGCAGCCTGCCATGTGGCACACGGCTGCCATGGATGACTTCTCCGCCTTCCAGAGGAAATGGTTTGAGGTGGCCTTTGTGGCAGAAGAGCTCCTGCACTCAGAAATCCCGGCGTTCTTCCTGCCCTGGCTGCCCAGCCGCCCAGCCTCCTATGCAAGTAGGCACAGTTCCTTTAGCCGCAGTTTCGGAGGACGGAGCCAGGCAGCTGCACTCTTAGGTAGATGCACAGCACAGGTGACAGCTGGGGAAGTTCAAGGGGATAGTTTGAAAGGGAAGAGCAGCCAGCCAAGGGTATGATCTCACGTGGACCAGCAATAGAGCTGCAAATTTCATGCTGGCCTTACAGTGTCTTGCACGTGGACTCGTTCTCGTATGCTGGAGGTGTGTTTCACTGGCTGGGCAGGTAACTTTTACTTCAGAGTACTGGAATACAGTAAAAAGTATTTCTTAAAATATTCCTTCTTCCTGAACCTCTAGAATTTAGGGAGGAAGATCCTTTGTCTCCTTGCAGATGCAGACAGACTCTGCACAACCTATAAGGAGTATGGAAGGATAAGTTGTGAGAACAGCAAAGCAACCAAACTGTTCTTAAAATTACATGTCTAATTGCTTCCTAGGGGCAAAAGCCACAGTGAGGTCCAGATGTGTTAGAAGTTTTCTGTGATGTGCTGGAGGCTTTTTAGCTAATCTGAACCAGACTCCTTACATTAGTAAGTCTGTGAAGCCCAGCTGCAGATGATCCTTGTGGTATGGAAGCAGCAGGAAGATCTTGCTCCTGGGCAAGATACCATAGTATCTAATGTTCTCTAATGTATGGAGAATAACACTGACTGCCTCTAACAGCCCATGAAACACATTGGCTGCATGACTGACCCTGTTGCTTTGTCAGCTTCTTGTTGCATTTCCAGGCCAGCCTGAGTCACTTGCTTTTGTTCCTCTTTCCTTGTTTAAGGGAAAAATCATTGCTATGGAACTGCAACTTCAGGTTTATTTAGATGCATCTGTTAAAGGCCTAGCAATTAAGGATAAAATGAAAAATTTTGCTGTTCTCCTGTTGTGTATATTTGACCTTCTGAAGAGAAGTGCCTTACTTCTGGTGTAGTATCTCTTAAACCTGAAGTCACAGTAATCCTTGTGTATTTCTGAGATCCTTGTTTGAAGAGGAACAGCATCAGAAAGGGGAAAGCATTAAGGATAGGAAGTCAGAACTAATGGCTAATTCCCTGAAGCCAACATATGCAGGTTATTTTCCCTGTCACACGATAAATCTGTTGCCTTGGCTGGTATCCAACCTCATTAGCTCAGTGGCTGGCCAGAGCTGAAGCCTGAATGTAGGCTGGTATGAAAGTATTGTGGAGGCTGGAGGCACTTGGGCCAGATCCTGTTCATGGTTTGATCTCTTAGTCACTATTTAGCCTGAGAAAACCAGTTCATGTTCCTCTGTCTGTGCTCAGTTGTGAGGTGAGAAGACTGAGACTCAGCAGGCCTGCACCCATGGGGATGAGTAGAAGTGTGCCTCAGTGTCCCCCTCAACTTGCATTTAACACCAGCCAGGAGAAGAGTGTATTCCTGCAGCATGTGGAGTACTACACACCTGAGTAGCTCTCCTTTTTCTTTTCAGCTGGGATTATGTCCATTTTACTATTTAACTAATTTGCAGCCCTTGAATGAGTGATAAATGCCTTCAGATTCCAGACTCTCATGCAGTCTGGATTTTCCAGGAATTATGGTTTCTTGTAGAAAAATTGCGTCTGGAAGTTTTTTCTTACAAAGGAACTGATTTAAGTGATGTTTCTGTGCTGTCCCTCTTCTAAACAGTATTAAAAAAAAAAAAAACAACTTGTGCAGTTCATCTGAGGCAAAGAGCTTTACTAAACCCAGATGACCCCTGGTCCACGTGACTTCATTTGTTCCTCTCTTGGTCTTGATTTGGTTGTGGTTTTTATTTCTTCCCCTCCCCACCTTCCCTAAATGTCAGGCTGTGACATAAAATTGCATGCAAGCATTGGGAGCTCTGGAACAAGCTCCATGTATCTCTCAAATCCTTATCCCTCCCAATTCCCCAATCACTTGCCCAGTGACTGTCCCCTTTCCCTTCCCAGTGGAAGTCTGACCTGTGACACAGCTAATCTTGTCCCTTTGATTTATAGCAATGCATGCACTAGCAATTGTAGTCATGTATGTGATGGAGTCTGTGACTGGAGAATAACCTGCCTGCTCCTCTCCGATTTGCTTAGTAAATCATTAGTTAAATACTCAATAGTACAAGACAATTGGGAAGCAGGTGAGTCCTCTTAAAGTCTGACCTATGGAAGCCAGAGTTTATTCTATTAAAACAAGCTGGTTTTAATCAGAAGCTTCTGAATTCAGACACGTGGACATTTCTCATCAGTGTTTAATGTATTTTGATTAGCTCACCTGGTTGGACTGTGTTCCTCTGGCTTTGCCTGTGAGCTATAGCTGCAGACAAGGCAGAGAGAGACAGTCCAGCCCTAGCAGGGAGTCTGCACTCTCTGGGAAAAGGAACAGTCTCAGGGAGCTCATTCTTCACAGTGTGCTAGTTTGGGCACACTGGGCTGTGGTGTTATCACTGACCTCTTGGCTAATGACCAACACCTACCTGACTGAGCTGCTTTGGTTTCACAGCTTCCAGGATGTTGTTTTCCAACACACTTTGTTACAAATTTGGCACCGTAACCTCCTGACCACAAGCATTGTATTCACAATATCCCAAAGGAGCCAGAAAAAGAAACTCTTAAGGTGTTGCTCTGTCTGACAATACCAGATCAACTCAGAAATTGCAGATTACACATTTCCCAAAGACAAAAATGGGTCTTACTTATGAAACAAAACTGGGTGATGTTCTTTCATTTTTGTTGTGTTTTTATTTTTTTTCATGTTCTATGCTGCAGTAATAGCAATATAAAGGATTTCCTTATAACCTTGAAAATGCCTCCAGATAACTTGCAGTAGAAGTGAAGGTGGGAACTTACCATCTACCTTGAGGAAAGATTTCAAAAATTTTTTTTAAAAAAACATCAAGCCATCAAATTATAAGATTATTTAAAAGCTAACCCTATAAAGGGGTGCACATCTATGTCAGCAAGAAATAACAACACCCATGCCTCATGCATGCAATAATAAAAAAGGCAAAAGTTTTCCCATAGAAGCCTTGTAGCCCATTGTTTTATGTCAATTTTTAACTTTACAGAAATGTTCAATTATGTATTTGTCTAAAGAAAAGTTGAAAGCAGGACTTAGCAGGACTTTGATCTCCAAGTCGGGAGATCTGGGTTCTGTCCCCAGCCTTGCAGTCCTCTGTGTGACACCAGCCAGGTCACTTCCACTGCTGTGCTTCTCTTCCTCTCTTGCCTGATACCTGAGGGTTTCTGTCACCAGGATGCTGGGGTGTGGGGCACAAAGGGAGCTGGATCTTGGGCACTGTCCCAGCACTAACTGCAAAGCACTAGGAGGTATTGCAGTGGTCAGAACACTGCTGCATGTCTTGGCTGACTCTTCGTGCTTTTCCAGAAAGTGTTGGATGTGCACTTTTAACGATGCAGTAATGTGGGATATTGATATGGGATTAAAGAATCAAGAAGTTTAGCTTCTAATGTCCTTTAGCTGTGGAAAGTCCTGGAATGCTCCTGCCCTGTGTAACAGCACCCTGTTGTGATTTCTGGTGGAGGCATATAGAAATATTTGGAATGTTTTGGGCACGAAGAAGCTGGTGTTGTCTAGCCATGCTTAATTATGGCACCAGTTGCCTGTTGCTTAACTGCTGGACTCTTGATTCTCTCTCCTTATTCCAGCTGAAGTGTCTTTTGACTGTTTGGGGAGGTGATTCTGTAGCACATACCCCAGACACGAGAAATACTTCAGGATTTTTGTCTTTTGTCATCTGGATAAGCGGCATTCTGGGACTATTCTGCTTGCCCAAAAATATCTCGGGAGGAATGGGAGGACAAATTAATTTCAAATGGCTTATCTTGGTTCTTCTGTTCTCTTCATCCTGTCTCCCACTTTCTCTTGAATGCCCCTTCTAAACACCCCTGTCCCTCGGCTGCACAGCTGCCACAGTGCCCGAGCAGCGCACGGTGACGCTGGACGTGGATGTGAACAACCGCACGGACCGGCTGGAGTGGTGCAGTTGTTATTACCACGGCAATTTCTCCCTCAATGCTGCCTTTGAAATCAAGTTACACTGGATGGCAGTGACTGCAGCTGTTCTTTTTGAGATGGTGAGCTCCTGGTGTTCTGGACAGCCACAGAAATGCCTGTCTGGCCTCTGTATCCCATAGACAACTGGGGACATTGTATTAGGAAGTATTAGGGAGAGAGACAGTAGCTTGCATCTGCCCTTGTTTCCATAAGTAATTTTCCTGGTGGTTGTTAGCATTGCTGCATCTGGTCAGCTTTTATCACACCGTCTATAGTCATTCTGTCTGCAGGGGAGTCTTCTGCTTTTAGTGGATTTTATGCACAGAATCCAGAGATCAGCACAGGTCAAGGTGATAAATTTAAGTCCCCCTTAGACAAATTTTAAGCCCTGAGCCGGGTCTTTGGAAAAAAATGTTTCACATTACATTCCTTCTATCCCCAAGCCTTAAAACTTTAAATCTCAGTGGGATTGCTTTCATAACAGGGCTTTTCCAGGCAATGTGTTCTTCCTGTTCAGCAATGTTTTAGGGTTTTTTTTAACTTGCTGAAAACATTTTGAATTGAAAACATGACACTTTTTAATTTTTAGATTAAATTTCTAGATTTGATTTTTAGATTTTTGGTTTTCCCTAATGTAGCTTCTGTAAAACTCAAATTATTTAACACCAGGTTTTACCCCACCCAGCCAGACAGCACTAGGTAGTTGGTTTTGCTTTTATTTAAAATCGATTGCACTGTTCCAGTAAAGGAGAAGCCACTGGTGATAAGTAGGCTGAATCAGTTCCTGAAAAATGTCCTATTTTAAAGTGCTTTCTGATTGATGGGGCACTTCAGAAAAGGAAAGCCTGATGTCTTGTGCTTGTACTGCTTTGCTTGCAAGGACGTTGATGTGCTTGCCATGCAGAGCAAGCTGAGCCTTTGGAGAATTGAGCATGTCTGATCTATTCTTGGGGAATGAGTTGCTCTTAGGCACATAAGTGCCCTTCGTCAGTTGGCATATGTGCTATGATTCATTGTTTGAATTTCTTCTCAGGTTCAGGGTTGGCATCGGAAAGCCACCTCCTGTGGGTTCCTGCTAGTCCCAGTCCTGGAAGGCCCCTTTGCTTTGCCCAGTTACTTGTACGGGGACCCACTTCGAGCTCAGTTGTTCATCCCACTCAACGTGAGCTGCTTGCTGAAGGAGGGGAGTGAGCATTTATTTGATGGTAAGAAAGGCACTTTCTTTTACCCCTGGGGATACTTTGTGCAAACAGGTCACTGCTGGCGTGTAGCTGACAGAAGGAGGCTCATTTACCAGCCGGCTTTAGGGGGCTGAAGAAGCTGCTTTTACACGTCAGCAGCCCCCTGGGGAAGGAAGTGCTGGAGGAAGCTGTGCTGGCAGGCTGATTGTATGTGGGGGGAGGTGGGCAGCAGGAAACACCAACACACAGGAAAGGTGATCTCACCTGTGATGTGCTTAACCTGCACACCCTTACAGAGCCTATAGCAAGTAGCTGGTGTGTTTGACAGACTCTTGTGTCTGTTTTGCTGGTAGACCCACAGCTGCTCTGCATTTGTATCCTCTGTTTGTTTATTCTCCCCTTCCCTAAGACTGGGCTTTCACCACTGCCATCCTTTTTTTTGTTGTTGCCGTGGTTACTTTAATGCTTACAGTGTTTGCACATGAGATTAAGCACGAGAAACTGCAATCTCCTTTTCTGCAATGTGACCTCGCCCTTTCCAGTGAGCTGTTGTGGTAAACCTCAGGTGGAAGCCCAAAGATCAGAGAACTATCCCCACGCAGAGAAGGGCAAAATTGCATCATGAGAAGGGACAATAGCAAAAGGCTCCGTTTTAAAATAGTAAATATGATATTTTCATAACCCTTGACTCAGTGTCCAGGTGTAACTGTAGAATGAATGTGACAAATCCATATGTTATGAGGTCACCATAGCCCCACTGACTGAATTAAGTATTTTCAGAGCACTCTTGTGATACACAGCAGCCCACTCTTCTTCCTTGCCCCCTCCCACACCCCCTTTATGTTCCTCTCCTTCATCTCAAGAGACACAAATAATAAATTCAGGGATGAGTCTGCAACTGGAGTGTACAAGACACATCTCTAAGAGACAGCTGACAGGAAAAAATGTGACTGAAAGAAATGGCTAGGGAAAAAAAAAGAGTGCACAGAAGCCTCCTGAGGAAAACTGAAGTCTTGAAAAGGAAGATAAATAAAGTATCTTTATTAGCTAATTGTTACCTTTTGGTTTGTTTCAGGCTTTGAACCAGAAACATACTGGGACCGAATGCATCTGCTCCAGGAAGCAATAGCACACAGGTATGTCTGTAGTGGAGTGGAGTGACCAAACAGTTCCTGTCTCCCTGGATAATGTGGGATGAAGGCCTGTGCTGAGCAGTTACTCCTGAGTCACTTGGGTTCTGTGCTGTCTGCCTCTCTGAAGTCTGCTTACAGACTGTTAGACTGAAATGCAGCCTCCATGCCTGGAGGTGGTTCTGTGGGTGCAAGGGGCAGCTGTGTAGTGTTTCAGCCTGTCGCTCCTTAGGAACCACACTCTCCTCCTAGGGAGAGCCTTGCCTTTGGAAAGTGCCCATTATTCTAAGTTAGAAGCAGAAAGACTGTAAATAGATTCTTCCTGAGAAGGGACAGTTATTTCCTGCTTGTGTATTTAGCACAGTCTTGAACTGGATGACACCTGACAATTGACAATAGGAAGGAGACTGGGGTGGGAGCTGTACAGAGGAGGTTGGGCCCAGTTTAAGAAGGAATTGTTGGAAACTTTGGATACTATGTAGCCTTATCCCTTTGTGTGATGGAGCTGCCAGTTTCTTTCACAGTGTTGCTGCCAGGGTTTTTTTCATGACAGAGAGGGCTGCCTTTTTTAATGGACTTTAGCTTGGAAATTGGTTTTAATTAGTTTAGAACGCAGGAGAAGAACAAGTATCCTACAAACAGCAGAGAACTGCCAGGTAAGCTGCTTGAAGTTCTGTATCGAACATTGCATATAATGAAAAAAATAATGTTGCAGCTTGAAACATACCCAGGGAACGTCTGTCTTGACTATTGCTCTTCCCTCCCTTGTGTGCAGCTGCCCCATTTTGTCAGAGACTGCTTGGAGCTGCTGTCTTGTTTCCAGCTCAAGTCGGGACAGGGAGCAGTATGGGGTGACAGGCTTTCACACTGTGTCTGGCAGGGGCAGAGAATATTTGGAGAGGCTCAGTTCTCTTCATCCCTTTTCCTTTTGCCTTCAGGCCATAAGAAAGGGACAGTGGAAGGATTTCCTCTAGTGCCCCTGCCTTTGGCTGAGCAATCCTACCTGGAGTGGCTCGTTTTATCTTTTTGTTTTCTTTTCTTTTTTAATTCCCTTCATCTCTATTTCTTCAGATTTGGATTTGTACAAGATAAATATTCGGCCTCTGCATTCAACTTCCCAGCAGAGAACAAGCCCCAGTATATCCATGTAACAGGTGAGCAATATTTGGGAGGCACTGTGGCAAGGAGGAGGTTGTTGCAAACAAGAAAACCATTTTACGCGTGTTTCGTGTCAGTGATGTTGGTGCTATTCTGTCCCTAACCAGATGACAAGTAGGTGTGTCAGACAGCACAAACCAGAAAACTGGAGGGGGCAGTATGAAAAGCACGAAGTGTTGCTGCTAATAAATGGTGTTGGTTTGAAATCTTGCTTTACAGTGGCTCTGAAAGTTTTCTTTCCAGAAGATGAGGAAATTTAAAAAAATAAGGCAAAGCTTATTCCAAGGTCAATGTAAATAAATGTGTACCCAGAAGCTAGAAGGAGGAAAAGGTGTTTAGACAAGTCAATGCTCTGTTCTTGTGCTTAAGGTCTGTTGTAGATGCATCTCTACCCATACACACTGTGTGGGAGATAGATCAAACATTTAGGGTCCACTTGCTGAGACATGAAAACAATGACAGGAGGACAGCGTTTGGAAAATTGAAGAAGAGAATGGAAATTGATGGGAAGTTAGCAAGATGGATTAGAGCCTACATCTTTGCTTCATTCTGTGCTTGTAAGAGAAAGGCAGACGAAGTGCACTCCCTCCCAGTGTTGTAACATACAGGAAGTAGTAGCACCTAAGAAGCAAGGGGGGAAAAGTGTATCCCGTTTTCTCTTGCTAAATGGCAATTAAATGAAACTCAGGCCAGTTTCCTTTTCAGAATTTAACAAGTCAGCTACCAGTAGTAGGGACTTAGGTCTGCCTCAGATTAAAGTGCTGTCTGTTTCCTGCAGGGACAGTGTTTTTGCAGCTGCCATATTCCAAGCGGAAGTTTTCTAGCGGGCAGCAGAGGCGCCGGCGCAACTCCACCAGCTCCACCAACCAGAACATGTTCTGTGAGGAGCGCATTGGCTACAACTGGGCCTACAACACCATGCTGACCAAAACCTGGCGCTCCAGTGCCACTGGCGATGAGAAGTTCGCAGACCGGTTGCTGAAAGACTTCACAGACTTTTGCTGGAACAAAGACAGCCGGCTTGTTATGTTCTGGACTGATTGTCTGGACAAGATGCATGCTAGTGCCCCATGAATGGGGTTGTATCTCTTAGGGAAACAGCTAGAAGCTTCACCTTGTGGCAAGTGGAAGAGTCTCTCTGTTGGATTCATATTGAGGCTTCAAGAGGACCTGAGCAATATTGCTGTTGATATTCAACAGAATTTGATTAAGTGCTTGGAAAAAAAGAATTTGAGCTCTTGGCTTGCCAGTATTTATCACCTGACCTCAGCTTGGTTTCAAGTAGCTACAGTCCTTGGTTGCCAAAACTTCAGTTAGAGCAGAGGTAAAGGAGGGAGAGTGCAAATGGTTTTCAAGGGCAGTTGGATTCAGCACAGTGTGATGGTATCAGCTTCCCATCATTGGAAATGATCGGTGCTGTTGGCATCTGATGTGCCTGGCAGCAGCCTGCCCCTTTCCCTTCCAAGGTGTACCTGATTGTGTCAATATGTAAGATAAGATGTGAGAGATGCTTGTTAAATTTTCATACATGTAAATAAATAAAATGCAGAAAATGAAGTGACCTGATGTTTTGTTGTAACTCCACAGCAATACAGAATTGGTGAGGAAAAGAGAACAATTGCTGAAAGAAAATACTGCTTTCTATGTTCAGCTCAAAGTTCAGGGCTGGGGCTTTGTCTTGTTATCATCCAAGATTTCTGTCTTCACATCTGGATCTGGAACAGTGTCACACAGCAAGAGCAGGAAGCCAGTTACTGTCTTGCAAGGCCAGCAACAAAGCCTGAGGAGAAATCAAGGGCCACTGAACGCAAGTTGCTGCTGAGGATTATGGGCAGGTTTTTAGAATGTGTCTGCATGCGGCAAGAGGAAGATGCCTGCACTCAAGTATGTAGCCTTTGTCTTTGCAAGGCCTTAGCACAAGCTGGTTATTAAAGTGCAGGTTTAGAGCGGGTCACAGCCGGTACCCAGCCATGCCGTGCCCGGGGGCTGCTGGCTCCTGCTAATGGATGGTTCCTGGAGTCAGGGGAGGAATGACACCTTCACAGTGGTCTTCAGGTCTGATTCAAGGCAAATCGTAGCTGCTTCAGTTTTTTATCCCCTCAACTGAGTCAGGATGAGTCATTTGCTTTTAGACAGCACCCACCTACAAAAAAGGTGGGTTTGAGTTGCGTGCGTCTTCATTCAGTTGCTCTAAGCGTGTCAAAATTATCAGTGCCTGTCTGATTCCCATTAGCGACTTAAAAATACTCTCTACTATGGAAGGAGCTTGCTGCCCTCTATTCTACACCATTCTACATCTGTTTTGCGCTCCGGCAGTACCTGTGCACGCGGCGGGTGCTCGGTGGAAGCTGTACCGGGGGTGGGGGTGGAGTGCAGGGACAGCCCTGGAGCCCCGCCTGGGCGGGGACTTGGAACCCGACGGCGGCCCCGCACCTGACCCCGGCGTGCCCTTGGCGCCGGGAAGAGCTTGGACCAGCACGAGGCTACGGTGAGGATAGGGACCGGGACCGGGACCGGCTGCAGGGACCGGGCCGGCGTGCAGGGACCGTCGCCTCGCCGCGGTAGGAAGGGGCCGGGGCTGCCCGCGTGTCCCTGCTCCTGCACTTCGCAGCTATTTAACAGCTTTTCCCCCGTTTTGCCCGGCGGGGTGGAGCTGGCCCAAGGGTGGGGTGTTGCCTCGCGGGGAACCGCGCCGGCCTCCTTTTCCCAGGAAAAAGGGCGAGAAACAGCCCCGACGATGGTTTTACATTTACGGTTACTGCGGTCTGCCCGGGCCTGTCACTTGCCGTTTCGGAGAAAACCGAATTAATTTCACCGGAATGTCTCTGGACTTAATATTTTGGTAGTTTTAACCTGTAAGCAGTGGATGTAGACCCTAGAGTTAGTCTCCGAGTTTTGGGGAAAGCTTAATGTGTCTTTCTGAGCTCAGTTTTCTCAAGTGCAAACCTGGTGCGTCTTTAGCTTTTCAGGGCTGCTTTAGGGCTTGTTTTATTTTAAGCGTTTTGAGGTCCTTAGGCTGCTTTTAACAGCACAGTGAATTTCTTTCCTTTTAAAAAAAGAGAAAAGCATACCATAGAAGCTAAAAATAGGAGATAAAGAGTTTTTATCTAACCACAACTTTGTGCATTGCATAGAAAAAGCTTCCAACAGGACATGATGATGAAGCAGTTCATGGCCATGTTAAAGAAGAATGAAAATGAGCATCCCCCACCCACCGAGCTGTTAGATCTAGCAGGACGGCTTTGCCAGGAGCTCCAGCGCTCGTCTCCTAGTCTGGAGAAGCTGGTTGAAGCCATGATGGGATGCAAGAACAAGAGATATTTTCTCACTAACATCCACGTTGTCCGGGCTTGTGTGTCCGTTCATATCCGTAATGGGCAACATGATGCAGCCTGCGGACTCCTGGAGGTAGGGATGTTCTTCGGTTCTTCATGGAAACAAAAGGCCACGTTAGAAAAGCCGTAGTTAGAGCTGTTAGTGCAGAAGTACCCAAACTGCAGCACACGGAGCGTTTCCAGCTGGCCTAAGGCAGTAAGGCAGCGGAAGGTGCTAAGTGTGCATTGTTGGCCTGAAACACAGGACAAAGCCTTTGCTACAGGCACTTAGTGTTAATCAGCCAAGGGGAAGAAGGCAACCGGGCAGTTATGGGGTTGGTTGTAGCAGGATTTTTGTTCTCTACTGTGGTGGTTCTTGGAGTTTTTCACAATCTTAGGACATAAAGTCTTGGGAAGCCCAAGATTAGGGAGCTTGACAGGGTGGGAATATATGAGGAAGGCTAGATGGTGCCACTCAAGGTGAGGGATTTTTGGCCTCTAGATCTGATAATGTAGACCTTTTCATCAGGGGAAAAGAAGGAATTAGGCAACTGCCTGTGTGCATTAGAGAAGGTACAGCAAGCCATATGCTTAGATAATGCTACCAGCTCTGTCAAACCAGTAGGAATCTCTGAGTAAATTTCTGTTGAGGGTTTTCTCCGTTACAGGCAGTCTGAGTGACTCTGTGGAAGGGTTTGCTTACACACAGTTTTGTTTTAGTTTTGCAAGGCTGAAGAGAAGGAAGAACTGGTGAAACTTTGGCATGAGATTCACTACCGGAGGGTTATGGAGAAACACCAGAAAGATTTTCTGACACCACTGCAGAAATTCCGTTGCAGGAAGAGGTACTGCATCATGGGGAAACCAAGATTTTTTTCTCTGCTGTAGTTTTCAGATGCAGGGGCTACAGATGCAGAGGCTGGTTTTGCACCTCAAGATGCTGCTTCTTGGAGCTTGGTTTTTCTTGGTATTTTGATCATTTGTGGCAATGTGAGAAAATTCCCATGAATGTGAATTATTCCTTTTGGGTCCTTTTTAATCCCATTTTCTCCCGTGTACAGGAATCCTCCACCTATTTCCCTTTGTCGTGAAGGTTTGAAGACTCGAAACTTTTCAGAAGAAGTACGCCAGCATCTGCACAGGTTTGCTGCGGAGGTGACAGCAAATCCAGACAAGAAACAGCGGGTAGGGATATGCTAGGGATATTTCCAATCAGGTCTCTTTGTCACAGAAAAGCAGGACTCTGCAATCAGTAGTCTATAACTGGTTTAATTTATAAATTGAACTGGTTTAATTCTAAATCATTGTTTTCAGAAGGCTCACTGGGGCTGGCATTCCTCATACTGGATCTTTCCCTAAAGGTTTATTTGAAAAATCATCAGGTTCATGCTAAGTAATTTCTCTTGCTGTGGACAAAAAGTTGAGGGACAATAAATTCCTCACTGGGTTTTTAACAGTTCTAATTTTGTAGTGATCGAGCATAGGCAGCCAAACAGCCATCACTCAGCAGAGCTCTATTACGATGATAAATAGTTCTGACTTGACTGAGTAACAGCCTATATAAAACTGCACTTTGTTCACCAGAACATATTTTGTGCTGACTTTTCAAATGCTGGTAATTTAATGTGATAACATAATAGGCTGTGTTGGTGTATACATGGATCTACCTTCTTTGGACAGGGACAGATTTGTAATGGAAGAGATGTATGAATTAAATCAATAATCGTTGTTGATCACTACCTTGCCAGGTGAAGGCTTCAGACTTTAATGTCTGCCTCCGTGAAGCTGTCATTCTGTGGGATGAGCATGCTTTGGTGAGGGCATTATCTGGTGAGCTGTATAGAATAGCAGTGGCTTCCTTTAGCAAGCAAATTGCCTGGGTGTGCAGGGTGGAATATGTGTTTTCTATCAACTCTGAGTTTGTAAAATGGTGTCCTCAACTGGATCCGCGTAGGCCTATCGGAGACCTAGCAAGTCAATGTATGTGGGTTTGGAAGCTCTTTTGCTGGACTGCTTTTGGAACTGAAGGTAAAAGCCTGATTATTTGGATGTGATTTTTTCCCCTTGATTTCTCCCTGCGCCTGGGTTTGCAGGAGGCATTGGCTCGGGACATGAACCTGCAGCCAACTCAGGTCTATAATTGGTTTGCAAATTATCGACGACGTCAAAAATCTCGCCGCCTTCATACGGAAGAGCTCAACAATTCGTGTCCTGAGAGGGCTTTGGCTTCCCACACAAATGAGCCACAGGATAAAGGATCCGGCACTCCACAAAGTGCAGGTTTGTCCCTTCCTAATGGGTTCAGTTTGTGGTCCAGAGAGGTGAAAATGAATTTTAAATTCCCTCAGGAAGGGAAGAATATTGCTTCTTCAGAACAGCATCATGTGCTGATGAATCAAGTGGATGCTGGAGGACTCTGCTTCAGTGGAGTGCCTCATTGTTTGGCTCCAGGCTGTCAATCCAGAGGAGCAGACACTGCTAAGGCCTGTGCAAGGACAGGTGAAAAGAGATGCTCGGCTTTAAAAAAGCCCCAAATGAAAGCAAATACATGGGAGGCAGCAGGTTTTAGATCTCAGATTCTGGAATCAGGGCAGTGTACTCCAGGAAAACCCAGTATTTCCATGTCCCTCCACAGACACTTAACCAAACTTCAGTCACAAGGAATGGGGGGGGCTTGCTGCATTTGGCAGATTAGAGTTGTTTTGTTGCCTTTTGGAGTAACCACTAGTGTTGTTTCACCTGCCTGGCCTGCACCTTTCAGATGGATCTCATGTAGGCATCAGCCCTGAGCAAATGGAGATAACCCTCGTGCCCTGTGAACCAGGATGGGAGCAGTCAGCTGCACCTCCATATAAGCCTCCTGAAGGAACATATTTAAAGATGCTGGAATCCAGGTGATGTATGGGATCTCTACAGTGACAGTTCAGAGATGAAGCAACATTTAAACATATTCATGGAACTGACTTCCATGTCAGTTGCCAGGGGACATCACTTAGGAGCCTTGCCACCATTGATGGAAATGTTCCATGTCCGGTCAGAGCACTTCATCTCCCAGCTGTGGAGAGCAGGATCCAAAGGTTTAGCTGGGGGCCCCCTTTTGGCAAAGCAATATATCTGGCTGATTAATTTTCTCCATCATTGCAGCTGTATACAGAACTCTGAGCTGTATGAAGCTGGAACAAGCACGGCTTTGTTCACCGCTCACAGCACTGAACAACCTGTACCTTTTGGCACTGAGGCTGTGATGGAACCAGGAACCTGCTTTGGCTCTCCTGTGCTGCTGCCTGAAGAAGCAGCGAGCAGTGCTGCTGCCAGCCCTTGGCAGGGGAGATTTGTCCTGCACTCTTACGAGTCCCTTTCCTTTGTGAATTATTGTCTGCCCATATGGTGGGCCCCTTACAGCACCAGAGGAGTCTCTGGTTCTGTGTGGACCCCAGCTGTAGAAGGTTGGTAAAACTGCACCCAGATTGTCAACCTTAAGAGTTTCCAAGCTTCTCCTCCCATTGTTGTAAACACTCTTGCTCATTTAAGTGTCCTGATGAAGGAGAGCAGGGCTTATTTTGAGCTTTGGAGTTTTGCTTCCATGGTAGTTCAGTGAGAAAATCTGTTGATTTAAGGTGTTGGAACAGACATTCTTACCTACTCTTTTGCCTAAAGCGTAACCACTTCCATAAGATAGTGGTGGATTCCTTTTAATGTTTCCATTGAGAGAGTCCCTCCAGGTGTTGTCTGCTCACCCTGCTGTTTGCAAGCTTCTGGGTTTTTAATGCCTGCCATCATTAAGATACTGCCTGGGAACTTCTTAACTGTGACATGGTGCTTGTCTTCAAGCACATGTTCTCACTTTCCTTTCTCCCTCTTGCTATTCTTTCTCTCTTTGTCTTTATCTCCTTCCTGTCCAGTCTTGTTCAACATTCCCACCATCTCTTTTCTTCTCCCTGTTCTTCAGAATAGGCTTGATAGGATGCATAAGTAATGTCCACTTGCGTTTGCTGTAGGTCTGTAGAGCAGACAGTGCTGTAACTGCCAGTCACCCAGGCTCTGGTGAATGTGGAGCAAGAAGAGAAGGAATAGCTGGGTCAGAGGTTGCAGCCATGTTATCTGTGTCTGTACTTGTGTTTAATACGAGCATTTATTTCAGCAGGTATCAGAGCTCCCTTGAGCACAGTCTGTCAAGGTGGCTGTGTTGAAGCCGGTTCAGGAAGAATCATTCAGGAATCAGCTTTAGAGGATGAAAGCTTAATCCTTAGAGGAGGACAGCTAGGGACCTTGGAATCTATTCCCCACAGGTAAAGGGAGGGAAAGCACAGGGCTGCCTAAAGGCAGGAATAAATATGATGCTGTGAGTCCAGCCATGTCTTGATACCCTGTTGAAGAGTTGCAGAAACAGTGATACATCTCATTCCCAGGGACTGATTCTCCTTGTGTCCATCCTACTTGGCAGGTATTTATATCTGTGCATGGGTAATGTTGTCTAAGTGTATATGTGTGTGTGGCACAAAGGAGATTTGGAACCAGCCTAATCAGAAAACATATGACCCCCTAATTTTTAGGCAGGTTCAGCTTCTGAACTCTTTGTTTGGTTTTGGCAGAAAAGCATAACCTGTACTGATCCAGTGAGGGCTGGTTCTGTGGGCTGGGTCGGTAGGGCCTGTACTTAATCTTAAAATAGTTTTTATAGCTTCACAACCTCATGACAAGATTATTCCATAGTGCAAGCTTTCAGAATTGGAAGACAGAAAGACAGGCACTGTTCTGTCTTTGTTTTCCATGTAGAAAAAAGGTTTCAGATTTTCTCTGGGAATGGAGATAAACTCAGAGAATGCAAAACAAAAATTCATGCCATTTTCCATATGTTATACAACTTCCATAATGTTACATAAAAAAAAACACTGCCAGACATTGTGGGCTTCCTTTGATTTACTGATCTGCAAGACAGAGCAGGAGGAGCAGCCCCATTTTATAACCCTTCTGCTTGACTCTGACCAGTGTTTGTGCCAGCGTGACACAGTCAGTATGTCAAAAAGGCAGGTAGAAGAAGCTTTATCCCTATTTTATAAATGAGGAAGCAGAGGCACAGAAGGCTTTGTGGTTTGTTGAACAACAAGTCAGTGATTCACTGGAGATAAAGATTGGTGAGGCTTTGGCCCCAGTTCCCTGCTAAAAACATTTCTGCCTTTTACCTGTTTCCCAATTGGCCTGGTGCCTCGTTCCCTTTCATGTCAGACTCCTCGCTCTGAATTGCTGGGGAGAACCCAGGTCAAGCATTGTAAACCTCAGGCTGTGTGTTTAGGATTCACAGTTTTAAACAGTGGCTAAAGATCATGGAAGATCGGCAGTGCTTGCTGGCAATATTTTGGCTGGATTTAAAATTGCATGTTCTGACTCTGGAGTGAGCTCATGTTTATTTTTAAAATATGTTCTCCCAGTAGAAGAAATCTATGGTGAATGTCTCCTTGTTGGGTATGTCAGCATGCCAGGAATCCACACACCCTTTATCATATTCTTGTGAGGGGCAGGACTTGCTGCTTTGTTGGCACCTTTTGGTGAGGATATAGTTATTTGAATCCTATTTGTAAACCCTGTTTAGTGGCCTGGTCCAGCTCTCCCCAAAACCTTGAGCTTCTCAAAATTCCGTGAATGCTATGGAACATCAATCTTTTCAGAAGTAATGATGCTTAGAGTGATGCTTAGGCTGCAATTTCAGCAATTTCATTTTGCAGTTTCTCTCTAAGGAGCCAGGAGAGCTCATGGGGTTAGTCTTGGGTAAGATCACTGCTCAGTCAGTGAGGATCATCTGTGTTATAAGGCAGAGCCCTCTAACACAGTCAGTGACTAGAGAAGAGTATTGTTACCAGAGTCCTCTTTAGCATTCATGTTGCAATGAGCATCAGTCCTCTGGGGTGTCAGGAGGGCAACAGATCAGACTGTACAGCAAATGAGAGTTGCTGTCCTGGAAGGACAGGGCAGTGAAGTTATCCCGGTTTTAGAGGTAAAAGTAACACAAAGAGAAGGAAATTATTTAGCCAAGATCACCTATCTGGAGTGGACTCAGTTTTATGCTCTCCTTGCTTCCTGAGCACTGGGATAGAGCTACAGGTCAGCCAAAGGACCCTTAATCTGCTTGTCTCATTTTTAAAGATGCTCACCTGGACAGGATATGGCTCCAAAGCTTATCAGACCAAGTCCTGTTGATTTCTTTCACGGGCTTTTTACAGCCACTCTTACGCAGTTGGGCTGTGTCCAAACCTCTTCTGATCTACAGGGCTGTGAGGTGGGAGTGTGAGAGGGAACCAGGCTGTAAGCTGACTGTCTCCATCTGCTTCTGCTGCCTGAGAGGAGGGTTTGATCCAGCAAGCGGATTGGAAGTCCTTGTGGGACACCAAACAGATGCTCTCCTTTACAGATAGTGGTGGTGTATCCTCTTCCTTCTGCAAGCCGGGACAGGTGGAATGTAGCCCAGCTAATGGTTCTTGCAGAGCAGAAATCTCGTGCCTTCCATTTCAGAAAGAAAAGCACACTGAGCTCCATGGAGCAAGGCATTCTGCATTTATGAGCCAGCATATTGATTTAGAAAATGTCAGTGCCAAGATGTTCATGGCAGCTTACAGCTTCTGCCTGCATTTTTGGGATTCCAGCTCAGAATGCTGGGAATCCTCCTGCTGTTAGGCTCTCCCCTCTGGATAACCCAGCATCCTGACACTGGCAGGCAGCAAGTCCCAAACCAACAATGAGAGGCTACTTTTTGGCATGTTGCATAACTGAATCACAGAACTCGTTGCTAAGGGCACTGTGCATGTCGACGTAAGTGGGCTGTGAAAAAGCATGAGACAAATTCTTGAGAGGGTGGGAGAGGGAGTTGAGCCCATTTGTCATTAGGAAATGTGACTCTCTGAATGCAGTCTCCAGCAGATGAGTCCCAAGACTGGGTGCTGGGAGCTGGGGGGCTTTCCAAGGAAGGGCAACTTGACACTTGCACCGTTGCTTCTACTTTTTTCCTATACTTCTACTACTAGACACCTCTTGTCTGGGTCTGTATGGACACTCACACTTTGGGCTATTCCTGGTGGTGGTGCAGGCAGTGTTGTTGGATTAGAGACTTTTGAGTTGGTGATGATAGGAGAGAACATCCCATTCTTGAGCACTCAGTGTCTGCTACTTGACCTAGTGTCCTCAGACTGATCTATTTTGAGAGGCTGGCAGAGCCTCCAGGGGAGTGCAGATGGGGAAGCCATGTCCCAGACTGGACTGGTGGCCTTAGAAAGCTGTAGCAGAAGCGTAGCCAATGTTGTGTCTATGTCTAAAGCCGCATGTTTTGACTCTTAAGATCTCTGCTTTTAAAACATGTTCCAGGAGAGAGACATTTTGGTAGACACCTCCTTGTTTATGGAGAGTGTTTTGGGGCAGAAGGAAAGCTGGAAATTGAGATGTAATTCCCTGTATACTGCTCCTGGTCAGGGCTGTATTCCCACTGCAGAACCTGTATTTTCAGGCCATAACAATTTTGAGAAATGGGGCAGGTGTGCAGACAACTTAACGGAACTCTATCAGCTGAACAGTCTTGCCAACAGCCCCTCTTGTCCTGCTGCAAAACATTACAGTAAGTGGCAAGTAGAGCATAAATACAAATGCACTTGTATATAATTTTTTTTCCAGTTCCTCTCACACTGTGTTTGGCAAGCCTCAGTGCCCACCTGCTTCTGCACCCTGCATGGAAGAAAGCCAAACCTTGGAACAAAGCCAGGTAAGAACACACCTAATGTTCAGAGAAAGGAGCTCTGTACACACGATCCCCTGCAGCTCTCTCAGAGGAGATGTGATCCCATGTTGTATTTAGTATGAAACATATTTGATTTAAGCATAACTTTTGGAGTCCTGTTCAGAGCAAGATGGGCATTCCCTGGGTAACATCCAGCAGATAGTAGAGGTGGTTTTGTTGATTTTTTTTTCTACTTGAATTGCTAATCAGACCCTAATTTTACTAAATGTGTCATTGAAATGGTGGCCAAAGGAACCTGTGCAGATCCAAAGTGTCATTTAAATTTTCAGCAGTGGAGGGTTCACCTATAGAACAATCACATGAAGATGGCTGCTTGAGGTCCTCCCCTCTGAGGGGTTTTGCACAATTTGACTCTGCTCTCAGACCTCTTAAAATGTTTAATGTAATTTTCATTTGCAAGTCTGTGTTTTTGTTGAGGAAAAGGGATTTTGCACTGTTCTGAGGTGGCTGATAGCAGTATAGAGAGCAGTGATTATTGGCCAGGATAGAGAAGGTACTTCCATGCTGTGGGTGCAGTCTGCATGCCTTCTGATGGGGACTTTAAGGCAGTAGAGAATACAAGTTAGAAATCTTGTGCTTTCAAGGGGCTGGGAGCATATCTCTGAATTAAATGTTACCTAGAAAATAGGACCCAAGAAAGTCCTATCTAAGCTGTACATTGATGTGTTTTTTGGCTTCATGTATGTTGGTCTAACAGTCAGTCAGCATCCATTGCTCTTTCCCTTGCAGTGTGAGCTGCTGGGGAAAACCTTTTCAAAAGAGATTATGAAAAGCAGGAGCCCATATCTGCTGGCCTCATTATGAGAAATGGTTGCAGCTCTGAGGGCAGTAACAGAACCTCTTTTGAGCCTCTGAAAGCACCAACATAAAGCTCTGTATCTTGGAAAGTGGCCTTTTTACCAGCCATAATGTAAGCCAGACGAGAAGGAAAGCTTTGGGCATTAATAATGAATGAGCCTTTTCTAAGATTCCCAGAGCAGGCCGTCTCTAGCTAGTTTTCATCTTGCTGTTCTGCATTCTTGCACTGATTTTTGCAGTGGTGGAGAAACATGACACTCAATGCACTGTGGGCTGGGGAGCAAGATACTGAGTGATGCTTGTAGATGTCAAAGGGGACATCTTGAAATCTTTGCAATAATTACTCAGTTCAGGAATTCAGAAAAGCAGGTTTTGCGTATTTTAATGTGTGCTCGAGGAGAAGGAAGAGCTTGAATGGGTAAATGATTTTACAGCATCCTACAGACTTCCTGGGCACTTTGCTTCTTGCTGAATCAACTTGCTCTGGGCTTGTGGCAAGAATATGCAGATATTTGCTTCCTATGTGCAGACAAAAACTTTCTTTTTTGTCCACATGACTCAATTTGTTTTTTGTAGGTCATACATCCTGTTAGAACCAAAATGAGAATAAAACAAAAGCAAGCAAACAAACAAAAATTAATTTTGGAGATATTTCTTTCTCTCCCTGAGCAGAGCTCCCTTGTTCAGGACATCACTTCCTTAATTATTTAATTCTGGTCTTATCCTCTGTCAGTTACTGGCTTTTATAGGAGCCAATGCCTAAGGCAAAGCAAAGGGAATTGCTCTACTCTGAATTCCTAGGAATTGGATTGTGCACTGATCGTGCTCGTCACTTCTACACCCGGTGATGGATTACTCTACCTGAACTTAGAGGGGAAGAAGGCCTTTGTCTCTTCATGCACACAGCCCTTACCAGTGACACTCCCTCCCATCTCACACCTTGTGCTGCTGTCTGCCCAAAGGAGCTCTTCCACCATAAGCAACTGTGTTAAAAATCATATATAGTGAGGCTTTGGTTTCTTCCTGTGTCTTTCAGGTCCTGGAGGATCCAAGTGTTGACTCACTAACCAATGAGCTGTTCCAGGCAGCATGCCTGCTCTTTGAATTTTCTGCCAGTGGACGGATGTGACCTGCCTGCAGATACATTCCATGTATCTGTGCTTCCCCAGGAAACCCCCCATTGCTTCCTATTTTTTCCTTTTTTACTATTTTTTTTAATGAAAGAGGAGTCTGACAGGGAGGTGAATAGAGTGAGGGATAAGGATGGAGGTGTTTTTAAATGGTTACAAAGTTTGATTTAGTTACAGTTTATTAAGAATTTTGCAAAGGATAGAAGAAAGCAAAGGTGCACTGTGGACTGTAGGTTTTTCCTGGAGTAGTCTGGAACTGCACTGTAGATGTTAAAATTATCAAGGGTCTATGGCAGTAACATAGATCTGTCTATGGGTTATGGCACTGGTCAGATCCGAGTCCTTGGTTGCATCATGAAGGTAAATGAAGCTCCTGTGCTCAAAGGAGTAAAAATTGGTTACATTGCCTTGCAGAGGATATTGGATAACTTTTTCTCAGGCTTGGAAAGTAAGGTCTCAGCTAAGTGCTGGTAAAATACTGCTATTTCTTATCCCTGCCTTTCTGTTGTACTGCAGGTGTAACTTCTGGAGTGCTCCGTACTCCGCACTGCCACAGGTGACACAAACGGGAGCACAGCAGCATTTTCAGTGCTAGGGCATGCCATTGTTTTGGTGTTTAATACAAGAAGTAGCAAGGCAGGCCCTTCATGCAGGTTTAAAACTAGTCCCGCAAGTTATAGGGTGGGTTTTTGAGTATTTTCCTGAAGTGTTACTGTTTTTTAAAAAAATCTATATTGCAAAATGGGTCCTCTTTGCCAAACCTCCAGCCCAGAGGTATAGGGAGAAGATGCCTCCCTTGCCTTTTGTTACACAGTTTTACCTTTTGTTACAAAATAAAGATTTTTACTTACTGTTTCTGCAGAGTTCATTTTTTTTTTTCAAGGTAAGGGTGTGAAGTGATAATTTTTACATGGCAATTATGTATTAAAACGCAGGACCAGCTGCCCTGGGAACACTTGTGGGTGGTGAGAGCCTGAAGCCTCCTTTATTTTGGTGGATCTCACTAGGAATGCCCCTTTCTTGTTTGTGTTTGGAACAGCGGCGCTTGGAAGGGTCACACACGTTATCATTTATTGCCGTCAACAGCGGGGCCGTGAGTGAATGCGGGCATTTGTGCAGGGAGCCGAGGCGCCCGACTTGTACGGCCCGCACGGACACCCATGAGGGGCGAGCCCGCCCTCGCTCCTCTGCTCGGGGCCGTTCCCGCCGCCCGCCGCCGCTTCCCCATTGGCCCTCGGGCCGCCCGCCGCCGCCTCCCCATTGGTCCGCGGCCGCTAGCAACAGCGACAGATATATCCTGCCGCGCCCTGATTGGCTGCCGCCTCCCGCCGAGCCATAGCAACAGCGGGGCGCGCGCGGCTCCTCAGGAGGCGCGCGGGGCCGGGGGGCTGGGGCTGAGGGAGCGCGGGACCCCTGAGGGGCGGGGGATACACAGGGAACGGCGCCACGGCCGCGCCTGGTGAAAACCTCTTCTCTAGGCGCTGTCACCGTCGTTTCTGCGGTGGAACGGAGACGGGACACGGTCAGGAGCCAGGCAGGGACGCGGCTCCATGCGAAGGCAGCAGCCCCACAGCAAAATTCCCACTGAATCTTTCTGGGCTGCTGTCTGAGATCCCAAATAAGGTACTTTAGTTTTCGTCCCCGCTGATATGACATGTCACTACAATGACTATGATTTAGCCAGTGGTATATGATACATGTGGATGAAAGCCAGGGAGGTTACGCTTCCCTGCTGTTGAAGATGTACTGGAGTAAAGAGGAATGACGCCTCTCTTACAATGAGATGTATTTTCAGTTCCTTTCAAATACTTAGTTCTGTTCCCTGATAGGGGAGATAAGATTAGATTAACATTGCGTGTATAGAAATTTTAGATACCTGTTATTCTAAGTAGGTTCTTTTGTAAAAAAGCAACCCATGCTAGGGAATGCAGATATTTTGGCTTTGCATATAAGTGACCTTTGTTCTACCACCTTAACAACATCAGTGTCCTAAGGCCTTGTAAGTTTTTTAAATAGTTCAAGAACACAGTTGTTTTGAGTTTTTAGTTAAAAAGAAGAGTCTCAATACAGCAAAATTCCTCAGAAGTGCTAGAACAAGTCTCTTTTCCAAACTTAAATCTGAAAAAGGATTTTCAGCTAAAGCAGAATTAAAGCCTTTTCTCTTATACTTAATGAATTTCATTTCCAAATTTGGTACAGTTGTTCTCTGGAGAACAGCTGAATTTTCTAGGTCATTTCCCAGGTGAAATAACTTATTACTTTTCTGTAAACTTATGTTAGACAATTCAAAGCTTGATATGTGAAATCAAGCAAATTAAAAGTATTTCCCTTTAAGAGATGTAAAGTCAAGTGGTTAAAGTACAGTGTATTCTGGCCCACTATTGCCCCATGTCACCTGGATACTGAACCTGCACAAAGCACTTTTGAGAAGCTAATTGCATTTGGACAGGAATTTGCAAGTGGTGGCTACAGCTGATCTCACAGGACTTGGCTATGCTGGGTTACAGGGGGCTGAGCAGAATTCAGGGGTGGGCTGCTACTTCCCCATCCATGAGCCACAACAGATGGGGTGCCTGGCCATGCAGTAGAGGAAGAGAACAAGTGAATCTCTGCTGAATGCCAGTGGTGCTTTAGGCCTTCTCTGCCTGTGCTGCTGGCTGGAGTTAGTCTTTCAAGGAGAGCCTAGTGGAGTTCTTTCCATTGCATTCATACTGCGGTAGCAATTTGTTCAGTTTGTGTCTTACCTCGTTCTGGTTTCCTAGATGTGATTTGAGTCCCCATCATGTTTTGCTTTCCCTATTCCATCATCTGTAGCAAGCTCTGGATGTGTTTATGTTGTTCTTCCTTGGAGCTGTACTTGGAAGCACGCTGAGCACGTGGCTGACCTGCCCTGAGCTGAATGTGCTGTACCTGCTGTTGTCATTCCTCCTCCTCGACATGGCACGGCCTAGCAAAGGAAGGAGCTTGCCCTAGATAGAAAAAAACCAAAGTTATTTTTATCCTAAAATGCATATAAGGGCCCAAAGAACAGTGCCTGTATGTGTTTATTGGTCACAGAAAGAGGATGGAAATCTAGGAGCACTTTCAGAAGTTCTGTTACTTGTTACTCTCCCTGAGGTGAGAGGGACACTTTCCCAATAGGCAGCATCCATGTTTCCCAGCACTGCTGCTAGAGGCAGCTTTTCTCTTGGCAGTTCAGCAGACAGCCTTGAGCCTGGCAAGGTCAGAGGCTGAGGATGGTTCTACCCTGGAAGTATGGTGTGGAAATGGCTTTGTGGAGGTCCTGCACAGCAGCTGCCTTGAAAACTTCCCTGAACTAATCCAGGACATTGCTAGAGGGGATCGAGGTCATGAGCAGCAGCTTTTCCTGCTTGCAGTCCCATTGGCAGTTCCGCTTGCTGTCAGAGTCACTGGTGCATCCAACACCCACTCAGGACAAATGCTGTAAGATACAGCTTCAAGGCAGTATTTTCAGGCAATCTCTCATTCTGGATGCCTGGCTCACCTTGCTTGGGGCCTCATTTTTAGAAGAAATGAGCACTTTACGTAGTGACTCAAGTAGGGCACCCAGAATAAGAGGCCACTTTTGAAAATGTTGACAAAGGCATTTTGTTTTATCTCTGCACTTCATTAGTCTTATCCCCAAAGTCTTTCATGTTATGTTCTACAGTGAAAGGTCATTGTTTCAGATCAATCATTTTCAGTAGGATTTAATCCAGTTCTAAGTCAAACTAATCCACTTTGGTAAAGGTTGAAGGGCAGTAAAAATTCATTTGTTAAGACAGATCTGGTCTTATTTTTTAAATGTGGCTGTTGATGCTGAGTCCTTAATTGGGTATGCTCAGCATGAGGTGTCTTCAGAGAGATTCCAGAAATCATGAGCATCCAAATTCTGATCTTATCTGTAGGCTGCAAGTGCTCAGGACTTCTGGAAAAACCCTGGGATTTAGTAGGATTGAGTTATTTTGTATTCATATTGGTTTTGTACTTCCAGTATTTTCTTAACACAGGTTGTTTCTTTTTCCTCTTACCTGTAGAGCCTCTTTTCAAAATGGTGCTCTGGTGATAGCTGCTGATAAGCAGGCTTGGTCATGTTTTCCTGTTGAAGCTTGTGAATTCTGGTTTACTTTCCCTTCATTACATAAAGAGTAAAACTACATTCTTCTATCGGGGCAGGACTAGCAAACACCGTAGTCTGAAGTAGCTCATGAGGAGTTAAAGCTGCTTTCAATTAGCTACTGTGTTCTCACCACTTAAAGGAACCCCCACAACTGAGCATGCTTGGCAACCCCCTGTGCATATCCCTGAATCATTCTGGCAAGGAAAAACTGCCATAATCTTTTATTCAGACATAGTGTTGTTTCCTCACTGGACTCTGAAATGAGCAGGTGCTGGAAGATAGCACATTTTGTCGGAGAGTTCTGAGGGTTTATCAGCTTGTGTCTGCACAGGATTTTGAACATGCAAAAGGCTACTGTGTGTGAATGCAGAATGATATAAAATACACTCCAGTGATCCCAAATCAGCTTCGGGGTACAGACCTACCCTTTCCCATGAGGGAGAAAGAGCTTCGCAGATTTTGTACAAATCACTACCCTTCTTTTTTTAAGGTTCTTCCCATGCAGGTGAACAGATACACAACGTACTTCACCACAATGCAAGGCATGAACCCTGTTGCTGCTGCTGAGAAGCACTCAGGCAGTGTCATCGTTCTTCATTCTAGGATTTACCCTTGAGTTATGAGGGAGGTTCTGTGAGAGTGATTCAAGATTAATATGAAGTCGAAATATGACAAAGAGTAGAATATTTTCACACACTGTGACAGCCTAGAGGCTTGTTAAACTGTGGTGTATGGTTTGGCTAGAAATATGTCACTGAAATTACAGTCCCTTGTGGTTTGGGAAAGAATCATCACACTACAGCTACACCCACTGCTATCTCGTGCTCTGATCTTGTCATTGGTTACACCACCTATCCTCCTGATGCACACTTACCTCACTTTACTGGGGGAATGTGCTGTTAGAATTCTAACAGTAAAAATTACAGATAGTCCTAAGCCTGTGGAAGAATCTGTCCTTACAGCACTATCTGAGCATCATGCCCCATGTAAGGGGCAGTCACAAGTATTTCCAAGATCAGATGTTCACAAACTCCATCTCTCTTTCTCTTCCACGGTTGTCTCTACTTCATTTGCTATGATGTGGAAGCAGGTTACCCACCCCCACCAGTGGGTGGTTCCTCTGTTCTCTCTGTTTTTCAGTATCTTGTCCCCAAGACTTTCATCATTTAGCAGTTCCCTAAATAAAACATTTCCTTGCTGCAGAAAGGAGAGGGAAGATCATTTGCTCCAGGGATCAGGAGGATGGTTGTGGCAGGGACTTTGTTGCAGCACTGCTGTAGTTCCATGAGTCTCAGAAAGAATACCACAAAATGTGTGTGCTCCCTCAGTGCTTCCAGGACAACAAAAGGGGAGGTTTTCCACCGTGAGGAAAGCCTGGGAATGGCACATGATGGTTTCCTTGCAGTGTTGCCTCTTCACCAGTGTCCCTGCAGCTAAACATCAGCACTGGGGGGACACCCTCTGAGAGTGCTGTGGTGTCCCCAGCGCCCCTCTGTGAGTGAGCACTGAACTGGAATGGCATTTCAGCAGGAAGCTATTTATGGAACATGGGTGCTGTCCAATAATCAGATATGCCTGTGGAGCAGAGCCACTGCCTTAGGTCACAGTGCAATTTTCTGTGCCATAAATTTCTCCATCTACAAATTCTTGCTGGGTGTGGTCACTTTGGGAATAATTCTCAGTCCTGCCTCATGAGAGCAGTATTCCTGAACTTTGAGAGTGCCTGGCATCCAAGCTCAGCAGGGGAACCACAGTCAGGCACTGTTTTCACCCCATTCGGCACTCTAATAAAAGGCCTGCTGATTTTTCCATTTCCTTTTCATTTTTGTTTTAAGACATTGTGACTCATAAATATTGTAGTAGATTATAAAACTCCTTGCATTAGCTCCAATTTCTGTTTATTTGTACCTCTGTAGATCTGTGGAGCCACTGTTGAGGATGAAGATCCAGAGCACTAGGCACTGTATGCGCAGGAGAATATAGGTACTCTCCCCCAGACCTTGGATGTGAAATGTAATCTCTTCCCTTTCTTTAGGTTACAGTCAGACTGGGGAGATGCTGCACACAAGGCTTTCTTGTTTTAGCACTTTTTCTTGCAACTGTCGAATTTAGATGTGTATCTGGTTTTAGAGCAGTGAGGTTACACAGGACTTCATGGATTCAAGGTTACAAATTTTTGATATGATTTAGACTGAGAAATAGCTGTTTTACAGAAGCCTCAATTAAGGAAACCAAGGCATTTAATGAGAATGTTTTGTGCATGTGTAGCTATATCGACATATATTTGGCAGATTAATGCAGATTGGTTCAGTGAGTGAATAACTCGTTTTAAAAATACTTCGTAATCCGTTTCCCTGGGGAGTCTGAAGCTGCTTTACAAGACTAGAAAGCTTCTGGTAAACCCTGCATATTTTCAGAGCTGTTGGAATGCTTTGCAAACTGACTAATCTCTACTGAGAAATTATTACAACTGCAAAGGTTCCCAGCTGAAGTGTACTGGCCAAGTAGGATTGGCCCATCTCTCACTACTCTTGCCTAAGGGTCAGATACATTAACATCTGTATTTTTACATGGAATCATGTATTTTCAAAATCACATCCCTGCTGTCCTCAGCTAAACATTTATTCTAAGGTAAAATCAATACAAGTTTTACAATAATTATTATATTGAAATGATACTTGGGATCCATTCTGTTAAGGTTTTAGATGTCACTGCCTTCTCTTAGAGACAGTGAAAACAAAATCCCAGTAGGAAAAAGCCCCATTTGGCTTGCTGGGATGCGTGCACAGTGGTGTATGTGCTTCACGCTACTGCAAAGAGCTGTTTCCAGAATGTTCTGGCAATCGGTTTATAACTTGCTGGGTGTAATTTTTATCTTTCATGCCTTATTACATATAACTATCATTTATTCTTATTAGTCATATTTATTTATGTCCTTTAAAAAGATAGCAATATTAATCTAATCCCTTTTAAAACGGCAGCATTTATTTTAAATGGCATTAGGGTTTAATGCACAAAAGCCAGCAGCATTAGAGTTAAGGCTAAAAACTTTTGTCTGACACAAGGGACTGGATTTACTCATTTGAAGTAGTGCAAGAGTACTGAGGGTAGTGGGAGAGCATTGGGAGGAGTGAGAGCAGCCTTGTCCCTTCTTCCGGGGTGTGCTAATGGACTTTCTTTCCTTGTCTTTGGCGGGTGAGGACAGATGTGAGCTTAAATTGCCACAGGTGCTCTGGTCAGCAGCTCTGGTGCTGAACTGTCTGCTGGTGAGCAAACCTTAAACTCAGCTGTACAGCAGCTCCCCATACCTACCGCGGTGCAGAGATGTTTAAATGCTGGCCAGGATTGAATAGGCAAAGTTAATCCATGATTTATTGTAAGAGATGAGTAATGGGGCTGCCAGCGTGTCTGTGGACACCAGCAGCAGTTTGTGGTTTGTGCACGGTTCTTACCTTGAGATGATTTTTATGTAAGACTGGTACTCTGCCAATTTATGAAAGAGGAGCTTGACTATTACACATTAAAATACGTAGTAAAATTGAATTTAGCTGCATCTCTTAGGCAAGGTAGTAGAATCGGTCCGTGGTACCACCCCCACAACTAGGGCTGTTTCAAGGCAGCCGGGATGCGAGATACATTTATTTCCCCGAAAGAGGCACAACCGTGCCACTACCGCAAGACAACGCTGGCGGGCTGCGGCCGCACAAAGCAGCCATGGCGCTGGGCTGGGAGGCACACATGAACGCGCAGGGTGGTCACACAGCCGTGACCCGCCAGCGCCTCTGCCAAGGCCAGGCAGGGCGGGTGAGGCGGCGGCGGTGCCCGAGCCCGCGCCGTGCCCCGTCCCGCAGTGCCCGCGCCCCCCGCCCACCTCCACCTTTGCAGCAGGAAAATGCAGCACTCTCAGCGCGCACGCGCGTCCCGCGGCCGGCGCCCCGCGATGGCTATTTATAGCAGGTGACGTCACCTAGAAATAGAGCGCGGGGGAGCGGCGCCCCCTCCCCTCCCCTGCAGCACCGCGGCTCCGCCCCCTCGTTGCCTTCCCGGCGCGCAGGCGCGGGCGGCGGCAGCAGCGCGAGGCTCTGAGCCGCACACGCCGCGGTCGGTCCGGGAGCGCGGCCGGCGGGCGAGGGAGCGGCGGCCAGCCCGGCACAGCCCAGCGGGCGGCTCCGCTTACGGTTCCTGCTCCCGCCACCCGTGCGCGTCCAGCCGCACATCCCCGCTCGCCCTCCGCTCTCTCTCTGAGGGGCGCGCAGAGCCCAGCCCGGCAGCCACCACGGAAGCGGCCATGGGGGACCGAGAGCAGCTGCTGCAGCGAGCCCGTCTGGCCGAGCAGGCGGAGAGATACGATGACATGGCCTCGGCCATGAAGTCGGTGAGTGGGGCCGGTAGCCTGGCGGCCGTGGGGCGTACTCGGGGAGGAGTGTGTAGGAGGATAGTAGCGGGGGAGGGAGGGAAAGGAGGTGCGGGCTGGTCCGAGGCGGGTTTGGGTCCGGGGAGGATGCGAGCCGCCGGGTCCCACCCGTCGCGGTGAAGAAAGAAGGGCGGGAGCAGGAGCCAGACCATCCCGCCGGGACACCTCGCCGCTGCGTGGGGCGGTGCCTGGTACTACCTGCCTTCGGCACAATGAGACAAAGAGTAGCCGGTCCAAACCGAACCTAGCTCTCCCTTTTAAAATCTGTTTCCTTCCCCCCTCATTCTCTCCGTTCCCTCGTAAGGGCTGTCTTGCAGCCCTCCCGCTCCCCGGCTGTCCCTGCCCCGGGGGTGTGGCTGTCCCCATGCCCTCCTCTCTGTCTCCCCACCGCGCCAATCGGGCTCGCAGTGCGGCCATTTGAATGCCGCCCGCCTCTCCTCGCGGCGGGAACGCTGTGCATTCCTTCTCTGCTAGAGATGGGGCCCATCCTCGCCCACCTCCCTTCCACTCCGATAGGGTGGTGGGTTTGACCTTGGGGTGCGTCTCCCCTTCTGGGCACACGCCAGTGTTTGGGGGCGCTGGTCCGGTGGGATGGGTACTGCGGCGGGGGCTGTTTGGGGACACAGCAAGAGGAGCCCTTTCCTCTTCTAGACGTTTCTTTTACCTCGCCGTAAAAGACGCGAATAGAGGCCTCACTCCCCATCATCAGTGACTCAAAAACAGTAGCTGCATCCCGGTGTGAAAGCTACCCCCTGTTCCAGGAGTATTTCCCTAGCTTTAACGTTGCCTTTTTGCCTCTTCTTTGTAGGGTAACAGTTTCTCAGTGCATTCCGTACCCTGTTGAATACTGACATGTGTTTAAACAATGTTATATTTACAACTCTGCTCCTTTCAGAACGAAGCAATGAAAATTATTTGTACTGATCTGCCTGTACTGATACATAATAAAATTGCAGAATGATCAAACCTATTATGTCTAGTCCCTTTTTTGAAAACAAAGTATTCACACGATCCAAATGTTATGGGTAATGTTAACGCCATTGGATGCTTAGCAGTGTCTTTGCTGTATCAGTTTACAATTGGTTTGTTCTTACTGATCTGTCCTCTGAATACCAAAGGCCCCAAGAGGAACTTTTTCCCTTGAGAGTGCTGCTTTTTGAAGGCACGAGATGATTTCAGTTTGAAAGAGCAGCTTCAAATGGAGTCCACATTTTTGTTATAAGAATGTCTATGTCACCTCCTTGAATGAGAGCAGTAAAAAGACGCTAATTTTGCTGCTCTTGTTCACTTTTGCTGTTATGTTGTAATAAATATTACAACCAGTCCACTTCTAAACCCGTGATACTTCTGAGTATCTCAAACCAGAGCCACAAGATGTTAAAATAAGTTGTATTTTAACTATATCTCTGAAGTTCTTGATACATATGATGTAATAGTAACAGCTCTGCTTTCAGATGGTAATTTTAAAAGATGAAATAGAGAAACCACTAAAATGTGCTGCTCTAGAAGACAATTTCTAGCTGTTGTTAGTAGAAAGCTTTATATTTCTCCAAGAGCTGCAGACCTACAGTGTATGTATGGTTTCTGGGCACATGTGGAACTATGAGAACACAGTTGCTGTGCTTCAGGAAGTATGTAAATAAAGTACTTAAAACTAGTGTGTATGTCCAGTTGTCTTTAAACTGTTCTAATTGTTTCGCAAATTTTCATTCATCTGGAGCCATGGTATTCTCATCTGTAATGCCACTTCTGCTCGCAGATAAGTTGTGTGATTTGGAGTTTGAGAACACTTTGTAAGGGAGGGGAGTCTTGAAACTTACAGAAACTTTTAAAATACAAAAAGCAATCTCAAAAGGCAATCGTTCCCTTATTTTCAGCTGTTCATATACTGTTGCATATGTGTAATGTAGCATCTGTTGGTTACTTGGCTTTCACAGGTGTTCACTCCAACATGGCAATTTCCAGAATGCTCTTTAGTGTTTGAGGTTGATTTTGTAGGTCTGAGCATAAGCTTCTGTGGAATGCTCTGAGAGCTGTCTGTCCTCACAGCTCATACTTCTGTTTCAGTGATTGGAAATAACTGAGAGATAATTAAGAGAGCTTTTCATCCATATAAGTTAATATTGAAGTAATATTGCAATCCAGAGAACTTAGGCTTCCTCCAAAAGGAAGGAAATCAGCGTTCTAACTCCAATATCTATTCTCCAGGATACATTGATTTGAAAAGTTTATTTTAATTTTTTAAAAAATCTCTGAATGTAGCACATCTGATACTTTCAAAAGGTGCTCTATGAAAGTAGTGTGCTTTCAGTGTAAACTGAAATCTGAACAATTAATTTCACTTTTAGATATTACTACACTTTACAATACAGAGTATAGCCAACAGCCTGGTAGTTACTTCAGAAACATAAAGTAAAAAATACTTGTTTTAGTGAAAGTGTATTTCCCTGATTTTTGACTCTGCCACTGAAGAAAAAAAGTGTGAAAAGGCTGCCGTTTCTCAGCATAAAGCTGGAGAAACATTTATTTTTTTATTCCCATCAATTCCTTCTTTAAAAAAAAAGCCAGACCAAATAGCAGTTGTAGCTTAAATAAGGAATTTACTGCTCAGTACAAATTTTTGTTACTGTAAACTTATTTTTCATGGAAGAATTCCGGTATTTTTGCTTGTAATGTGTAAACAGAAGAGGAAAATGAAATAGTTGCTCTTACAAATTAATGGGTTTAGTTTACTTTTCTCCAGCTGAAGTTGTTTTAATAGAAAATACAATCATATGTAAATGGCATTCTTTGAAGGGGCATGGCATTCCCATTGCATTAAATGCTGCTCCAGGATTCCAGCTATTTCAGATAAAGCTTACATGGTAGGTATGGAATTGTTTCTCAACACACTGGAGAAAAATGCTTTTGGCATAAATGTGAAAGGTTCTCAGTTGATGCAACAAATGCTTCAGCCTCCTCAGATTACAGGATTGAGTACCTTTGGTTTAGATAATTCCAGAAATTGTGAAAAATGCTTCAGCCTCCTCAGGTTACAGGATTGAGTACCTTTGGTTTAGATAATTCCAGAAATTGTGAAAAATGTATAAGCCCTTCGTTTTTTGGACAGTATTAATCCTAACACGTAGTGCTTGGACCTCCATTGATTTATGTTGCTTTTCCAGTAGAGCTACATAGTGGTAAAAAAAAAATTACTTTTTACAATTGGTAATGTGAGTGATGTGAGATACAGGATTTTGAAATTAGTCATGTGAGAAATACTACACAGCGAAATAAATTTAAGTCTTGAACTAAAGTTTTTGAAACAAAATAACCTGAGATTCTAGTTTGTATATATAAATGGACTTAAAAAATTTGGGATGTTCCATATTTTTAGTACCTATCCCTGAGTGTCTGGTTTGGGGCTAGTGAAGTGTGTTTGTGTAGGAGAGGGGAATGAGTTGTCTTTAATATAAGTAGTGCCCTCCCCTGCTGGGAGATGACTTCTTCATGGGGTTCTCTAGGGTAAATGTAGCTATAGAACCTCCAATGCTTGGTATATAGCTCTGAAACCACGTGATGCAAGAAATTGATCTGGTTTAAATTCATTAGTCTGGTTTCTATTTGTTTTAAAATTATGGACTGCGTAACTTTCTATCAGGCAAGTTTTAATAATTAAACCTGACTTTCTACTGGCTCAGGTACAGTCATTTTTGCAGCAGCTGGCTCAGAACTGGCTCTAGCTGTGAGTGATGTGCTCTGGCTGACAAAACAAGTATAATCACATACAATCAGCTGACCTGGGTCATGTTGTGGATCTGCTCTCCATTGTGGAACATTCACTTTGGGGTGTTTTCCATGTGGAAGGAGCTCAGCTTGGTGTATGGTGTATGTGGGATCACACACGGAAGTAATTTCTGAGCTGATGGAAAACTGCCATGCTCATTAGCATGTGGAGTTAGGAATTCCAGGGTTACAGTCAGGATTCCTTTTATATACTCCCAATTTTTGGTCACTAAACTGCAAAAGAACTGTTAATATCTTTATTAGAGAGGATGAGTTAGGTGAATTGTAGTGGAGATTGTTGAGGAAAATATTGATTGGGAGCTATGATGAAGATTCTCAAGATGTCATTAGAGTTGATTCTTGTGCATTTCATCCTCTGTAGGTTGCCTCTAATTCTATTAGGACCAGCAGAGCGGTGTTTTCTGGGAGTTCAGGTTCCTGAACTGTGGAAAAGGCATTTTTGAGATATAACTAATTGACTTAATATATTTTAAGAACAAAACCTAAATTTGAAAGTGAACTCTGTTACTCTAAGAGTTATAATTTCCGTAAAGTATTTTTTTAGATCTGGAAATAAGTACATTTGTTAGAAGATTCACTGTCTACACCAGCAGTCTCAGAATAGTGTAAATACTTGTGACTTGATTGTTTGTAGCATGTAAGTATTTGCATGACTTTGGTGTGAAGCAGTGTAAATGTGCACATTTTTAAAAAGAAATAGTTCATGATTTTAGCAGTGTCTCAATAAGGACAAGTTTATTTTCACATCAAAGTACATATCCTTAGAATTCTAGTGACTATTTTTAAAGCAATATGCTTGAGATAGGGGAGTTATATTTTTTCATCCTAATTCCTTTGAGTTTAATTTCATGTGTATAAATTTTAAAAACTAGAACAATTTCAAGTGGCAACTTCAAGTTAGTCTGATAGCCTAAATGAAAACAAGTGAAAAAGGCCTAAATATACAGTATTAGAAGTATTATTCTTCTCCTTCAGCTTTTTGAAGTAGCAGTTTGAAGCTGATCATGGCTTCGTTCCTGATTTGCTGTCCTATCCCTGTCTGCAGCCAGTTAGCAGAAATCAGGGTAACTTTTGTATTACACTGTGTAATCACTCACTACGTTTCTGAAAGATACTATGAAACACTAATTCCATTTGTACTGTGCAGAGCTTAACGACTGCAGCGCTTCCATCGCTGCTGTCGAATGGAAGCAAGCAGTAGGGGAAAGAAGTGCAAGAATTGCACCAGCTTCCAGTGTTGGTGCTGTGTTCCAGATACAAAAAACTGGTGTTCTAGGTACATTTAAATTCATCACTAAATGTGTAGTCTGTATAATTACAGCAGACTTCCTAAAAAACCTGAGCCTTCCTCTGTGATTGCTTCTCCATTACACAAGCCTGACTCACTTTTATTCAGTGAATGTTCTTTGCAATGGCTTCCAAATACCCCTTCTGTTATGTCAGAACTGTGGGGATTTATCTCTTCTAAGTCCTGACTGCAGAACAGTTTTAAACTTTCAATGTTACAAAGTTACTCCAGTCTAGAAGGGATTTTTGGGGTCTAGAAGGAATTTTGAATCTTGCACTTCATGATGAAAGTATCGAAGGAAGTTTGCACACTCTTCTCTAAGACAAGCCCTTTAAATTTGCTTTTTGTCTGTATTTTCAGGTAACTGAGCTGAATGAGCCCCTCTCAAATGAGGATAGAAACCTGCTGTCTGTAGCCTACAAGAATGTAGTCGGAGCTAGACGGTCCTCCTGGCGCGTCATCAGCAGCATAGAGCAGAAGACTATGGCAGATGGGAATGAGAAGAAGCTGGAGAAGGTTAAAGCCTATAGGGAGAAGATAGAAAAGGAGCTCGAGACAGTCTGCAATGATGTTTTGGCTCTCCTAGATAAATACTTGATCAAGAACTGCAATGACTTCCAGTATGAGAGCAAGGTCTTTTACCTGAAAATGAAGGGGGATTACTACCGCTATTTGGCAGAAGTTGCTGCTGGAGAGAAGAAGAACAGTGTTGTGGAAGCCTCAGAAGCTGCCTATAAAGAGGCTTTTGAAATCAGCAAAGAGCACATGCAGCCCACTCACCCCATTAGGCTTGGGCTGGCACTCAATTTCTCAGTGTTCTATTATGAAATCCAGAATGCCCCTGAGCAGGCCTGCCTTTTAGCCAAACAAGCCTTTGATGATGCCATAGCAGAGCTGGACACACTAAATGAGGATTCCTACAAGGACTCCACTCTCATCATGCAGTTACTTCGAGATAACCTCACTCTGTGGACGAGTGATCAGCAGGATGAAGAAGCAGGAGAGGGCAATAATTAAAAAGCTTTCCTCTGATCCCTCTTTCATCCACTTGGCCATCCCCATCATCACCAATATTTCCTTGCCACAGTCACACTAAATATCTAGTGCTAAGCATATCTGTATTGTACAGCTGTTCAGATCTGCTGTCCACTTTATCAAGAAGCAGTTTCAGATGAGTCTTCATGGGCATTGATGGATTGATTGGTTTATTGGCCCTATTTATCTTAGTTGCACTTGAGCAGTGCAGAAGGAGGCATTTTTAGTTTGTCTGTTGATTGGAAAATATGGGAAAGAATAATGGAAAGTGATTGAGGATAACTAGATTCCAGTTAAATTTTTTCAGTTTGAAATGAGCTGACAGTTCTGTTAAGCAGTACATTTTGTGCATGCAAAGTAAATTAGCCACCCCAAGTTTTTTTCAGTCAATGAAAACAGTTAAGCTGATGTGAAATGACAACTCTGTTCATCAGTTTACAGTAAACGGTTTGAAATGTGAGGTTTCAGTAGCAATTTGGTTTTTTTGCCTCTAACTTATGTGCACAGTTTCTTTAAATGCAGTGCATCTACCTAAGAGTTTTGATACTTGTAACCTTTTGCAGTTGTTTTGAAGAATCATGAATTTATTTTTTGTAAACTCTTTGGCTGTTTAGTTGTCTGTGTATTCTGACAACTCTATGTCAATATTTGCCCATGTTAAGATGGATGACTGGGAAGCCAGACTTCTAAATTAAATGTTTTGGATTTAAGTGAATAAAATAAAATGCTGCTTCAGGGATGTTATCTCTACATGAGCTGTCCTGTCTTTTGTTCAGAGCAGAGTTAGAGTTATCTAACACATCACTTATGGGTTAAAACATACTTAAACAAAAGGTTAATGAGAAGTTGACACATGCTAAACAACACAAAAACACAACATAGTGTGCTGAAAGAAGAAAAACCCAAACCCACAAAACCCAAAAGCACCCACAGTGGGGGTCACCTCTGTTGAAGTGTAGTTTCCCAAGGTGGTGTATTTAGTTGTTTGCTCAGTAGAAGAGTTGCTGAACAGTTGTAAAGCCCGTAGCTTATCATATCAATGCAGAGACTTGTGTTTGCTTCTGTCCACTGTAACTTCTAAGCTGTTCCTCTGAAGTGCTGATCACCAAATCAGCTTTACACGTGAATATCCCAGTAGCTATTTCATATTTACCTGCTTCAAACAGAAGCAATACTTGTTGCTAAAGACTGCCTTTCTCTATGTAGCTCACTTAAGTCTAGTCCACAGACTTCACACTTTCTTTTTTCTCCTTACAGTTAGCGTACATGTACATTTACTGGTGCCATACATACTTCTGTAATGGTATGTCCCGGAGGCAGGAAAAGTTAGCTGTATCCAGACTGCCACTGGCACCTGAGCTAGCTCAAAGGTCATGTAAGTTCTCATTTATCAAAACTCTTATTCTTTAATTAGTGCTCATACTTTTAAAAACCAGTGCACTAGTTGTTCTTAAGTATCTGGAGTTTTAGAATTTTTTAATGGTAGAATTGTGTGCATTTATATGTTCTATCATTTTAGAGATAATTCTAGCTTTATTATATCAGTAAAACTGGCAACAATTGAAAGAGTAATGCAGCATCTGAAAAAGATGAAAATACAGGTACACACCTACCTACCTGCCCCTGTGTAACCAAGGTGAAACTTGGCCACAAGATTGCCTTTTTACACTGAAACACTCTGGATGGTTAATAGTTAATAATATTGGGAATTGCTTTATCTCCCTGTTGATAGAAGTACTTGTATTTTTGTTACCTTTTTTATTAATATTTTTCTCAATTCAAAAGCCAAGGAGTCCTTTCTCATTTTAGTTACTGACTTGTGCAGACCCTTTTTCACAAAACTATGAGCATTATGTAGTTTGCAAGTGAGTCAGCAGGCCTGGTGTCTCTGGACTGGGCAGCTGAAGGTTGGCTGTTGCTCTGGTGCATAGGATCCAAAGTGGAGACCAAAGGGATGCTGCAGAATGATGCTACTTAGCAGTGAATTAGATTCCCAGTAGTTCTCCTGTGTTTTCCAGCTGTCAGTGAATGAGCCAATGACATGGAGAGCATGTTTTTGTGGTTGTGTTTTGGTAGGAGTTAGTAGAGAGTTTTCTATGGAGCAAGAAAAAAACCGCTCCAGTGCAATCCGTATTCTTGTTTCCACTTCAGCAGCTTTTTCATTTCCTGGGCCCTGGGATTGCTACATGCTTTTTTGTAATTCTTGCTGTGATCTGGAGGAAACCAAAGCTGATGAATAGCACATGTCGTTTATTCCAATATTCTTCAGTAGACCACAGGATTCAGGTATTTTGGAACTGGTATTTCTCATAGGTGACTCCCAAGTCATGTCTTCTGCCTATCTCTCTCTAAAATAAATAAAATCCTGGGCTATGCCCAATTTATTCTTTGAAAACACCAGATGTATTCACCAAAGGTGCTTAGTCGAAGTTCACAACATTTTTTGAAGCAGGGGTAGTTCCAATGGAAAGACTCAAAATTGAGTGTCTTTCCCCCCTGCCTCCAGGGGGATTTCTTTATGTGTCCTTGAAGGCATAAAAGGTTGTTTGCTGCTCTTGACGTGGTGAGGGTTTCATTAGGGTCCATTTGAGCATTACTCTTGCCCAGAACCGTACTTTTCATGTCTTTCACAGGCAATCTTTGTTGACAGGTTAAGTCACTCCGAGGGTGTTGATATAATATTAACAAGGCCTGTACATATCCTTGAATTTTTAGCAACCTGACAGCTGCTAACAGTAAAGCAGCATTTTCTGTAGTGTTAAAGGAACTTGAAAGCTGTGGTGTAGTCAGCCCTTAAATTAATTGTGTGGTCTTTACAGGGACAGAGAGTTTCAGTCTATGTCCTAATTGGCTCAAATATGTTCAAGTTCTATAGAAATGGTTGTGTTCATCTCTCAGAGTACAAACACACCCACACCCTGTTGAACCCACTGGGACAAAATGTGCCAATGCTATGGGACACTAAACTGTACCAAGGGGCTGTTCTTCAGCATAAGCAATAGCCCTGAGAACGTGAAGATTCTAGGGAAGTAGAAACCTTAAGAAGAGTGATGAGACTCGTTGTCCATGGATAACACATACCAAAGGACCACAGTTCCTCTGGTAAGTAACCATTCACTCTTACTACTTTGGTCTCACTATGGGTTTGAAAATAGTTTTTCCACATTGCCTCTCCCTTGCCTGTAACTTCTGGCTGTGGTTTTCCATCCTTAATACTCACACTTGTGATCTACATCTGTAAGTTGGACGAACTGATTCCAGAGCCGAATCTATTTCCAAAGGAGCAGGAGGCTGTTCCCTACCCTACTCTTGGGGCCTCTTCCAGCAGCTGCAATGGGCTGCTTTATAATAATCTAGAAAAAAATTACGTGAGTACACTTCAGGTTTAGGGAAATGAAAAGCCTTGGCTGTATTTTAAGTCATGTAAGAGAATCACTTAATGCTAATGGAAGTTAGAGGGGTGAAAACTGATGTCATTATACATTATAAAACATTTTCTATCAGCATGGGACCAACTGGAAAGCTTTCAGTAAACCAATTTGAGTTTAAGGACAGAGAGAAAACAGGAAAAATATTCCAGTGCTTTGGATCCTTGTGTTTTTTTAATTCTATCCACACCATGTATTTGAATTAATTTAACATAATTGATCAGGAAAGATTGGCTAAACCACTTCAACAACACGAGAAACCTATTTGGATAGGTCTTGGGTTCATTGAAGCAGCTCCTTGAAATCAGTGGCAGATTTTGAAGAAAGTGAAGTTGATTATACACATAATTGACAGAGGATGTTTAGATCTTGTTCTGAACAAGCCTAAAGTACTTGAAGTTCCACAGATGCAGATGGTTTAGTGTCTGAGCCTTAAGGATTTCTGAGATAAATGAAGATGTTTTCTGAACACTGAGGTCAGGCTGGGTAGATTTTTAGTTGGTGTTAGAAATTAAACCATCTTTTAGAAATAACAGTGTTTATTATAGATATATAATATATAATATATAGTATGTTATATATTATATATATTACCCTTTCCTATATGCCAGTTGTGATCTAATATTGCATAACTATAAATGTAGTAATACACTTATATATATATATATACACTTCAAATATACACATTTCTTTTTTCTGAATCTTCAGTGTTACTTGTCTTATATTTTAGTCTAAATGATTTTATCTAATGATTATGAACCAGCTTGGTCTGTCCCAACTCAAACATTATAGCCAGATGAATTATTTTCGTTCAGTTGGGTTTTTGTAAACCCCAGAGTGCACCAAGGCAAAGCACTCTGAGTACTTCAGCAGTGAATATATATATTTTTATGGAGGTAGTCATTAAGAAATTACTTATGCACTGTGATGTACTTAAATTAGTATGAGCTATTTTCACATATATTTCATGTATTTTCACATGAGCTATTTGATAGTGTGATCAATTCCACTTTAGGATTCAATCTAATAGTAGTTGAACTCTTCAGTCTCTGAAGAATTAAGTGGTTTAACAACAGTCTAAGAGAAAAAACAGATCAAAACACACCGTCCATATGACTTTCAGTGATGTTTTGCCAGTTATAAATATTAAGCATAATAATTATTTATAAATTATAGTAAACATATATGTTATTAGAAATATAGGCCAATTATATTTGCAGCAATAGTATATAAAATTTGTGGCATTTAGAGAACTGCATCCTTGTTTGAACATGTGAGGAATGTCCTTTATTCAGGGATTTCTCCAGCAGAGGCTCCTGAAAGAGCAGGGATGGCAGTAAAGCATTGATTCCCTTCCCAAGCACGTAAGCACACATTGGAAGGAAGCAGGAGTTGCAGGGGCTTGGCAGGAGAAGCTTTTTACCGACACGCCTTGTGGCTGTCGTTGTGCCCTCACAGCACAAAAGGACATCTGACTCTTGCAGAGGGCAGAGAAGTGGATGGATGACAGTGATTAACTGGGCTCCCTGCTGAGTAAAATGGATCGTATTCTCTCTCTGCAAAGAGAAACTTGTGCTTGTCCATGTTTACTTCATTTTGACTCTCAGCAAAAAGTCCGATCCCGGGTGGTTTTTTGTGTTTGAGGTACAACCCAGTTACTCCAGTGACACACCTGCCCAGGGTGCGGGGCCTTAAAGCACCACCCAGGGGGATGCAAGGTGTGGGCACATGCTGGGGCAGCCTGGCCACCATCTGTGGTGGCTTCCTGTCTCCATGGCAGCCAGAGGCATCCTGGAGCAATCGTCTCTGTTCCTGTCGCTGCATCCCAGCTCCAGAGCAGGGAGCAGAAGGCCGGGCCCGCGTTTGGCAGGAAATGGCCCAGGTTCCTCCAAGTGTTTGTTGGCTGGCCATCCGTGGGGTGAGTGAGATTCCAGCATGTCCTTAAAGGGCAGGAATGTCTCTGTTCTGTGGTGCCACCTCAAGCTTTTTAAGGACTGCTATTTGCCTCTTCTGAAACAAGTCCTATTAAGCCTCTCTGGGCTGTAAAGTGGTGTGGAAGGATTGGGAAGTTAAGACTTTTCCTGTCATCGGTATCATCAGAGCCCAACATTGCTAAGAGATGAACACGCTTTGGTACCACTGCTGAGTCATTCTCCGGGTTTCCACAGCTGACACTTCCTCACTTTGAGGCTGGCCACGAGCCTAGGCTAAAAGGGGTCAGAATTAACTATTATTTTCAGGTTAGTGAAGCCCAGCTTTAGCTGAGCTTATTAGCCCAATGTTAGTTGTGTTTAAAACAATTGCTTTAAATTTTTACTAAACACATTATGTGTGTATGTATGTTGTTAATTCTGCCATAAAGATCACGCTGAATCCTTGGATTAGGAACTGATTAAGAACCTCTAATGTGCCAGATCTCTGGGTAAAGTATAATGAATTATTCATCCTGTTATCCTAGTGCAATCACAATAACGTCTTGGTGCTAATTAGCAGGTGGATGGGCTGACACAAAGTCAGGAATACCCAGGAGATATTTTATTCAACCTAAATTCTTATTCCTGATGATAAATATATTTTCTGGCCTTATAATTTATTTCTTACTCAATAGAAACAAGTCTTATTTTTCTTTCTGTTATTTCAACTTTTGGTTTTTAAAATCAATTACTTTTTTAGGGCTAACTAGCCTGAGAGCTGAAGCTTTTAGCAGCTTCTGGGACAGCTGTCTGCAAAGTTTTACTATTATTCCTCACTGTAATACTTTGTCCATACTGGTGAGCTCCATCTTTTCTATTATGTGTGATCTTTATTGTCTTGTATCAGAGCAGAATTCATTTTATTTTTAATTAACCTAGAACTTGTATGTGCACTTGTAAAGCATGGCATGCACTGTGGTAATGAATTAGATATTTGTGCATATTAATCTTTATTACTTAAGGCAACACGATTTTTAATTTTTTTTTTTTTTGCTTGGCCATTAGTCATTACTCTATTTTTTCCTCTTTCTCCCTTGTAAGTAAATTCTCAGCATTTCATTTTGGACATATCACTGTTCATCACAGAAGTCAAACTAAGAAACAAAGTCACTGTCAAACAAAGAAGTATCAGAAGTCAAACTAAAGGAGATTATCTTGTATTTCGCCACAGTTTCTTAAAAATTCCTACTTTTTGAAATAAGACTGAAGCCTGAAGCATAGCTTAATGCAGATGTTTCAGTCTCACAGCTCAGCCTGAAAAAACCCAACCCACAAACCAAAACAGTCCTCACCACCTATTTCCCACTTGATTTCTTCTCTAGGAGTCATTTTCCTTCATTTTGTGCTGTCCTTGCTGAGATTTCCTTCCACTCCTCTGCAGAAATACATTCTGATAACTCCGTGAAGATGTAACTGGTTGATGAGACCTGTTGATTGTCTGAGAACACCCAGCTTAGCCTGATTTCTGTGTGAGATGTGCAGCTGGCTGCTCCATGAATATCTTTTGATTTAGGGAGGAAGTGTATGAGAACAGAAGAATAACTTGGGGGAACCGCTGCTGGCCTTCTTTGTGTCTGTCTCTGCTGTTTGTGTTTCTGCTCATCAACAGCACGAGATATTTATTCTCCCTTTCCTCTCCTCCTCCTCCCCTTTTCCTGTTTCTCTCCCTTGGCCACCACATCCTTCCTAGCGCTGCTTATCTCTGAGAATTTTCTTCCCTCTCTCCGTTCTCGCTCTGCTGTGTGTGATTAAGCACATGGAACATTTCCAACCTGATGACTGCAGGGTTTTGCAATGAAAGCCCTTGGAGATTTACTGAGTGGGCTGCTCTGAAGGAGTTGGACCTTATGAGCCCTAATGCCTGCCTTTGTAGGGATTTGGAAAGTGCTTGGCATATTAAATGCATTGTTGCTATCTGAGTAACAACAACAATCGGCATGAGGTCTTGAGGTACAAAAATGTTTCCTTGTGACAAACTGTACAAAGTCCTTCATATAGAAATCTGCTCTTTTCCTTTGTGCTGGACTGTACAGGCAGCTGAGCTGATGGGCACTGCTGCCAGTGACCCGTGAGAGTCTGGGTTAGTCTGAGACAAATATCTCACCTACAGCCATGCTCAGATTAGATTTCTAAACTTCTCATTATTTGAATTTTGGGTCTGAATAGACCAGCTGAGGTTCATCTTCAACTGTGAAAAACAAGTCACTTTTAGTAGAAAATGTCACAGCTGCAACCCTACATTGCTGAACTGCAATGTTACAATCACAATCCCTACATCTGATTCTACATTAACTCCATCTGAAAAGAATGGTGGAGGGCACTTACTGTGCTGATTACATTATGTTAAGGTTTTGCTTTAGAGAGACTGTGTGAGGATGCCTTGCTGGATGCTGGACAGAAAAATAGTGTGTGATAGACCTGAAAGCTTCCTCAAGAACATTACCCTAAGCTTTTAGCCTGCAGGCTGTCCTCAGAAGTCAGAGCTTTTTGTTACTTTATCTTGCACTCAAGGCTGTGCACACGGATAAAACACTGTGTATCAATAACGCTAGCCTTTTATTGCCAAGAAGCTTTTTCCCAGGGCTTTTATAGCCATTTAACATAAAGCTGGTAGTAACACTGACTGCTGGCTGAGACTGTCCAGAACTAAAACAGGATTGAATGCAGAAAGGTTATTTGTATTCAGTAAATTCAAACATTTGAGAGCATAACAGAATTAAAATCAAAGAAAATTAAAGAAAATTAATCTAGAAAATTAAAAAGAAGGGACACTCTTCCATCTTGGTGAGGGTCTGAAGGAGCTTTCAGTAAAAGGAGAAAACATTTTCAACTGTCAGCTGCCAGGTTCTTATTATTGTGGCTTCAAGTACAAAGAACAGAAGGAAGAGGGCAGAGGAAGCTTCTCCTCAAGCCCTGAACAGGCGTGGTTATTGGCACTGCTGTGACAGAGCCCTGGGTAGTCATCAGAGAATGGAAATATATTAGAAAATGTACCTGCATATTCTGTGTAGTGTGATTTCCCTCAGTGTCTCTCTGGAGATTTCTGACAGTTTCTTCTGGGTTGTCAGAAGTCCCTCCAGTAAATCAGTGTTTGAACCATGCCTAAACTTCCTGTGACCATGCATGCTTTGCTTCAGCATCTCTGACCTAAATAACGTATCAGAGATTATAGAATTAAGATTTTTTAAAACAAATTGTAGTTCAAATGACTTAAAATTTTTCTTTTTTTGTCTTCTGTCTGTTTTTCAATCTGTCCATCCATTCCTTTCTCTTGCGTCTATCCTTCTTATAAAATTCATATTTTTACCTCAATTATCTTTTATCCTGCTCTTCCCTGAGCCTTCTTTTGTCCTTTCTGACCTATCTTCCCACTTAAAATACTTTCTTCCTGGCCTCATGGAACATTGCCATGGTGACCACATGACATCATTGCACGGGGAACAGTTGCCTAGGAAACCATATGATGTCATTGCACTGGAGGCAGTTGCCATGGTTACTGAGTTGCCTGAGGTAACCGGGAAAAAGGGTTTGTCATCTGACAGGTGCCAGGAAATGTTCCCATTAACTGGAATAAAGAAGAGACTTTTATTTATGTTTTTATGTTCCAGAGAGGGCTGCCTGTGACTCGAAGACCCCATTGCTTTATGTCCTGTAACGTTCTCTGGCTGGGCCATTTCCATTGGCCTCTGGGACCTTGCCCACCTGTTTCTGCTGATGAATGTTAGTGTGAACATCAAGCCACAGTAAAATGGAGAAAAGCTGTGTTGTCCTGTGTTTTTGCATAAGATGGGATTGCAGCTTCTATTGCTCTTTGATTTTTCCTGTTTGGTTCTTTTGGTTTCTGAGATAAACAGCCCAGCCCAGTATTTATCCCAGCAGACATCAGAGGTGCAGTAACAGTGAATGTCATAGCCTGAGCTTGCTGCACCTACACCAGGCTTTGTGCATCTCTGTAATTTGTTTTCCACTTCTTTCCTACCTCTCCCAGTTTCTATTTAATCACTGCTGACATGTACCTGTCTTGTTTTAATAATTCCAGCAGTTCCCAGAAATGTCCTGTGTGAAAGATGAAGCAGAGGTTAAATAAAAAGTAGGAGGCAGCTATTAGAGATGAGAAAGGTATGCAAGAACAAGTTTAGTGGGTGTGTGTGATTCATATAAGGATGTGGGGGTGTAAACAGTGGTTAGCACTGTTTGTGATGTGCAGATCTGTACCTCTGGCAGCATTTGTGTCTGTACATAAACATACATGCAATCACTCTATGGATAAAGAAATAAATTTTTATGAAAATAGCTTCTCCAGACTTTCTGCAGTTTGAGTGAATTACATTTCTAGGGCATGTTAGTCATATTATGCATGTGTAAGTGTGACTGTCTCCGCATCTCAAATAAAGTCTCTGCTCTCAGTACCCCTGCACATGCTCTGGAGTTCACTAGAAACCAGTTACAAGCTTCCCACTGAAGTTCATGGAATGAACCCTTCATTGGCCCCACTGTGTGCACTCACCTTCAAGCTGAAAAACCAAAATCCTTACAATTACTGTGGAGCTGCAAACAGGAATGCAGTCAAAGAAGCTATGGAGAGTGCTGGTGACAGGCCAGGTAAATGAGGAGTTTTGGGGCACCTGAACTGTTGATTGAAATCCAGGGCTCCAGAAATGTGGGGAGTAGGCTGGAATGGGGTAGCATCTCAGTTCTGGCAGAACTAGGAGGAAAATCCAGAAGAGGGATCGTAACTTCATTGGGCAGGGAACAGAACTTCCACTTAGGTATGGGGGGAAGCACGGGGATTGAGGTTGGGGTTTTTTGATGTTTCTTTATCTTGGGTTCCCCTCCTTATGCTTTACTGTTTGATTGATGGCTTATTTGTTCAGCATACTGAACAAAGAAATCTCAGCTTTTGTGCCAGAGTAACTGTAAAAGAAAGTTGTGCTTCATACCTGAAATCATTTAATTTCATTTTAATCAGATGGCAAGGAACAAAACAGCTCATAGAGGGAGAAAGCAGCAGCTAGTCAGTGCTCAGGTGTTCCCAACAATCAGATGAGACATGAATAGTCACTTGCTTGTGCTTCAGATCTGCATGTAAATTCTTGAATTCTAGTTTGATAACAGTGTTTAGTTAATCAACATGCAGTGGTGGGATTTGCAAAGCAGGCTGTTCTGTTCATGGTGAGCCAAGGGACTTGCATCACTGTGTGTCAGTAATCATGGCCTTTCCTGGGCTTTAATGGACTGGAACAACCTTGCAGTTACTAGTCTGGGATGCTGCTGAATCTGTAATTGAAGGGATATTTGATCCTACTATTAATGGCCACTTGTGGTACTTTTTCTGTTAACTGAACTTCAGAATGACCCCTGAACTTGGGTTTGTTTTATTTCAACACTCTACCTGGCAATTTGAGGTTATTGTATTTAAGTACATTTTAAACATTTACGTTTGGATGACATTTATTGGTAAAATATGAGAAAGAAAGCAAGAAACTAGACTGTGTTTGTTTAACTGTCAGGGAGGTGTGGGAAAAGGTTGGTAGAGCTTACGGGGTTTTTGTAAATTTTATGTGAAATCCACATGTTTATGATTCATATGCCAGCTTTTCCTGTCTCCGGACTTTCACCGATGTCAGGTTTCTGTAAATATTTAAATAATAATTGTATGCTCTGCTGTAGCAATACTGGAGATCTCCAGCGGTACAGAATTACGGATTTGTTTTCCACCAGGGCGAACCACTTGGAGTTTTTCCATGGTGAAATTCTGTGAGTAGCAGTGGAGGTGGTTTGTGGTGCTGCAGGACAGAGTCCTGTGAGAGCTCAGCTTTTGCTGACTAATGCTTCCATCTGCTGGAGAACTTTGTTTGCACGGTATTCACTCTGTACTGTACTCAGATATAAAACCTTGCTCATTAAACCCCAAAGGTTTAGTGATCATTACTTACTATAACAAAACCAGTTCATCTGGGATTTTAAGCAGCTAACACAAATCACTTAGGTGCTCTTTTAGTTACATCTAAAAGATGTAACTCTCTGCCTAGCTGGAATCAGTACTCTTATGTTTTATTCTAAAATATAATAACTTATACAGTAGTAATACAAGTAAAAGTACCGATTCTACAAACACCTTCCTGGTGGGTGATTTTGTGACTTGTGACTCAAACTTGTGCTTTCACTAAGAGACTGCAGAGGCTGCAGGACTGTCTTTCCACTCCATGGCCAAGCAGCATGGGGGCAGATCTCCACTGGGACCGGATGTATTTTAGTGCTGGGACTGGAAAGTTCACTCAGTATCATTTACACTGCCACAGTACGTCAGGATCTGTGCTCCCAAAGCGTATTTTTGAATTTTGGAATTAGCTTGCTTTGCAATAAACTTGAGAGCTCAGAAAAAACTTGTGTCTGGAGACACTGTAGCCCAGCTAACAGAGTACTTCCCAGCCCACCCTTCTCTCCTTAATGAGTTATTTTCTCATTCTTTCCTGCAAATCCATTTATTGAAAGAACAGCATGAGATGGTTACTCTATCCTTGCATTATCTTTTTATTCTTATTAGGTTGTGTAGGAAAGGTGTGCAAATAAAAAAATCCCACCCCAAACCATAAAATTTATAGAGAATAAATAGGGTTTGTTCTGTTACTTGTTGTTTATGACAGTGTTGTTAGGAGTAGTAGTATCAGAACACTTTTGGACTTGATACAGTGGCATTACAAATAAATAAAACATTCTTATCTTAGATATACATCGTAAATTTATAAATATAAAATTAGATATAAAGTGAATTACAAGGTATATATAAAATTTATGAGCTTATATGTAAGATTAGATGTACTAGTTAAGGATCATTTTAGAGGAATTCATACCAACTATGTAGGTCCTTATATATAGTCTAATTCTATATGAATATTACATACTGACATTATATTTATTTAAATACATTAATTCATACACAATCAAAAGGGCAATAAGCAATAAAGTAAGAGCACCTTGCCCCTTCCTACCTGCAATCTCTGCAGTTCTGTGCCCTTTGTGATCATTATTTCACTTGATAAGTGTCTTCTGCTGTGCACGTGAAAGTTTGACATGTCCTTCACCAGCCAACCCCGCGGAACACGGCAGCTTCACCTCCCTGGGATGCTGGGCTCCGCAGGGCGGGGTCATCCGGGTGTGGGACTCGGCTGTGCAGGGACCGCACCGAGCGCCCTTTGCTTTAAGGCAGGGAGGTGGAACCATGGCCAAACACAGGGGTGGATTTTAGGGGCCTAATGTTTTTAAAATGATGAGAGTGGTAGGAAATAAAGACTTTAGATTTGCTTTTGCTGTTCTTCTACTGCTAAGGAAAAACAATTCAAGGTGTCTTTCACTGATGACACTATATGTTTTGTAAATTAATTGATTCTATATGTGTGTGGGTTGGTGCTTTTTTGAAAATAAGCACCTCAGTACTTCTAGGCAGCATATATTCTGCTCTGGGTGTTGAGAATGTGGGAAATGAGATTGTGAACGGTAGGAACACTACAGTCTATGTCCAAAATCCATAATTTGTGTGGACAAATAGCTACTGTTTACCTTAGCAGCCATCAGAAGCTATCTTTGAGTAAGATTAATTGAGCTGGGTGTGCAATTTAAAAAATCATGTGGAGCCCAGCAGCAAAACTTTAGGCAGTTATTGTTTTCCTTGTGTTGTTGCTTCATTTGCAGGGCAACAATATCTGAAGGTCCCATTGGTAGTAATTTAATAAAGAGGATTTTCTTGGCTTTTAAGGAAACCCCCAGGCTGTCCATCCATCGTGTATATATGCAAATAAAGGCAAAAGAAGTGTTTTTCCCTGAGTGCCCGTGCAGGAGCACATTCCATTGCTGATGTGTGTGCTTTCATCCTCAGAGAGTTCTGGCTGGCAGTATCTTTATGGCCCACATACCTTAGCAGGCTGTAACTCACACCTGCAAGTCTCTGCACAGGGGGCTTCAATTTCTTTTTACTACCCGTGAACTGAGATGAAGCTACTTACTCTCCTTGTTAATGGATGCATTTGCTCTTGCTGCTTCAAACAGTTTTCTCAAAAAGTTATTAATAATTTAGTATTTAGCTAATTGTCAATTTTTAATTTTCACTAAGAATCTACTTAAAGTGGCCTTAATGGCCTCTTCTGTGATGTCATAACTTTGGACAGTGCCATACCCCAGGGAAACTATGTTTTATATCCTTCACGTAGGATTGTAAACACAGAGGTGTTGGGATGTTGGGTTGATGGACATGATTCAAATAATAAATTGGCATAAAATTGCAAAACCAGTTCCCTAGCAGGTGAAGAGCATGAATGAAAAGTTGTCACCCCAGTTGTCCGTGATCAGAGTCACAAGAACTGATGACAAATTTTTCACTGGAAAAAGTAATAGGCAGAAAATGTTTTCCCCTGAAAAGTATATTTATACCACTTTTATGCTCCTTAACTTTGGAGATAATATTGTTTATTTTAAAGGAAGAAAAGTGTCTGTGTGTGTACAGGAGGAGCGGGAGGGTGAGTATTGATTTGAGCAGTTGAGTCATGGAAATCAATTTACTTTTCAGTTCCTGGAGAATGGCATTGCAGCTGGTGCTTCGTGACTGCCTTATCCTTTGTGTCATTGATGGGGCAGAGAGCAATTCTGTTCTGAAGGAGAAAGTTGCTCTGCCTTGGGTGCTTTGTTAGACTGGGAATAATGATTTATTTCCAGTGGTTGAATGATGTCAGCAACATTCACAGGTGAAGCTGTGGCTGATGTAGCTGTTTGCAAGCTTTACAGACATTGTCTTCTCTACACTTTTGCGGTTATAGGATATCCTGAGCTGGAATGGACCCACAAGGATCATTGATTCAAAGTCCTGGCCCTGCACAGGACACCCCAAGGATCCCACCATGTACCTGAGCCTGTTCTCCAAATGCTTCTGGAGCTCTGGCAGGGTTGCTGCAGGCTGGGGCTGCTCTGTTGTGCGGTGTCAGGGTCGGTTTTCAGTGTCATTCTATCCCATCTTGGGAAGCAGCAAACAGAGGCAGTTTTGTTTTAGCATTCTAAATGTTTGGTGGTGCTCAGCTTGGTGCAGAAGCAATTGGGGAGTCCTGATTACACTGACTGAGCCCAGTGTGATGGGAGAGAAACAAGATAGGGTTCTCTGCCTACACAAGCTAGCCTGATGTAACAGCTTTGCTGTCTTCTTTCCTTCCCTGTGCCACCTGTACTGGTTCAGTGCACACCTTAACTATTAATATCAATTCTGTTCAGCCTGATTTGCAAGATGTCTCTCAAATTGTTCTGTTGTAAATGTTGGTGCTCCTTCCACCTTCTCTTTTCCTCCCTATCTATTAGATCTTGTTTCCATGTGTTTAATAATCCTTTCATTGTGTTTCTTGGTTCAGAGGCAACAGTAGAACACTGTTTTTCCGTGTTTGGAATTGTTTCTTTCTAAGTTTCTGATTGCTTTAGTAAATAAGCCAAACAGATGAGCGCTGATTGTAACTTTCCTCTTTTTTTTGGTCCTGATGCCAGTGGATGTCAGCCTCCCCTAACTCTGAGCACTGCATGGATTACTGGTTAGTAAATGTTTTAAGGTGCTTGTGGATCACGTGGTTGTGCTCTACTACTTGCATCAGCTACTATGTGAACGACAGTCTAAGAATACAAACAGTTAATTACCTGGCACTTCATGTTAGAGGTTCAGCGTCCCACCCCCTTTTACCTTTGCTGTTTTCATAGTGTGAGGAAGGTTGGAGCCAGCAAAGATTTGTAGGATGCTAAGTATGTTACTTGCTTTCATGGACATGCTGCAAAAAAAAAGTCTTCATCTCCTACCACTAAACTTTTCCAGACTTGTACATGGAGCTCTTATATTCGTTGTGAAACAGAATGTTAGAGGTGCTTAAGAGTGGCACTGTGATGATCTCTGCTGACTGCAGCCACAGGAGTTAGCTGTGCCTGTGCACATTCATCACAAGTCTGTTTTTCCACCAGTGTAGTTTGTGTAGTTTAGGATTTCTTTTCTGTGGATACCCTCTTGTGGATCACAAAGCATGTTGAAGTTCTGTAATAGACTGCAGCCTGTTTCCTGTAACAAGTTCCATAGAAAAACATGAAATAAAATAAGTAACTTGTTTTTTCTCCAAGGTTTCTTCCAGATAAACCACAGTGCAGCTTTACTGGGCAAATTTAATTCCTAGAATATCATTCTGCTTTTTTTTTTAATTGTAGAATATTTAAGTGGATAACCAGGGAGTTAACAAAATTTACTGATGTAAAGTAAGTGAAGATGGTCTTTGCATGAATAAGGACTTAGATACTAAAAGCAGGAAACTGCAGTTGGAGCACTTTTATAAAGACCGGGAAGGCTCTTGCTCTTCTGCCAGTGTGGTCCTTGCTTTGTCAAAGGGTAGACCCACTCTTCTGAATTCATGTTTTAGAAACCTTATCAGCAGGGATTCCTGGCATGGTCCTGTACACAGCTCATGTACAAACCTTATTAAAAAGCACATGATGTGTTTGTTGCCAAGGAAACATAAGCCATTAAGCCCTAGGAACATAATTCATAAAACCAAAATTTTAGCTATTAACATCTGCTTTCTCCATTAGTGCCATGAAAGCTCCATGAAACAGCCTTGCAGTCTGCAGCTAATGGCTATGGCACAAGTGGGAACGAGGAGGGGAAACGAGGGATTGCAATTCACTGGGCTCGAAGTGCGGCCGAGCAAGGAGAGTGCAGGACTGGGTGTGTTTTCATCTCTGCTGTTCATAAGCCACTGAGCACCCGTTTATCCCACTCCTGTCACTGTGCATTATCAACCACATTAAAGACAAGTCTTTGCTAAGCAAGGAAAGATCAGGCCTGCATTTTCCAACAGGTCTATTCGGAATATGAAAATAAAAATTAGGAGTGGGAAAGGAAAAAGTGAGGTATTTTCTACTGGTTTCAGATTTAATATCTTAGCAATTTTAATTTTTACTTCTCTGGATTTAGTATGTGTATTCTGTTATAATTAGCTAACTCACAATGAGTTTAATGTGAATTGTGGTTATAGATAACTTCTTTTTTTTTTGTTTTTGTTTTTTTGTTTTGTTTTGGTCATTCTCAATTTGTTCTTAAAATCTAGAAGCTCTGTTCTTCCTCTTCATCCTTCTCTTTTTAGGAATTAAATTGGATTAATTAATTAATTTTTTTTCATACTAATACTGCAAAGTCCTTGTGAAGATTCCACTGTGGCTATACAGGTGCTCTGTGCCAAAAATCCACTGTACCGGTATTCTAGGAAATATTTCTTGCAAAAAAATGAGGAGTAAAGTGAATGTGGCTCAATTTTTGTCTAGTCTAAGCTGCTGGTTGCCACTCCCAAGTGCTGTCCAGGACCACAGACAGTCAGGATCCCAAGGCTGGCCTGAGTCACTGTCGACACCTTGCTGTCACACGTGTTCAGCTTTGGGATCAAGAAGCCAAAGGGAAGTCAGGGTCATTACTGCACTTTATCCTCAGCCATTCCACTGATTTCGAGCCATCATTTCTGTATTTGAGAGCAGAATTAACATTGCTGTCTGAAAAAAGTGCTGAATTTTGTGTACTGGGGTGGGGCTAATGAATCACTGTGATATGTAGCCTCAGTCACCAAATCATCCATCAACAATTCAGTGTAATAAATCAGTTACAGCCAGTTGATGAAGTCCATTGCCAGCTTTGTCCAGACTTGAGAGATCTGTGCAGGAACTGAACGGTGATTAGGAGCTCCCAGACTTTGCCCCCAGAGCCCTGGTGTGCTTTCAGCCAGTTCACATGCAGTGTCTGCTCAGGTTAGTCACAGTGAAGTGTGGCACCGAGGGACACTCTGCTTTCTCCAGGGTTTTATGGGACTTTGCCTGATAACAGCCTCAAGGATTTGGCAGTGAGTGATTAGTGAAGAAATGAGTATATGATACTATTGACTTTTTCTGTGGCGTAATTGTGAGAACGTGCATCAAAACTCTGACTTGTGAGCCTGTGGCAGTAGACCTGAGTGCAGAGATGAGCTTGTCAAACAGCCTTGTGCAGCAGGGAAGACTTAAAGAAAAGGAAACATGTCAGAGCTCTCCAGATAACATAATTTAGTTTGAAGTGGGCCTCCAGAGACCATGAAGGGCAGGGCTACCTTCAAAGTTAGATCTATTGCTCAGGGCCTTGTCCAGTCAGGTTTTGAAAACTTCCAGAAACATAGATTTCTGTCTTTCTAGGCAGCCTATTTCAGGACTTGAGCACTTACACTGAATGTTTTTCCTTCTGTACCCACTCATGATTTCTTCTGCCACAATCTGTGACTATTGCTTCTTCCCCTTGCACTTTTACCTCTAAGAAGTGTCTCTGTCTTACATGTAATTACCTTTTAAATGTTTGATGATGACAATTGGATTCCTTTCCCAAACCTTCTCTTGAAGCTAAACACGCTCAGACCCTCAGCCTCCCCTCATACACCACGTGGTGCAGGCCCTTCACTATTTAGTGCCCCTTCCCTGAGCTCTCTCCAGTTTATCAGTATCACTTGGCTGACAAAAAGCCCAAGGTGGGACACAGTGTCCCAGGTGCTGCCTCACAGGTACGAGCAGGGCTCCCTGCCCTGCCTGCTGCCTGTGCTCTGCCAGTGCAGCCCCGGGTGCCCTCAGCCCTTGCAGAGACATTGCCATTGCAGTGTTTGTGCTTGCTGTTAGCACAGTGTACAAAAGAATGTCCTCAAATGATCTGTGTCCTGATATATCCATGTGTTTTCCTCTTTAAAGCAGGAAATCAGGACAATTGTATAATGCAGAAGTTTGTGGAGAAGTTTGTTGTTTGATATTAGCTTTTTCCAGGTTCAGTATCAGGAAAAGCACTGAGCTACTGCAAGGACAGTTGAGCTTCATGAGTGCCTGGATACTGTCCCATTTTTGATCTCCCATTCAAACACATTATGCCAGGCTGTGGCAAAAAGCATCCTGAGACTGGGAGAGACAACATTTCTGTCATTGGTGGGACTCCAACACCTATTTGGCAAAGCAGCAACCAGCATGGAGTAGGGACTAAGTAGTGAGAAGGGAAGCCTTGAAATCTGGGCCTGCATTGCACTATTTTCAAGCAGTTTGGGACTTAAAATCTGCCACCACGATTTGGGAGTTGGCCCCAGCCCTGTGGGAATTTCTTGGCCTGTTGTTATGGATGCACAAGTATTAGTAGCAGGCTTCCTTTGTGCGGCTGTAGGGAGTTACCTTTACTGCTCCACCTCTGACAGTGAAGGTGACCCCTCCTGTCCCCAAAATGTTGAACAAGTTTGTCTTGATGGATGTTATTGAACAGTGATTTGCTCATGACGGCCACCTCGGCTCTGACATGATCTGAGGCCCTGTGTTGGATTCACTGAAGCATCTGATCATGATGAAAAGTCTTCCATGGTAAAACGAGTCTCCTTTCTTTTATTGCCAGTTGTTCTGGACTCTTAAGGAATCCTTAACAAGTAGTAGAATAATAGCCACTCACACAATCACTCCCACTCCCACAACAATCAGCATGGTGTCCTGTGATTGTACAACAATGATTATTATTCTCTACCCCTTGTAATCTCTTTGGGAAAAGTACAATTTAAATACTATTTCAGTCAAATGAGGTAATTTCTAATGTACGAACATGTAAAAGTAGCTTTTTATGTGTTCCTAATTTGGATACTCAGCTTTCTTATAGAAACTCGTATTACTGATAGGTAGGAAATCTCTTAGAATTTTTCCAAGTGGCAATATAGTGTAAAAATGAATGTTTCAGGACATGGAAAGAATTCCAACAAGTTACAAATATACAATTTTTCAGCAAACACGTGCTATTCCTCTGACAACTGAAAGGGCCTCATTGATATTGTCATCATATTATTTTTTAAAAAATAAATGTGTGATTTGCTTGCTCTCTAAAGTATTCAAATCAAATTTTATCTGCAAACACAAATGGAAGCTCAAACTCTTAACTGTCCCTCTGGGCTACAGCCAGAGTGTTCTGGAATGTGCATCTCTCATTCTATCTGTGATCTTTGCATGATGTTCCCTAAACATTTACTCTTCTTTTGCATGAGCTTAAGGGAGGACCACTGGCATTTGAGGAGTTAGAAGAGACTTTTGGTCTTCTGGGACTGACCTCTCAGAGCACACTGGGAGCTTGTATCCCAGTGTGATATATTCCCTCTGGATGTGATCTGTCTGGATGGTGTGGGAAGCCTTCAGTCCTCCCCCTGACCTGCCCAGGTCAGTCTCGCAGTCCTCAGCAGTTTCCAACAAGCGGTGTCCTGATGATACGAAACTTAACTGATGCTGAAAAATATGTTCCAAATTTTACACACCCTTCTTAAACACAGTGTATTACACTGTGTGATTGCATCTGAATCACCCCAGTTCCACACCTGCAGGGTTGTGAAAGTACAAGGCTTTTCAAAGCTCTCCGCCTTCTCCCTCTGTAAGCAGGAACAGAGAACCTGTCATCAGCAACTAATCTCCCTGCCCAGTTACCACCCTCTTCACACTCCCAGTCTGGAGTATCAGCTGGGCTGTCAAAAGCTTTATTCCATGATTCTTGTTTCTGATAGATCCACATATGGATTTCACATGCTGTGTTAGTGTATGGGGGACAGCACAGGAATTATTACTGTGGGTACAGGAAATAGAACAAGTGCAGCTGCTGAACAAACTGGACGTAGTTACGATCTGTTCTGTGGGTCCATTACAGATCCTGCTGGGCCCCGAGCTTCCTGGTAGCTAAACAGGCTGGCAAAAGCTATCCCAGCCCACAGGAGCTTTTCCTTTCAGCACTCTTACCTGAAAAATAGGTGAAGTTGTTATGTCCTGCTGTTAAAACTGTTCTTTATTAGGCTCTTACTGAGTTCCCACTCCTAATTGCTAATAGTACCCTTCTCTGGCTTTAAAAAGTAAATTGGAGATGTGGAATCCCTGTGGGACCAAGATGACAACTTTTATGAGGGTTTTTTGGAGGGGATGGGGAGCAAGAGAAAAGTATTCCAGGAATTTCTCTCTGTTTCTTTAGTATTGGTATAATGTGGATGTGTCATTGTTTCCATTTAACACTGTTGAGCTGAATAATTTGGTATATGTAGTAAATGTGGTTCTAGGCTGTAGCTACAGATTGTGCCATGGACTGGATGAATGAAAAATATTACTGTAATGACTGGTTTGGGTAGAAATGATAATTTTGTATCAAATCTTGGAGCAAGAGCCTGACACCACTGAAGAGAAAGAAAAAAGTGCTGAATTTTTAGTTGCTTTATGATAATCCTGGGATGGCAGGAACGCACAAAACTGCTCCAGGAGGTTTTCTCCCTGCAGAACATTTCTTCTGGTGGAGACCATCCATAACTGAGTCCCACTCTCACCCGCTGTATTCCCGAGGTTCTGTAGCGGTTTGGGGAATACAGTCAGTCATCCAGCTCATCCAGTCAGTCGGGCTTGCTGCCCTTTGCAGTTCACAGATAACAGCAAAGATACGGCTTTTGAAGCCAGTGTATCCCTAAGTATTTTCCTCCGTATGCCTGAGTGGTGCATTCTTAGGCGTGCTCAGCCTCTGTGCTCCTGTAACAAAGGGGCAGGTGGCTCTGACTTCGGGAATGCTGATGGTCCACGGCTGCTGCCTCTGCTTTGAGCACCGCTTCAAATTAACAGTGCTCTCGGCACAGTTTGAGACGTGACATCTGAAACATCAGCGAGCTGGCTCCAGCAGGGGTTTAGCTGTGCCAGAAGTGGGGGAGCTGATTTGTCTCAGCAAGAGCTACAGACGTTTTGAAGAGTTTCCTTCCTGTAAAGGGACTATTATATTTAATTGTCAGTTTGTCGGTCTCGGTGTAGCTCTGACATCACGATGTGAGGAAATAGATCTCACGGCACCTGTAAAGACCAAGCAGGGTTTTTTTGATGTGCTGTTGGCAGCAAGCACTCATCTAAAAATGTAAGCAACCAGCTTATGTCTCAGTCAAAATCCCGGAAACATCCACACCCATCGAGAGGTTATCTCTCATCGTGTCCTGATGTTCTGATACACGTGGAGAAATCCCCGCCTAAATGCACACACAAACTGAAATAATATAGATCTAATGGATAAAATGATTGATCTCTGAGGACCATGAACGATAAATCCTTACAGAAATGTTCTTCTTCATACAAAATAACATTTAAAGTCTATCCAAAGACTGCATCACACTTATTTTGGGGGAGGTACCTCTGCAGAAATGTATCTGGTAATTTATTGATAATTTTTGTTTTCAGATGTCAGTATTTTTTTCACTCTTCCTTATTGCCATTTCTCTCCTTTCTTTTTCCAGCAGTAATCTGTGTATAATCTGTTTTGTTGTTTGTTGGAGGTTTTTTGTTCGTTTGTTAGCTTTTCCTTTGCCCTAGTAGGGATTTGTTTGCAGGCAGATTTTTTTCACTTTTATCTTGACTAGAGATTCTTTAAAGAATATTTCCCCTGGGTTCTCCCCAACAATGTTTTCTGTTCTCTCTCATTTTCAAGAAGCTTCATGTGTATTTTGTACAGTATTATTAAGATTTTGTCCCCATTTACTTTTACAACCAAACACTTTACAAACACTTTTAACTGAGGAGCCTCTGGGACCCTGTGGAGCAAACTGGACATTTATATTAAGCTGCAACGTTAGTAGATTATGATCTTTTTCCCCCTTCACTGAGATTTCTGTAATCAAATTAACCTGTCAGGTACAATAAATAATAATATATTTGTTGCTGTTTATTGCTGTAGGGCAATCCAAACATACCCACAAAGGCTGAGGCTGTCTGTTGTTCAAGAGTAATTGCACTGGTTTTGAGAAAATAGAATAGGGCAGCTACGGCTTTCATTGGCTCACCTGGAAAAGTGGGGAATTCTTTCAGTGGAAGGGGCATCAGCAGCTCAGCTCCTGTTCACTCTCTCCCGTTTTCTATACAGGGGAGTTACTGTTTTCCCTAAAGCATTTCTGAAACATGAGTGGTAAAATATTTGTGAGAATTTGGATGCTGATTATGCAGCTCCTCTGCATCATTCCTTCTATTATTTAGGTTCAGCAGTAGTAGAAGTGGCAGGTCAGCCTGTATGCATCTCTAAAAAATGTTTTTCTGGACACATTGTTTCAAGGGCCCAAGAAGGATTAACAAGACTCGAATATATACAAAATAGAATGGATTAGATCATGAGGATAATGAATAATGTCGTGTGTTATTTAGTCTATTATTTATGAGATAATATAAATACTACTACTTCTGTTCTAATGAGAATGCTACTCAATTGAGGAGTTGTTGTGGGGAATAATCTGCCCTGCTATCAGGTGGCTAAATCTGGTGACAGCCTGCATCGGCTTTGGGGAGTAATTTTTAATGTGTTATTCACCTTTATTAGTCCCAGTGGAAATTTCACACCCATCTCTTGCCATTAGTCCACCCCCATTAACCTCCTGAAATATAAGAATTAATAAAACACTAATAAACCAAAAATAAATTCAATTATTTGCTGCCTTGGCCTGTCCTGTAGGAAGAATACAGCCCTGAGACTGTTGTTTTTATAGGCTTGGCAATGCTGAGCTACTGCAGGGCTGAGTGTACTCAGTGGTCACACAGAGACACTTTAATCAGTTGCTGAAGATGTGAATGTATTTCCTTGCTTCATTTCTGTTGGTCTATCTGCATATAGACCTATTTTTATGTTCTCTGATATTTCTCCTCTGCAGAGATACTAATCAGACAATTAGTCTTGAAAGTGTTCATTTTTGTTATCTCTTTTGTCTCTTGATAAATACGTGGTTTTGTTCAGGTTTCTTAATCTGATCCTCTCAGTGCATAAGAATAGAATGACCTTGCTTTCTTTCTGATAACCTTTTAGGACAGCACCTGTTTTCCTACTGATTTTTTTCTTCTATCTACATCACATCTACTGGATTTCAGATCTTTTTTTCTTTTAGTAATTCCTCTTCAATTGATTCCACATTTTAGTTTCCGACATTTTTGTCATCCTTCTGTGACTAATTCTTCTAATTAGAACCAGGCCTTGCTCACTTAATCAAGGTTGAAGAAAGAGAAAAAGGACTTTTGGCACCAGCAAAAGGTGTTAAACAATTCTCTATCTGCCATCCTCTATTATTAGAACCATGTCAGGAAAGCTGTGCTGAGAGCCTTATTTTGTCCACTTGCAAATATGAACTCTTTTCCCAGTTCATGACTAGGAAACCACTAAAGGAGGGTAGAGAATTTACTAACATAGTATATGGCCTTCTGCAAATAAAAGAGCTGCAAATTTTTGTCTGTTTTTGTCCTTTATTACTTGTACAAAGGATACTGTATAAATGAGCATTTCTGAAGAGCATCCCCAAAGAAATCTGCTTGCTTTATCAAGAGATGTGGAGGAATGCCAGGGAAAAGATTAGAGGAGTTCCTCCCTGGGAGGTACTTTGCATGCTGATGCATCTTTCTCTTTGTTTGTAGTTTGTTTGTTTTACTGTTGCTTTATCATTTGTCATTCTCAGGAGGAAGACTCCTGAGTTTGTAAGAGCCTTGGCTAAGTGCCTCACCCTCAAATTTTCTGTGCTACAGTTCCATTTTCTAATGACAACACAGCAATTGCAGCTCCTACACAGTTCATGAGGTGCCCTGTGCCCCATCAGATCATAGTGGCTGGTCAGTCAGGAATGCACATCCATGACATTTATCCTGTTTGGTCTCCATCAGCAGCTTGGAGTGGGAATTTGAACCAGTTCCTTGCTGGTCTGTAGCTAATTGCCCTCTCCTCCATTCTCTGTTTTGTCTATCAGGCATGAACAGGCATATTCATGATAAGCTGAATGTCATCAGGCTTGACCAGAGGGGAGCAATCATCACAGACGTGGATCAGAGGCACTGTGTTATGTTACTTAAACTGCTTGATTTTCTCACTCCCATTAAAATCTCTCTTACTTCAATGAATTGCCCTGGCTTACATGCAAGAGTAGAGAAATACCTCCAGTATATCAAATTATTTGTCAGTTTGTCTAATATTGGAACCCTAAACCTGCTTGAAGGGACCCACCAGGATGAAGGGAGACCCACTGAAGTACATTGCTGTCTGAGTGTGAGGGAAAGAAATTACTGTTGTGTTCCGATGCGGTGTTCACTCATCACGTCAGGAGATTTACTCATGCTTATCTTTCAAAGCTTTAACACAAAGAAAGATTTAACCAATTTCCAAACTTAAAACTTGCCTGACCTTTCAGAGACCTTTTATATGCACTGAATTCATGCAGTGAATCACTGGGTACACCAACAACCTACAGTGCTTCCAAGTTTCTCTTTGGGCTGCAGATACGAGGATGTGGAGATGAGATATTCAGGGCCTTGACAAAGCTGCCTCCCCTTCTGACACTCTTGTAGATGACATTGGTTTCTGTTTGGTTTCTGTTTGTGGCCTACAGAAATAAAAAACAATTGTTTGTTTCCACTGTACACGAAGATAGGAATTGTGTGGTTACTGTTTTTTTAGACATTGATTCTCCATTAGTGTTTCAAACCTTGGAATCTTGTTGGTGTGGCCACACTAGGAGCTGTGGACAGAGGCTGTAGTACTGCTCCTCCTCTGAGCTCTCTTCTGCTCTCATCTGCCTGGATGAGAACACAAGGCACATTAGAGTAGATCAGTTCCTGACTTATGTTTTCTTTTGCTTGCCTCGGTAGATTGACACAGAAATGGAATTCATGAAAACCAAACTTTTTGTTATTTGCAAGGACCCGGAGGAATACGTGTCAATCTCTGTAAAGAAGTGCCATCTGCAGCCTATCTTAGGCAAACTGTTTCCTGATAATTAAGGTGAGTAAATAAGTCTTTTATTTTCCACTGAAATACACAGTAGGGAAGGTCAGAACTAATGGGAATTTTGGATGCTCAGCAGGTTCCAGGGTTAATTTTTTCTCTGTTGGATTTAAAGCTAACATTTCACAGTCATATAGGACAAACTGAAGAATCTGTTTTGGCAGAGATGCCTAAACTATCAGAGGGTAGCACTGTTTCATAAGAGTATAAACAATAGAGAGATTTAAATTTTATTCTTAATTTTATTCAGTAATCCCACTGTGTTATAGCTTCTTTGCTGATTTTTATTAGCCACAATTACCACAGGGTAGTTTGCCTAGGAAAAAATCGTTGCCAATGAACAGAGTGCCAGCCCTCAATTACATCTCTGAGGAAATAACACCTGCAAGATCAGTCAGACCCACCGTGCTTGCGTTGTCCTGGACTGCTTGTTCTGCTCAGCGCAACTTCAGGGTCACGTTTTACACCCAAAAGGCTGTAAATGAATGATGATTACCTAGTATCAAGCAGGGAGTGGGACTCCCAGATATCCTCAGAGCCCAGAAATGTCCCTGGCACCCCTATCTATTGTTCTAAATACCCTGGATTTCTCTGACCTCTTCCAGCTCAAACAGAAGATCATGGGCATCATTTGGGGAAGCTTCCTTACTCAGAGCTGTGAGGATCTGTCTATAACCAGTGTGTTCCACGTCTTTGTGACCAGTTGCTTTGCTTAGCTTAATTCTGAAGTCAGAGGAGCAAATAAAGGGAGAGCAGACCCAAGCTCTGATGAACTTTGAACTTAGATGTGAAGCTGAGTAGCTACAATAGAGAGAGCCGACACCGTGGTCTAAACAGCCTGAAATTCAGCCCAGTAAGTTCCTGGACCCAGGTCTTGTGTTCACATTCATCTTTACCTGTATCCATGTGAGAGATGGAAGCAGATTCAAGTTGTCTCCTTCTCATAAACACAGGACTGTTTGTCCATTGAGTAATGCTGCTGAGTTGAGAGATGACACAGAGGGTGTCCCAGATCCTGGACCCCTGGGTTTTCCCCAGGTGTCAGGTCACTCCTCACAGATAATTGCTTACCATCACCAACTAAAAGAACTACATCTTCCATGACTAGATTTACAGGTACAACCACTTAAAAAAAAAACAAAACCAACCAGTATTCGCCCACAGTGAGGTAAATATGCAGGTTTATTGCAGCCAAGCCACTCCTTTCCGTGTCATTCCTTCTCAGACATCTGCTTGTGGATGTTAAAACCCCAAGCGCCTTTGGCAGGGACACTGAACTCAGAAATCTGCAGCACCTGTAACTGAACTCAGAAATCTGCAGTACCTGTAACAGAGGAGCACTATTTGGGAAAGAGTTGTCCAAGGAAAAGCAGCAGCTTCAACTTGTGTCCCATGGGAGACAAGTGAATCTGAAGTTATATATTATATAGGACGTAGGGGATGACAGCAGTTTATCATTAACCTGAACTCTGCGAGAAGCACATAAGGAGAGAAAGAAGAAAGCCAGAGAAGCAGCCAGGATGGAAACCATCATAAGGATCAACAATCCTGCGGACATCTCTGTTATTGTCATCTATTTTTTGGTAGTTCTGGCAGTGGGACTATGGGTATGTTTGGATTTTATTTTGTTTTACTTAGTGAGCAGGTAGATTATAGAGTCTTGGCAAAATGGCTCAGTAAGTGAGAATGTTTAATTGTATAAAGATTTTGATGCTTAATTGAGATAGTTAACAACTGCATGGTGGGCAAAATGTGGGCACTTATTTACTGTAGAGGGGATGGTGCCCCAGGGAGGCATCCCTTTTGGTGGATGAATGGAACTAGTGGGAAAGGTGGAGTAATGAGGTTTGCGTGGGACAGAGCTGAGAGATGTGATCAGTAAAGATCAGCCAGGGTCCCTCTTAGCAACAGGCTGGACCTGAGAGGTGGGATTTGGCCGCGGAGCACTGGCACTGCAGGGAGAATCGGTGGTGTGAGGTGATGCCATAGGAAATAGCGGGGAGGGGGAGTTGCAGGGGTGGGAAGCGAGGTGACGCCGCGTGCGGCGGGGGTGGGGTGGCCGTGTGGCAGCCGCCGCTGGAGCTGGGACGGTGACAGGGACGGTGACAGGGACGGTGACAGGGACGGGACCGCAGACCCGCAGCGGCCGGGGCTGTGGGTGCCGTTTGAGGGCAGCGCTGTCGGGGCTGTTTCTTGGCTCCAGGGTGCAGGACCATTGCACCTGTGAGGCAGGAGCAGCTCCGGGAGCCGCATGTGCTGGCGGTGCCTCCCGCCCCCGGCCGGCAGCGCTGCGAGGCGAGCCCGGAGCCAAGGGAAACAAAGCTCCGGGAACGGCTGCCGGCCCAGGGCTGGGACCCCAGAGCTGGAGTGTTTGGAGGGAACGGGACAATACTGAGCTACAATGGTGTGAACGGTGGAATGTCACTGAATTCGGGTTTCCCTGACTCTCCTGGGGACCTGAACGCCTGACCATTAACAAGCAGAGAGGAGGTATGGCCCCTCAGGAATCCTCTTGCTTTCCAGGATCATCCCAGGAACATTTCACAGTGCAGAAAAGCCACCTGCAGAACAAAGTTCCCTTTCTAACAGCCTGGCGATATTTCGAAGGGCACCAAAAATTTAGGGTTTGCACAGTGTGGACACAACCTTTTCTTTGCCTCTTCAGCATGGGAGTAGATGCCAAAAATATAGCCAAAAATGTGAAGCCCCAGTCCACCAGAACACCTTGTTGTCTGGCAGGAGGGAGCTGGGTCTTTGCCATGAGAGTCTGGCTGTTGCTGTAGTTGAACTCTATGTTAAATATCTCTGACAATAAAGGGCTGATCTGTGGCTTCTCAGGCCATTGTCTGCTGAGTTAATTCATGGAACTGTTTCTTTCCAGCCGTGATGATATCTTGTTGGACAAATACTTACTCAGTTGCTGTGTGTAGCTAAATGTAAATCCATCATATTTACTTCCTTTCTTCTGCATCAGAAGGAAATATATGGCTGATTTTCCTAGGTCTTCTTTCTTTATTTACCTGCTCAAAGTCCATCAGAGAAGACAATGGGAATCCAGTAAATAATGGCTCAAGGTCATTAACAAAAATTGCGGAAGCTTCCCTCTAAAGCCCATCCCTTGACAAAATGAGTTTGTGAAAAGGAAATTTTAGCTGGTTTCTTCTTTTGGAACTTCAGAGGGAATCAAGCACAATGCTGATATCACAGCACGAAAGCAGATACCTGTAGGGGCAGGATGGTATTGAGTAAAAAAGCTGCATACTTTCTGTTAATAAACTTGCACCTTATAGTCTGTTTTGATGCCTGAAATCAAAGGCTTTTCACCCCAATGAAAAATTCATGTGAGCTTTTATTCGTGTGATAACTTCTCTTGGTTAAATTTAATTTTATTTTAGTGTTTCACGCTATAATGAAAGGTGAAGCAATGAAACTTGAATGGCCAATATAGACCTAGATAAAAGAATTATTGCTCCATTGTATTATTTTCTTCATCATAAGATTGTTCTTTTCAGCCACTCTGTTTCTTTCACTTTACCCTGCCCGTGTATTTTATTATCCCTTCATTCTAGCTGTTGTTCTCAGCCTGTGTGCCGTACACTTGCCTAGTACACTTGAAATACAATTAAAACTTTCTTTTTCCCTTTTTTCCAGGCTATGTACTCCACCAACCGAGGCACAGTGGGTGGGTTTTTCCTGGCTGGACGGAGCATGGTTTGGTGGCCGGTGAGTGCTGTACGGATATAAAACATAGGATGTGCATCTGCACCCCTGGGACTGTCCAGTCCTTACATATCAAGATCTCTGTGATACTGCTGAGGCTGTGATGCCTTGGTTGTGTAGATGCAAACCCAACTCTTTCTCCAGCCATGGTCTCACAGGGCAAACTGCACAAACAAAGCCACTGGATGGGCAGGGAAAAGCGTTGGGGGAAGTTGTTTGTGTTCAGCTCTGAGCTGTCTTGATTATGTGATCAACTTGTTTGAACATAAATACATTAGTAGTGTCAGTACAGACAAATCCAGTGCTTTGCCTTTCATCCCACTTTAAAACTTTTTAATATTTGGAATCTGTTCTTTTCGTTGCACTCAAAGAAGCTGGCTCATTTTGAGGTTATCACAGACAGGAATTAATTTACTGGAATTTTCCCCTTTATTGCTCCATTGTTTCTACTTTTGGTAACAAGTTCTGGTCTTGTACAAGGAGAAAAATCCTGGAAATGTTCTGATATGTTATTGGTAAAATATATTTTAAATGTATTCAAAGATTTGCTGTGGCTTACATTGTTTGTCTTCTGTGGATCTCTATTATCTTCCAAGGCAGAGAAGAGGAGTCATGGACACAAAGTGTTCTTAGCCATCCATTCCATCAGGCCTTTGGCAAAAATTATATTAGAAGCAATTATCTATTTCTTCCTGATCATACAGTCTCTTTAATATGAAAAGCAAAAACTTAGACTAACCTGCATTTTCTGTATTACCCGTGTTTTACATGATTCCATTTGTTTGAATGGAATTCCTCAACATTTCTGATCTTGCATTCAGTTTCAGAAAATGGTTTTGCACTTCATTAAGGTTTGGGAATCAGGACTCCACGCACATTGATTCAGTTACAGGACCAGAAGAGTGAGAGTAAATATTGGTTCCCTAAAGATTTAGGAATTTTCTTGAAGCAGGCTGCAGAAATACCTGAACACCTTTCAGTCTTGTGCTTCAGAGAGCTGCCCTCTGCCTTTAGAAGACATTGGGACAGGCTCTTTAAGGAGGCTGAAAGGATTAAAGGCCAATGACAGTAAAAGGTTTCCTCATCTAATGTAGTAGATTTAAGAAAATTCAGGTTCCATTGGAAGATTGATGAAAGAGAAAGTTTCCAAGTTATTTTAAGATAAACCCGATAATTCTGGGAGAAGGAAAAAAAATAAAACCAGATGACTTTGCTTAACTGTCACTTTAGTCAGTGGGCTGGTTTTAACCTTCTGCAATTCTGTCTGCCTGTCAGGGGGAATATGAATATCCTTTTGTGCAGATGTAAATGGAGATGGAGGCAGCAAGGCAGCAAAGACTCACCATAAAAAGTTCTGTCTTGCTGCAGTGGCACTGAGAACTCCTAATGATTCCCCTGAGACTTGGGGGAGAGGATCTGACACCGAGTCCTCTGCCAACACAAACCCAACAGACTCAGCAAGCTCTTCTCCTCCAGGGGGAAGCTAACAGGGATCACCCCATAGTTCCTGCCAGGATCACCTCTCTCCTTCCCGAACTCTGTGAGCTCAGCGTGGACAAAGTGCTAGTCCTCAGTGGAGTCCTCGATCTCCTCTCTGGCATTTGAAATGCCAGGAGTGTCTTCCCATGCCATAAAAATAAACCCTTCTTGCTATTCTTCCTCATATCACTCAAAATAAACAAAGAGCAAGCACTCCAAAACCACAAACTAAATACCGTGTCAGCAGCATCACCCTGGAAAGTTTGCCTTGGATAAAAAGAGATTCCAAAACACCAATTCGCACAGCTTAGCACGTAGATGGGATGTCCATCACCCAGAGCAAACTGGGCCGAAATGATGAGGAAACCAATGAAAGTATAGGAAGTTTAGTCAGAGATGTGATCTCAGTTCTGCAACAGCTAAAGCTGTGTGTGATGTTTTACTGTTGTGCTTTGACTTCTCTTTTGTGCCAAGTCAGGGCTAATTCCAGAGCTGGAATAGCTCTGGATAGCCCCAGTGCATTTCCACAGTCAGGGTGGGGGCAGTTGTTTTGCAAGTGGACTCTTGTTTGTCAGATTTCTCCCCTGCCATTTCAGGATAATGACCCTTGTCATGTAATTGCTTTCCGGAACAGACTAAAATGAAGAAAAAAATCCTTCCACAAACTTGTTATAAACTTAATTCCCCTAAACCAATTCTGTTTTTCAGTGATTGTCTGTGTTCTATGCTCCGCAGGGCACCCACAAGTGGCTTTTCTGACCCCACAAGGCAAGAGGCTCATTAGCAGAGTATTGGGCTGGGACAAGCTGGGAAAGGGATTCTGTTCACTAGAACCATATAATAGCTGTGGTTTGGTAGACTACAGGAGATTCTGGTAATGAAGGGCTAGAGGTTATTCCTATTTTTAATATGTGTTTTCAGTGTTTGTCAGTCACTGGAAAACTGTGATTGTGATTCGATTTCTCAATGTATAAAGTAGGACCAAGACACATCCTGGGCTGAATCTACCCTGCTTTGGCCCTGATTGTTCTGCTTCAGCAGAATCCAAGAAAGTTGTTCAGTATTTTGCAGAACCAAGCCCAGAGATAGTTTTCTGGCTGAGGTGAGAGATCACTTCTTCGTTAGTTCACTGCCCTTGTGCAATGGCTGAGCCATCTCAGTAGTTCCAGTGATTAATTAGGGATAAAGGTATATAAGAACATTCTCACAGATTACCAGCAACTGAAATCTGTTGTTGGTTAATCATAATGGTATGAAATGCTGTGCCCTTTCCACAGCCTTTTTACAGAAACTGAGAGAAGAATCTTCAAGAAACTGGTTTTGGTCTCTTGGGTTTTGAGGGAAATATCTTCAGGAAAGACTCATATGGCTCTTTAAATCCTCAGAATCAGCTCTGCTTTTTCTCAAAAGACACAGAGAAGTTCAAGGCAAGTGACAGCTCTGTAGCAATGGGCCTTGCCAACTTCAGCTTCCTTTGCCAGATGAAGGAATTGGGTTCAGCCAAATACTTCCTGCCATTGTAGGAAGTGTATCTGTTCCTGCAGAAGAGTCAGCTTTGGTAGCAGCCCCTCTCACAGGATTAACAGCCTTTCATGCACAATTAAAAAAACCCCAAGCTGTTGAAGCTTTCCTGCTTTTGAATTTTCTTCTTCGAGTTCTGTAGTTTTGCAGACAGAGCTGTCTGCACAAAATTATGGGTTACCTTCTACACCTCGGTTCCTGAGGCATGAATGGTAATAGGACAAAGAGTATCTGCTGGGCATCTGAAGCCCAGCTCTGTTAGAAAGATTTACTGAACAGTAGGTAGGAAGGATGCCGGGTCAAGGGCACTCCAAAAAAAATGTAACTCAGCTAGTTTGCTGTCACGTACATTTAGATCTTTGTGAGACAGATAAGAATTAGGGAAAAAAAACCCCCAATAGATCCTTGCTTCAGCTGTGCACAGCTTATCTTTGTGGCTGTCAGAACTGACCACTGGCATGATTTCTCTGATCTTTGCAGCCAGTTAAGTTTTTACATATTCTCAGAATTTTCCCCACTTGCTGAATCTGACACTGCTATGAGGAACCAGGAGCAACAATTCTGCTGTGAATAGGATTTGCATTTCCTTTTCTTAGGTAAAGTAGAATGAGGCATTACCTTATTTTGTCAAGTTCCATGCAAAAAAATAGGGTTAATTCAATAGGGTAAAAAGAATAATAAAGTAATCAAAGCAAAGCTCTGATAGAAAAATAAAAGTTCAGTGAAATGGATTTCTACCGAATCCGTGAGAATTTCCAGCTGGCTGGGAGGTGTTGTTTCTGTCTCAGAGTACAAAGTGGGGAGGTATCAGATCAGCCTCCCAAGCCTGTGCTGTTCCAGCAGCCATCGGGTTTGTCAGAGCACAGACATTTTGATGAGTATTGTATATCCATCCCTCCTGCTTAGTACATTGGGAATTGTAGAAATGTGGTTTAGTTGGGTAATAATGCAATTCATAGCATTTTCAGGTTAATTGGGAAAGCAGAATAAAACCCCACACTTCCTTCTTTGTGTCTCAGAGCCTTGCAAGCGTGGCAGCAATTTTACTGATTTTTCCAAAGAGGCTAAGGGTGATCCCGGAAAGGCAGGAAAAATTACGCCTTTGCATCAGAGTAAAGTCACGTGGCAGGGAAGAGCTGTGAGTTAAAGAAAAGCATGAACAGTCTCAAGGAGTAGTTCGCAATCCAGGGAATGAGAAATGTGTCAGGGAAGAGGGATCTGAGAAGCAGCTTCTGCAGGTGACCCACGAGGAGCGATAGCTCAGGGCATGGATCTCAGGACCCTGTGGTGTGAGAGGAGCCCCTGCTGTTCTCTGGAATGGGGCTAAGGATCCATTGGGAAAAGGGTTTAGTACTGAGCTAATGCCTTCCAACAGGTGGGTGGGCACGGGGGCAGGGGGATGTGCTGGCATGTCCTGGCAGGGAGAGAAGCCCCAGGCTGTGCTTTCTGCACACTGTCAGTGCAGCTGCCACTGCAGAGCATCCCATCCGCCTGGGAATGGCCAGGGCCGGGATGCCAGTGCATCCTCCACTTCCTGAGAAGAGCAAGGTGAAACAGTTAATGAATAACAGGAAAAAACACTCTGATGGTCATCTGTTTCAGCGTGGTGGTACTTCTGCTGAACAGAGTGCTCTTGTTAAAACCTGACCTCTTAAAATATTTTAAAGGAGTTAATGTTCCACGTTTGCCTCAGGTTAGTTCAGGTTTTTTGTCCTCTTTCCCTCTTAGAGTTTTTGTCCCTTTCAACCAACTTTCTTCTTTACCTTTCCTCCTAGATCTGTCTTTAAAATCAATTCACTCACACATTCACTGAGAACAGTTAACATGTCCAGAAGATTGTTTGCCTCTGCCATTCCCAGTTTCAGCCCAGAGTTCTTTAGATGTTCAGCAGCATCTACCAATGGCAAGTCAAGAATTCCAGTAATCAGCCTTTCCAGTACAAAAATACCACACCAGTAAGATTTCAGCAAGGCAGCTCGGGCCCAGAGCCCATCTGCCTTCTTTCCTCATCCTTAAAATATGGCAGATGGGAAATTTCTCTTTCCCCTCTGGCATCAGCAGCTAATGGGCTGTGAGGGTATTTGGTCAGCACTCCTCTTGCTGTGACCATGCTGCAGTTTTAAGGGTGATCTGCATTTTCCTGGCTATGAAGCCATGTTCTCCCTTCCCATGTATACATAACTGAAACCCAATTTTTAAATTGCATTATTGGTATGTGTTGATCTTAAAGTTTTGCTGACTGGATGTTCCCTAATTCAGAGAAAAAATTTAGGATGTGAATGTGGGCTCTGCATTCACATTGTTTTGTCCTTCTGCTGGTCCTGAATACGTTGGTAGTTTTGCACTGGTTTGGTTTGGTTTTGTATTTTTCTTTCAATACAATTGTATTTTTGGTAAAGCTGGAACAGAGCATCACCAGTGTTGCCTGCAGTATGTCCTGGGGTTTTAGGCACTGAGCCAAAGCTTGTGCCTGTCAATTCTCAACGTTCTTCCTTAGCTGCTTTTGTTACTTGGATCGGCCTTTAAACTTCTGAAACAGGAGAGGGAACATATTAAATAAAATCAGAGATTAATGTGGTTAATATTTTCTGGTGATTGCACTTCTAGTAACCTAGATTTAAGTTTAATTATTTATCTCCAAGGAAAGCATTGGGCAACAGTTCTAATGCTTGGTATAAGTGGTACTTGTTTCATCATTATCATTTCTGGAAAACTCTTGCTGTCACAAAGAGGTTAGAAGAAACAGAGGTCTTTTGTTTGCCAATGGTTGTTGCAAAATTATAATTCCTGTAGAAATATGTCCTATGACAAACTGGTTACAGTTCTGTAAGGCACAACTGACTTTTAGAAATGTGTAAAAAGACCCCCAAATCCAGAACCAACTGAACTTAGAAACATAAATTTCCTGTCACAGCAAAAGAACAGTTTGTCTTCAAAAAGACTTGAAGAAATCAGGAGATCAAACTGAGGAAAGAGAAAAAAAGTAAGCCTGGAAAAGAACGAGTGGAAACCTCTGAATTGTATTTGTATGTAGCATGTTATCTATTTGTTATCAGAGATCAGGATTGTGGTTGAAGAGCGTGGTTGCTCTTTCTGGCTATGGCATAGCTCTATAGAATAAACACGCTCTGCAGAGATAGATTTCTATGACAAAGTCCTTCATCCTTCTGAAACTCAGGTGATCATCCCTGTGCTCTCAGAAACATTGATTGAATATTTGCTGCTATTCAAATATGTCGAACTCAATGGTCCTTGTGGGTCCCTTCCAACTCAGGATGTTCCATGATTCAAATGACAGCATTAGAAGAGGTCAGCAGATGTTCTCTTGCCTGCTTTCTATGTGGCCTTCTTTTTAACCCTGTTTTGGGGTTTTTTTGTTGTTTTTTTTTTAGCTTTCAGAAGATACAAGAAAAAATCAGGAAATAATAAAAAAATGTTCACTTCCATTTTTTCATCTCGGAACTTCTCCAGCTTCCTTGTCCTCTGCCCACAACACCCCATCCAATCTCTTTTTCATGCTTGACTTCTCAACCTGCATCCTTCAGTACCTGACCCAGTAAATTATCACAGGGTATTTCTTCTGCCTTTAATGTGCTCATTTTCAGGAAATGAAGCTCATTCCTTTTCATCTTTTCTATTGTCTAAGATACTTGATAAAGAATTAGATCTTTGTGAATGGTTCCTGCCTGTCTGTAAACCAACAGGAACCTTTCATTTTTTAATCTCCCTGTTCATCAATGCCCATGCTCTCCCTACTGTTCTGTTTGTATGATCAGTGCAGTATTTGGGGGTCTTAAAGATCCAGCGCTTCTTAAATATAACTCCTTGATTTGCTATTCCTTGTAGCTTCCAGAAGCACTTTTTCAGCAGACATTTCTGCTATGCAGCTTTCAGAATTTAATCCAGCAATCAAATACCTTTTGGCTAAAAGTGAACCAAGTCCAGCTCTCACCAATGACACATTTGGATGCACAGGCTGTGCAATATGGAAGAGGGAGTTCAGGTTTGACAAGTGGGGATGTCCTTGTCATTTCCCCCTTGAACAAGGAAGATCACACTCTTCTTCCCTGATTGTCTGGATATCATCCCAATGTCAGTTTGCAAATATTTTTAAATTTTTATTGGTGTAATATATTTTTTGACTCAGCTGGAAGATATTTTATTCAACATCCTATTCTTCCTCAGTGTTGTAGATGTGATGGCTGGAGGCTCTGGTTTCAGTGATAAGTGAAATAAGTGACTCACACAATAAGTGAGAGTCCTGAAAGTTATCAAGGAAATTGGTGGTCAGTCACTCTCATCATCGCCACCACCATAGACAGGCATGAGTTCAATGTGCCAAATGAAGGTGATTTTTAAAAAATTACCATGAACATAAGAGCCAATTTTTGTTTTCTCTTTGCAGATTGGTGCTTCTCTGTTTGCCAGCAACATTGGCAGCGGGCACTTTGTGGGAATAGCAGGAACAGCAGCAGCTGGAGGAATTGCCATCGGAGGATATGAATGGAATGTAAGTGGCATATATGTCAGTGAATGTACTTGTGACATCTGGATTATCTTTGATTATCTTCAAATAACATTGCCTAATAATTCAGGACTGTCAAAGTTTGAGCTTGGCAACACTTGTTTTCTGCACAGACGCATAAGAGCCCATGTAATCTACTATTTAACCTGTCCAAGCCACTGGAAAAAGATGACACTTTTCTGTTGAGGTTTTTTAGAGAGAATTTGAACCAACTAAATTGGTGGATTCTCTTCTCTATGCATACATTTTTATTACTTTTAAAGTATTTATAAAGAACACTTTCAGACTGCAGGATGCTGGGAAGAATTTATCAGGTTTGTAATCCATGGAAAATTTTGCAGCATTTTTCTATGTAGAAAATAATGAAGGGGCTTTGATTTCTTCACAGGCTGTAAGGAATTTTGAACATCCTTCACAAGCACCTGCATTCCAAAAAATCTTTTCCTCTTTACCTTTTTCCTGTAATTATGTATGTGTTTTGTCATAGTTCCAGTACAGGGTGGAGATACCCAAACTGACTTTCAATGAGCTTCCTGGAGTACAAGGGAAGTGTAAACTGCAGCAGCACAGAGACTCCCATGAACGACTGCGGTCCATTTCCTTGTGTTCTCAGGCTCTGTGGGTGTAGGTGACAATGGCCTTGTTGTGCCTAATTCACCTTCTCGGAAGGGATTAGGCCATGACACAAAGGGTTTAATGAGCCTCCACAGGTCGATACTTCCCTCACATTTACTTCTGAGCAGCGAAAGAATCATCCCACCCTGAGGGATTTGGCTTGTGTTCCTTAGCAAATAAATGGTTGTTGCAAATAATCAAGTACTGGTATGATATAAATGTTTAAGGAGAAGGACAAAGCCTAAAATGAACTGTACGAGATGTGCAGTTTATCTGTCAGCTCCCTCTTCTTGGTTATATTAGGCCTGTGACAGACCTGATTCTCATTTTCCAGCAAAACAAAGCAAACCAAAACAGAACACAAATCTCTAGGGCCCATATCCTTCTTCAAACATCTCTAACACTTTATCTCCTGGGAGATTCCTGGTGGACCGATATCGATGCACAGTGTCCAACAATGCTTGTTTGGGAAGCAGCAATGGTATCTGTGTGTGTGAGCAGACACTGCAGAGTTCATGACTTACAGTGGGACAGTTGACAGACACAGTGGAAGTAATGAAAATAATACCAAATTTGGCTGTTGTCATCCTTGTTTATCCCTGTTCCATTGAAATTACTTCTATTTTGTATCAGAATGACAGCAGAAGCTGACCCAGCATTTCTTGTCCATCTTAACAGTTTTGACCTAAGGGCAGAACCTAAAACATAGAGCTTAAAAGCCCTCTAGGCCCTGTGGACAAAACAAATACAGAGTGCATCTCTGAGGGCACTCTGAGGGCAGGAATTTGTTTTATATTTGTTGATTTAAGTATGCACAACTCGATATTGGACAGCATTCCAGCCATGTAAGTCAGAAAACTGTGGCACTGCTATACAGTAAGATCAGTAGCTCACAGAATACACATGGATACACAAAATATATTATTAAATGGTAATATGAAAATACAAAATATTTTACAAATTGCATGTGGTGCATCCTGTACAGTCTATGAGATTGTTGTAAAACTTTCAGCCATCTGGGGCTTGCTCTGAAGAGAGCTGGGATAGTCTGGTGCTACTGGTGGAGTTGTGCTTCAACACTAGACAGCAACCCTGTGAGGAGAAATCAGCTGGTTTTGTAGAAAATACTTAATCATGTGTTCTTCTTTGGGACATCTAGCATGAAACACAGGCTGCATTATACCTGATGAAGTTTTTAGCCAAGATTTCATCCTCAAATTTTCAACTGTAAATCAAAGGAGAGAGCAGAACCTTCTGCCCCCACACCCCTGCAGTACAGAGCTTTTTGTGGTTTCACTGGTCTCTAGCTGCTTGCTGTTGGGCCTGATAAATGGTGTTTGGGAGCAGTGTCTAGAGAGAGGAGGCTAATTCAGCTGATCTTGTCTTGACTGCAGGCTCTGATATTTGTGGTGATTCTAGGATGGCTCTTTGTACCCATCTACGTCAAAGCTGGGGTAAGTCAAATCACTACATTGCACTTATATTTGCTGCTCATGTTTGCAGATCAGGGCTGGAATATTGCAAAGTCATTATGAATGGCATGAGATCCGAGTGTGCCAGAGCAGCACTATGTTATATCTGTGTACTTGAAAAATGAGGATTTTCTGTTCTAAGACCTGAGCTGAGAAGTACTTGGTGCTTTCTCCTTGTTCTCCTTTGATTCCTGGAGCTGCTCTTCCTTGAAACTGCATTTTCAGCTCCCCTAATTTTGTGCTCCACTCTTGCAGTATCTGAGCATGAAAAATCTTCCTCTAATTTGATTTGTACCTGTTCCCCATTATCTAAAACCTTCTCCACCCCCACAGGTGGTGACAATGCCAGAGTATCTGAAGAAGCGTTTTGGTGGGAAACGGATCCAGGTCTACCTGTCAGTCCTTTCCCTGATCCTGTATATTTTCACAAAGATCTCAGTAAGTGAAACTTCTACAGCATTTCTTCCATTCTACACTGATCTAAAGAAAAGAAATTCCCTTTTACCATATTGCTCTCGCAACTGGTCAACAGTTTCAGGTTTGGAGCCCTTGGTTGAATTAACAATGGTAAAAGTATGATTTTGGGTTTCTTTATTCTGTCCAGTGAGACTCTGTATCCAGATCTGTGCTGCAGTCCAAGGTTTTTTCTTCCTGGCAGTGTCTCTTGATGCTTTTTGTGCTTTGTCTTTCTTTTTAAAGTTTTAGGGTTTATTTTTACATTTGCTCTCTTCTAGAAAACATCGAAGTGGAGGGAAACTTGTATTGTATTATGGCCTGTTATCTTAGGAATCTGTAAAACCTGGGGCAGGAATTTTTGTCCCTAGATTTTGTATTTACCTGTTTCAGTATCCTCTGGTGAACGTGCCATCAGTAATATAGATGAGGGAAAAGCGCAAGGAGGCTATGGATAAAAAAAGAGTAACAGGAATTAGAAAATGGAAGAGTGGGGAAATGGAAATGAGGGCAATGGTAACAGCTGAGGTGAAAGGAGGGAAGAGGCAAGATTCTTTTAATGGGCAAGTGATTGGTGAAAACTTTAAGGTGCTGTGAAGTTAATGTTTATTAAGTAAATGGATGTGTTTCTGTGAAGTAGTAAAGGGAGCTGGTATCTTCCATATATCTTGAAACTACTAAGCTTCTAAAGAAGTCCACAGTTCAGGCATACCTCAGTCTGTTGTTTTGCAGAAGTTGTCATGGCAGATTACTCTTTGCCCTCTGAATGGGAGCTGAGTGATTATAGTGCAATTTAAGCTAAAAGATTGGCCTTTTGCTCTCATTCTCACATCATGATAACTGATCCTTAGAAAGGTTATAAATTAAACAGGTTGGTAGTGTGAGCTGGCCTCAGAGCTGGATTTCTGTATATTTCAAAAGGATTAGACAGTTCACTGTAGTTGTGCTCAACTATCATAATCAGAACTCCCAGGCACGACACAGAGTTCTGGGAGTTCCAACAGCAGAGAAACTCCTCTCGTGGGGTGACTCCCAGTCCTTTTCAGCAACATGTGCTTGTAGTGAGCCTCTCAAGGTGCTACTTGTAGGTTCTGAATTTACTATCTAGCTTTGATTTCCAGCCTGTGTCATGCCTAAGGATCTGATTATGGGATTTTACACCGTTTCAGTTGGTGTCCTGTTTCCAGGAAAGACAGGTTCTGCATTTAAGCTTCCAGTGTGGTCATGAGGATGAAACACTCTCTCCATAGTCAAGGGATCCATACAGCAGCAGGTTACCTGGGCCCCACTCTACCACTGACCCATCCCAGCTTCCCATCAACTCATTTATTCCAGGTATTTGTGAGGAAGTGCCATGGAGCTGGGTCTCTGTGCTACGCAGGGGAAAAAATAAAGTGTACAATTTCCTCTAAGCATTTCTTTTGTTTTCCCCACCTGCCCTGAGCAGCTCTGGCAGTGTCTATGCCTGTACAAGTGGGATTCCTGTAGTGTACAAACAGGTCTCTGCATTGCTGCCTCATGTTACTGCATTTGGATGGGCAGGATCTGCCCAGGACTGATTTACTTGCTGTATCTAGTTCAGATTAGGCAGAGCAGCCAGTCCTTGGAGGTTTCAGGTGCTGTCAGAGGATCTCAGGGTAGGTTTTGCTATGCCACGCTGTGCAACACCATGTCCACGTGGTGCCCAGAGGAAGCAGCCCTGGAGCAGGGAGGGAAGGGCTGTTCCCTGCTGGGCTGTAGGGAACTGTGCTGTGGGAAGAGGCGTGAGCACAGGGAGGAGCAGAGGCCTCCCTTCCCACAGACACGTTGGATATCCAAACACATCCACGTGTGGACAATCCACAGTATCTTACTTCCCTGAGTGCTGCCTTGGCAAACACTCCCTTGTGATCTCTGGGGCTCTTCGAGATTTGATAGAGAAGGATGGGCTTCTGCCCTGCCCTGAATGGGAGGTCACACCTACCAGCGTGACTGGCAGCGATTCTCACTGCCCTTTATTCTTGCAGAAGAGTGGCATCACTTGCTTCTGGGGTAGTTATTTCATGTGCTTCTTCCTTGATGTGTTGAAATACTATGTAGTGTACTTAATAATATAATTATAACAATGCTTTCTAGTGAGCAGTAGCACACATCAGGTTGTGTGACTCCTGCTGTGCTCTTTCTGGCACAGTGCCACCACCATGTGAGGATCAGATTCACTGTGCACACCTCTACAAGGTCCTAACCATTTCTCTTTCCCTGCAGAAACCCATTTTCTGTGGGTTTTGTTGATTTCTTACCTCACTTTGTGGCTAATCAGCCACTCGACAGAGAAGGACGTGCTGCAAGGAGTTCATCCTTGGGATCAGGACACGTGATCTTTGAGCCCAAAGGATTTCTGTCATACAGGGGCCTCACCTGTACCCACTCCCTAAGTGTGCAGCACATTGTGAGTAGTGCCCATAGCAGCTTGCAGAGGCTTTTTAGCCACTAGTGTTGATGATATTGGTAATCATGCCAAAGGAACTGGTCTGGTAAAAACAAAGTCTTGATGGGTAGTAATAGACTAAATTATGACAAGACAAAAGGGAATTAAGGTCTGAATGTTTTGAAGAAATCAGAAATTGTAAACTGGAACTTCTAAATCTGTTACAGAATTTTCTTTCTGTTCGTTGTGCATAATTTCAGTAGGAAATCTATGGGCATAGACTTGCCAGAGGGAAGAGGAAGAGAAGGATAACCTCCTCCTAGGAGCGCACAGTGCAGGGGTTAAAGAGCAGGTGCCGCTTCCCTGATGCCTACAGGATACACTCAGCTGGCATGTGTCTGGCCAGCTGCTCCTTCGTGATCCATGCCTGGCAGAGACAGCTTATAACATAAAGGAACGAGTGACTCTAATAAGAGATTAGATAAAGATTAAATAGTGTCCATAAAAGAGTATAAATGGAGAAACAAGGATATATTGGAAGGCAATAATCCAACTGGGAATGAGGAGCAGTGAAGTTGGAGGATAACTCAGCAATTTGAGGAAACTAATACATTGCTCAGAATGCTCAATAATTAACTATACATTTCTTCCAGGGAATCATTTTAGGACCATTAATATTTAATGATATGTAGGCTAAACTAAAGCCAAGAATAACAAAAGAAAGGTCTGGGACATAGACAGATTAGTGGTGTGAAAAGATAGGAAACAAATTACCGTAGAGAGATGGGGCAAAGGATATGGTCTGACAGCCACTGCGGTAAGAGCTAAAGGTCCCGGTTCCCCGTTCCAATCTAAAGCCTATAAGAAATCTGCTCCAGAGTTAGAGTTTTGGGAGTGGGATCCTCTGTTGTGACTCACACTCTGCTCCACAGAAGTTGCTGTATCATGCCAGGGCAGTGGGGCCACAGAGGTCCGGCCTTTTCCTCGTTCTTCAGCATGAAGCAGGATGAGGTCCTGCCCTGCAGTCTCAGTTTCAGTGTCTGGAATGAAGATGGTTTTTCTCCCTGGCATCTCACAGCTCCCAGGCTGTATCACTCCCTGTGGGGATGTGTGCCCTGCTCTCCCCGGGTCAGCAGCGGGGCCGGGGCTGTGATCCCCGGCTCTGGCTGGGCCCTGGAGCCCCCGCAGGGATGCTGTGGGAGGCTTTAGCCCAGGGCTCGGGCAGAGCTGTGTGTCTTTGCTTCAGCCTCTGGACCCACGGGGACTTGCTGTTACCCAAGGATAGGAGTCCCTGTGCAGGGCCCTCGGACAGGCGGTGTGGATATAAAGGGAGGGGGGTGGGTGGGCTGCATAGGAGCCCATGAGCTGGATGCTCAGGAGCAACCTCTAATGAAAGCATAATTTACAGTACTGCATCACAAGTGCACTGAGGCAGATTATTCTGATTGCAAACTTGTATAAATAACATTGATGCAAATTATCTCTAAATCAGGAAGTGATTTAATGTGATTAATATCCCAGTGTTACTCTGAAACCTGAACAATTCCTTTCTTATGCAAGAGCTAAAGGTCTCCTCTGTTAGCCAACTGCTGCCAATTCTTCTGACAGGAACTTAAAAATACAAACAATATAAGATGTTTGCCTTTAATGTAAATGCACCCTTTGTCCTGAACCAGCAAGACAAGCTACACCACATGTGAGCAGTAAAGGGACAGAGACTTGTGGAGTGGCACTGAAAGAAGAGAACTGTGCCGTGTCTTGGAGGTGTCGCACAGTCCAGTCCTGCACACAGCAGCAAATGGAACTCACACTCGGTTTTAAGCAGTCTGTTTTGAATCTGTCTTTGAGTGCCTAAGCACTGAGCAGTGAGGTGACTGTATAGAGAAAACACCCCTGTTGAGAAAGGCATGGAAATTCTCCGAGAAGTGTTACACCTCTGGTACTAAGAACTCCACATCTCTGAGGGGACACTGGCAGGTGCACAAAAATGGCTTCTCTTTTCTTTTTATTTGTGTGGCCAGTACTACAAGGGGCAGAACTATGTATTTCAGTGCTCTCATCATGGAAGTCTAACATGTCATCATGAACCTAAACATTGCTGAACCTATCATTTTTTCTTTTCTAGGCCGACATATTCTCTGGAGCTGTATTTATCCAGCTGGCCATAGGGCTGAATCTTTACGTGGCCATAATTATCCTGCTTGCTATTACTGCTCTTTACACCATCACAGGTGAGTTTGCAGAGCAGTCTGATAAATCAAAGAAGTTGGGGCAGCAACAAGAAAGAGAAGAGGGAAGGTGGAGAAAAAGGGAGAAATGAGAGCCTGAAAGGGAGGTTATTTACAGTGGGCTTTGAAAGACAGAGGTGGTGAGAAAAGGGGAAAAAAAAAGCATTTCCACTGAGACATTTGCCCAGAGCTAACTGATATTTCCTGACTTTTCTCTGCCATCAGGTGGCCTTGCAGCTGTGATTTACACAGACACCTTACAAACATTCATCATGGTAGTGGGATCCTTTATTCTCATGGGATTTGGTAAGTAAATCAGATTAATTAAACTGGAATGCTCAGCCACAAATCCTGCAATGGATATGGGAATGAATGCTGCAGAGGGAAACTGTTACTTTAACCAGCAGGTTTCAGCTCACATATCTATTTATCAGGGAAGAAAATAGGCATGTTGCCAAAAGTCAGGCATATTGCCAAAGCCCTTTAGTCACTGAGTCACTCTTGTCTCCTAGGCACAAGTGAATGTGTAAGGTAATAAACAGCATCCCATGACAGCATTTTTATGTCCACATTAGGGAGGTTTTCCATCTCATGCTCTCAAGCTCTATTTGAGATTTCTGTAATAAATCCTTTATTGCTACTTTTATTTTGTATTTTTCAGCATTTGCTGAAGTAGGAGGGTATGAGGCTTTCATGCAGAAGTACATGGCAGCGATTCCATCCAATATCTCCTATGGAAATACTGTGGTGGATCCGGAGTGCTACACTCCTCGTAAGGATGCCTTTCACATCTTCCGAGACGCTGTCACCGGGGATCTGCCATGGCCAGGGCTCATCTTTGGCCTGAGCATTATTGCCATGTGGTACTGGTGCACAGATCAGGTACTGTCGGAGCCAAATGCCTTGGAAAGGCCAAACACAGAACTCTGGGGTGCAGTGTGATCTTCCCCTGTAATGCAAACCTGGGCCCCAAACTGGCTGTTACTTCAAGACTGGTCAGTGACTGTCCAGTTCCTGGTTTCTAGATATCTCTCACATGTAAGAAAACGGAATGGGTGTTCTTCCTGCACACCCGTGCCCAGCAGATCCTGTGTCTGCCTCCTTTCTCATTTTTTGTGTGTGGCCATGTGTGAAAATACAAAGAGGTTGTGCTGTGAACGCTTGCTTAGGAAACCCTGTAACAAATGACCCTTGTTAGACTGGGTCTAGGTACCATTCCTTTTTCAGTATGACAAGTTTGTTTCCTATATGTGCAGCTTTCATCTTTGCCTGCATAGTCTTGGGGGGATGTTCTTTATATGTCTGGTCTTTCAGCCTGGAGATTCTTCTCCAGTCATCCTTCCTTCTGTCTAAAACCTACTGTCTAGTTTCCCTAAGAGATCACACTAACATGAGTAAAGAAAAGTGTGCTCCTGCACCTGCAACATGCGAGTGTGTCTCTAACAAGCGATCTATCTGCATCCTGAATTGTGAGAAAGATCATCTTCACAATTTCTAAACAAATTAACAAAACCCCCAATGTAACTGTATTTACTACTCAGTTAAATATTCTATTCCTTTTTGGCTTTTTAGTCTGTCTGCTTAAAAAACTTCTTGTGAGAGAAGTCTTACCTCTCAAATATACACCAGATAAGTGATATTTTCCTTTACTTATTTCAAACATATCCTTTGATTTTCATGTAGTTTTCATTTTTCCTAGTGGCAGAAATGCTAAACAGGCTCTTTTGCTATCACAGAAGTTAAGAAGCACCTCGTATCTGGAACACGGTATGGTGTGATCATGGAAATGTTATACCTGCCATGTCTCATTGACAGGTTATTGTCCAAAGATGTCTCTCTGGCAAGAACATGTCCCATGTGAAGGCTGGCTGTATCATGTGTGGGTACCTCAAACTCTTGCCCATGTTTATCATAGTGATGCCTGGAATGATCAGCCGGATTTTGTACACAGGTATGATATGGATACAGAAATGCAAAGTTCTTGCTGCCTGCTTTTCATTGCCAATCTCTCTGTCCCTTCCAAAATATCTGTTAGATTGTCATCTTCTCATCCAAATAGTCTAGGCATCTACAGCTAACTACACTGTAAGAAGCCACAGGTCTTCCTGTTTTCCCTGATCCTGGATTTCTGCTAATGCTATTGGCCTCTGTTTTAGGGGAAAGAAATGCCATAGTGTCCCTCCCCAGCTGTCTGTTACAGCCCCACTCTGACTGAATGAGTGGAAAATGCTGTCCAGGATGGACACTCTGCTGGCAATTGGAGGGACAGGGCCATCAGTCACAGACTTCAGCGTTTGGACCATGGGCAGTCCTGAGGGCAGAGTGCGGAAATGCCACTCTCCCATCTCCCTGACCAGCAAAGAGTTTGTCTGTGTTTGGCAGCAGGCAGAGGGGAGAGGTTCAGGCTGCAGGGAGTGGGCTTTGTGTTCTTCTCCTTGTTTTTCTACTTGCTCTCCTTGTGTCATTCAGCCCTGGTCTGACAAATAACTGCTGATTTTCTTTTGACCTGCAGCACCTGTCAGTATTCTTTTAGAGAGGAAAGGAAGGAAAGAGGCTTAGAATCACCTTCCTCCCTGCCAGCAAACCAAGGATGAAATCAAATGTGTCAACCTGATGGCTCAACACAGAGATACATTCTAGAAGCTCTATTAATTTGGGAGCAATCTGTTGTTTATATGACCTTGTCTCAGTGTCTCATTATCCTCTCCTCAGATGTGGTGGCTTGTGTTGTGCCTGAAGTCTGTCAGCGCTACTGTGGCACCGCAGTGGGCTGTACAAATATTGCTTATCCAAAAATGGTAGTGGAGCTTATGCCAAATGGTAAGACACTGTCTGTATTCGTTGCTTCTTTGTTTTAGGAAAGCTGAAGCTTCCAGACTGTAAAAACAAGTGATAGAGGGAGTCCAAGACCCATCTTTAGTTCCAAAATTCTTGCTAGAATTAGGTAGTTATTAACCAAAGGGGTTGTCTGTATTAGCTGTAGGTGCATAATAGCTCCACACTGACAGTGTCAGCTCTCAGCTGGCAAATATTGGGTGCTGAAATGGTAAATGAGCTCCCTTTTTGTGAAGGTAAAAAATAACCTGCTTGGCCAATGATTTATAAAAGACTCCCTGCCACGATCTCTGAGCTGGAGGCCTATTCCTGTGGTCCTCCTGCCAACCCCACAGAGGTGGGTGCTGGCTCATAAGGCAAAAAAGCCAGATTATGATATTATAGAGACCATGGCACTTCCCTGTTAGCTTTGGTACTTCCCCATCATATGATAACTGTTGTTCATAGTATTGTTAAAATCCTGCAGTACTTCCCCATGCTCTGTGATCAGACCACACCACCCGGAAAAGTGGCTTACTCTGGTTTTCAGACAGTAAAAGAAACTTGTTTTTTTTGGCAAATACCTGGTTCACAAATATACTACAAGCAAGTGAACACTCTCCTGAAAACAAGAGGAATTATTTTTACAACTGTTGGGAAAAGTCTACTTAATACTATTTTCTTTTTTTCCCAGCATTTAATCAAGCAGCAATTCACTAAAGAAGTACCTATGTGCTAAAAGCTCGAGAGTTTCCCTGGCACCGCTGTAAATAGCTTTTTTCAAGCTCTGCTTGCCCAGCAAGGGAACGTCAGGCAGGATTTTACGTCAGGCACATAAATGTGCCAGACACGCTCAGAGCTGGCCGATGGAAAGGGTCGGACAAGCACCTGGTGCCAGGTACTGAGGCTCTCCACGGAATGCTCACCCCCGTTCCCATCTTTTTGTTTCAGGTCTGCGGGGTCTGATGCTGTCAGTCATGTTGGCCTCCCTTATGAGCTCCCTGACTTCCATTTTTAACAGTGCCAGTACTTTGTTCACGATGGACATTTACACCAAAATTCGGAGCCGGCCATCCGAGAAGGAGCTGATGCTGGCTGGCAGGTGAGCGCAGCCGAACCTCCCCTCTGCACAGACTCCGAGCACTCCATGGGCACAGGCTGCCTCCTCCCAAAATGCCAGCGCCGGCTGGAGCCTGCCTGGCAGAGCTGCAGTGGCCTCCTGTGGCCGGAGCGGCTGTCCTGCCCCATGCGCTCCTTTTGGGAAAACGCACCGTGCTCCCGCAGGAATCGACAGTGTGCATGAAGCAGCCAAGCTAATTCCCACTGCTTCCCACGGCTATTCGAAGGGAAATCTTTTAAATTACCTTCCTGGGCTCCGTGCTGCACCAGGCTGCAGCATCAATTAACTGGTTCTAGTTGATCTGCTATTGATTTGTCTCTGGACATAACAACCACAGGAAAAAAGTGATTTTCCATGTTGTGATTCCATATTTAACTGTGTGCTGATGGATATTTGACATATACAATACCCAACTTGGATTTCTTTGGTTTGTTCAGTGCTAATTGGCCATTATAATTGATTTCACTAGCTGAAATACAAAATGAACATGTAAATTATTGATTAATTGCTGGGTTTTTTTCTTTCTGATAGAACATAGATACTTCTAATCAGATGGCTAATTGAATATCTTTCTATGTTTACAGGGCATTTATGTTACTTTTAATTGGTATCAGCATTGCCTGGGTTCCTGTGGTGCAGTCAGCTCAGAGTGGGCAGCTCTTTGATTATATTCAGTCAGTTACCAGCTACCTGGGACCTCCCATTGCTGCTGTTTTCCTGCTTGCTGTCTTCTGTAAGCGTGTCAATGAGCAGGTAAGTGCAAATTAACAAACAGGTATGCTGCATGTTCCTTTAGGAACTGGGAGAACTGGGGTTTTTTTGTTATGAGCAACTGCTTCCTGTTTATTTTAATCCCAGTGTAGCCCAGGGATTCTATGTTTCCATACCCCAAGGCCTGAGGTTTCAGACATGAGTTTGAAAAAGTTCTTTCATAGTCTGATAGATAAACAGACACCTAGGAATTCATACATAGCTCTGAAACTTAGGTTATCTATCACTTTGCCAAGAGGTGTGTTAGATGGATAATCTATGGACACATATTTGAAAGTTATCATTTCGGATATTGGTCACCAAGCTGCTTTACCAAACATATCACCTCTTACCTAACCTGTCCAGTTGGGTTTTGAATATCCCCAGGAATGGAGACTCCACAGTGTCTCTAGGCAACCTGTTCCAATGGTCAAGCACCTTTACAGTAAAACAAACAAACAAAAAAGTTTAAACAGAATTTCTCATATTTCAGTTTGTGCCCACACATGTCTGTTACACTTTGGGCTGGAGTACTGTACACCAGGCACCCACCAACACTACTGAGAATTAACTCATTACTCTCAGGGCCATTAGCAGGTAAACCAGACACACATTTCAGGAAGGATGGCACAACATTCTGGCTGGTTCCATTGTGCCAGAGCTGTCACAGATTAAGCCCTCAAAGGTAAAAAGGTATGAGAACAGCTCCTGGGGTGTGCAATCCACGGCTGAAGCCTGTCTTGTAGAAGGAGAGAGTTGTGTGGAGCCAGATGGACTGTGAGAAATGGTCTGGACGAGGTGTCCTGAGGTGTGCCTGACATCTCAGAGCTGGTCATTGCCCCTTTCAGCTGTATTCATACACTGAGCTGTAAATAAGGTCACTGAGAGCATCTGGGTTAAAACCCACATGCCAAAGCCATTGCAACACATAACTACAACCATGTTTCCTCCAGCAACTGTTTGAGAGCTCGGAGTTTATTTCCATGCCTGAAATTACTCATTTTGATCCCTTCTTGTCACACCCTTGTCCACAGGGTGCCTTCTGGGGCCTAATTGTTGGGCTGCTGGCTGGACTCGGCAGGATGATCGCAGAGTTTGCCTATGGAACTGGCAGCTGTGTGGCCCCTTCCAACTGCCCCTTCATCATCTGTGGCATTCACTACCTTTACTTTGCAATGATCCTCTTTGGGGTTTCTGCCATCGTCATCCTGTCAGTCTCCTTCATGACCAAGCCCATTCCTGATGTACACGTGAGTATTACTGCAGTCCTGCTCCTTCAGAAATGGAACACAATGAAACTACCAGTTTTAAAGCCTGGTACTTGGTGTATTACCTCTTGACATTTCAACTACCCCCAGCATACAGCTCTTGTACGAAAGCAAAGGAAATAGTCTTCATTTACCTGTCACAGATCTTCAGTGACTCCTAACAGTCTTAGACATACCAGACATTTGGGATGCTGTGGTCTTACAGTCAGCTCAGGTGCTGGCCAGGTTGGTTGGTCTCTGTGGAGTCAGACCATAGATCAATTAAACTCCTTTTGTTCTGTGGCAGCTTTACCGCTTGTGCTGGTCCTTGCGGAACAGCAAAGAAGAACGGATTGATCTTGATGCAGATGAGGAGCAGGACAAAGCTGATGAAAAAGATGATGAATCAGGTAACTGTTGACTATCTAGAGATTCTGTCATATATTTGAGTATCCCTATTTCATTCCTGAAGGAACATTAAGATGCTTGATAGTTGAAGACATCCTCCCTTTCCCCAACAACAAAACCTCAGCCCCCACAAATTTAATGGCTCATGAGCTGCCTTTACCAATCTGTCAGGCTCAGTGTAAATCAGAAGTGAAGTGGATTTGAAGAGAGAAAAGCTTGTCCTCTTGGTAGCTGGGTGGCAGCTCTAGGACTAAACCAATGGCAATGCTCTGGGTCAGAGGCACTGTGCATTGGCAGAACTGTGTGTGACTCCAGCACTCGGAGGGAATTCACCTGGAAATAGTTGGTTGTGATCAGGATTGAAGGCACCATGAAAGCAGACTGCAAGACCAGCTGCTCTCTTTACTGGGTTTCTGGTTCTGCTCCCAAGTTCATTTTCATCAGTATCCTCAAATTCATTTATTTGTCTTTCAATTAAGAGTGTAGAAAGTATTGAAAAAATGGAGTTTAAGCTTTGAAGCATAGTCTGCTTCTCCAATACCAGGCCAAGTCTCTGGGCTGCAAAAGGCCCAAGTGCCTTCTGTAGAAGGCTCTCTTGGAACGTGTAGAAAATCCCTCTTTTCCAGGTGAGCTGTGAAAACACAATATTAACTTGATTCCTGTACTGTTTTGTACTAAAATGTTTCCAATGCATTACGACCATAAATCAGAACAGGAATGTGCTCGGTCCCAGAGATCAAGTGCGTGCCATGATCTGTACTCACCTTTCCTGACCAGAGTGTTATTCCTTCCAGTTAATGAGGAAAACCAGGAGGACCCGGGATGCTGTAGGAAAGCTTACAACTGGTTCTGTGGCTTGGATCAACAGAAAGGCCCCAAACTGAGCAAGGAGGAAGAGGAGGCACTGAAGAAGAAGCTGACGGATACCAGTGAAGTGCCACTGTGGAGAAACGTTGTGAATATCAATGGCATCATCCTCTTGACTGTGGCTGTGTTTTGCCATGCCTACTTTGCATAAAACCCTGATCATTGTCCTGAAATTGTACTGCATTGTTCAAGCAAAAATGATGGCTTGTAGATTTACAGAATTAGATACACATTGTATTTTCATCATCTACATTTGTAAAACGTCAGGGTGATTTACTCACTGATTTTGTGATCATAATTTCCACAATCTAAAGATGAAGGCCACTGGGATTTCAAGAGAGAGAATTTCTATTTAGACATTGAAACAATCCAGGGCTAATGGAGGTTCAGAATTTCCATCCAATGTTCTCTCTGCTCATGATACATTTCATATTTTAGGTTCAGAACAAGGCTGTGTGAGCCATATTTCATATCAGATTTTGTGAAGTATCTTTTAGGGTTGACGATACTATTTTGATTTTCAACCCTTCTTCTGATCATTCAATTTTCCTTTTCCTTTGGCTATGATAATTTGATTGCAAAATACTCACAACCATCGAGGGACTGTATTACAAACTCAAATTAAAACATTGTTTTTGTCCCTCCAAACATAGGATATCTTAAGTAAAGGATTTATATATATATCAATGTATTTGACACTATATATAACTTTCCATATCGCTTTTCTCCCCTTTTTCTTACTTTCCATTGGGTTGTGTTTCTCAGTTGTCAGTGGAACACTAACCTCTGAATTGATCGCATTTTGAAATTGGGGAACACCTGTCTTGATGATCCTAAAAAGAATTTTGCTTACATTAGATTGTCTGTTTAAGGTTAACTTCCAAAGGTCCTCCTCTCTTGATATTTTAATATGTACCTATACTTGAATGTGAAGGTTTTTATACAAAATACATATATTATATATACACAGGCATTATATATATGCACTATATATATTTTATATATATATTTATGTGTGTGTGTATATATGTATTTATTTCTTACTGATCAATTCCCACCCTGGTGTGTCAAGGACCTCTTTACTGTGGGGTTAGAGTCAATGTACTGCCTCTCTGTATAGATTATGCTACAAACCACCCCATGCCCATGGTGAAACATCCACAGCATTGGAATGCTGGGCTGCATTTTGCAAATACATTGAAGGGTTCTGTACCACTTTTCTGCAAAGCTATAAATCGTTGCTCTGAAGATTTCATTGAGAAATAGGATTCCTGCTGCATGGCAGCATGAGTTAGCAGTTCAGGAAGGAGAATAGTCACAGCTGTGGGATATCAGCTAAACCAGGCTGATTGTCTCCACTTGATAAGTTTGGTACCAGCTGGGGACACAGGAAAAGACAGATTTAACACTTCAAAGCAAAAAGCAATAGATCTTCTTTTCATCTCATTCACCTTCCTGGGGAATCAAGTGTAGAAAGAAGATGCTGGTTGCTCAGTCAGGCAGCGCCACAATTCCCTGTTCCTTGTTGCACACCTCGGTGGGACTGCACTGTCCCAAAGCATTCCCTAGGTTCTGCCACAGGATGCTCCGGACTGGCAGCAAGTGCAGCAGAAGGGGAAAGCAGTGCAACCCCTGCATGTACCACAGCACACCGCTCTGGCTCTGGGCTTTCACCACACTGCTCTGGCTCCTGGGCTTTCATCACTCGCACTTCATAATCTCCTGGCAGGATCTTTGCTTCGTTTGGATCTAACCCCACATGCTCTGGATTCCAGCAGAATTGCTGCTCTTCAGTAGAATTGCTGCTATTCAGCATAATCCCTGCGGGGTCCTTTGCATAGGCCAGATCAAATCAATACTTCAGAAATACCAGTGCAAACCTTGTTTTCCTTACACTTAACATAGTGATAGAGTATTTTAAAGACCATGGAATTAACTGTATTTAATGAACTATGAAGACTTGTATGTATTAAAGTATTTGTATATTTTGAAATATTTGGTGTCCACAAAGTGATGGGGTTTATATATAATATGATGGAAGACAGAGAAACTTCATTTGGTGTCTAGGTTTTGGCTCTGGGTAATAGTAATGGATGAAAAACAAACAAGGAAGACATCACTGAAGATTGCCCAGATCCCTCTTTGTCATTCTTTGCTACAAAAATACGGTGAAATTATAAAGGTATTTGGATAAAGACAACACAAGTGATTTCCTGGCAGTCTGAGCAGCCTTTGGATGACCTCCTGGTTAATCAGGCATCGTTGCATGATTTTGCTCCTCAGAACTACAGAGTTTTGAAAATTTAAACCACAGTTTCCATGGGATATTCACTGTATGTCCTCAGCAACCTGATTTCATTCTGGTCTGAAAGTGGATGTTGTGGAGGGAAGAGCTCAAATGTTTACATGAAGTTTGACAGCTACTGTTGACTCCTGTAATTTTGTAGAATTTCAAAGAAAAATTGCCTGATACTGTGAACAGCTGATAAAATTGTAATGTTTAGCTAACATTAAATGCCAACTCAGGTTGGTAGCTATTGCATTCAAGGACAGTTTCACGATTTTAAGGAAGAAAATGACTTTTCTTCAGTTCTCATGGGAGCTCTGTCCGTGAGCTGCTGTTCGGGACACTCAGATAAAAGTAGTAGCTTACACTGTCCTGGGCATTCTCATGCTTTAGAGATGGGAACTGTGAGCACACACTTGTCTCCCATGTTTGACTGTACGTTTGAAATACTTCTGGTTAGTGGTGAGACTCTAAATAAATCTCTGGCTCACAGCACAAAAGTACCTGCATGGCATGTACAGCATAACACAGCTCTGTTTCAGGGGATCTTGAGACATCCCAACTTACCCTGTCAGGTAAGATACAGAGTTAAAGCTTATTTTAGTGGACTTTAGTTAGATATACAGAATTATTTAAATAAAATAAAATAAAACAAAATAAAATTGCACTTAGTAGCACTGTCAGCGAATTGTGACACTGCACTGTAAAGAACACACACTAAACAAAATCTCCCATTTAAGAATTACTACATAGTTCTCAGGAAAAAATTCTGAAAAAGGGTAATCACTGTTCATTTGCATTTTAGTTTTTCTGTATGACCCACAAAAATGTATCCAAGTATCCCACAAATGTTTACTATTAATGATGATGAGAACACTCTGTTCTTAGAACTCAGAATTTGGGTTTATTCCTATTTTGTCATTGAAAAAGCTCATGCACTGAAATGCCAGGAGAGGGAAGGTCTGTGACTTCACTTGGAATAAATTGGAGCAGCCATGGCTTGGTTTTAAGCAGACTGCCTGGCCCTGCTGAATTAGGCCATGGCACAAGGCTGAGCTCCTCAGGTGCAGGCGGTTGTGGTGACTGGAGCCCCATCAGCAGCTGGGATTGCCGGGGCCTCAGCGCCTGCTCCCTGGCCTTCCTTAACTGGCATAACCAAGAGTGTTCGTATGACGTAAAAGCCAACACAAAAGTGAGGAGCAAAGGTAAACAATAAATCCATGTATTGTCAGTCACTGAATTTGAAGGGCACTTGAGCTCATTGGTTTGAAGTGTTGAGCCAGAGGGCTTTAGAGCTGACATTTCTGGGGCCAGACTGCACAGAGAGGGGTTGGTCACAGGCTGTGGGGTGACAGCAAAGCTGTTCTCAGGAAAGCTTCTGGGTGTTTTAATTCATTTAGTGGTCTTACGTGTCAGCTGCAGGTGTCTGTGCCCTGCACTGCAGCGTTCTCTGGGGGAGCGGAGAACCCATAGTGAGGGAAGGGAGCAGCAATCAGAGACCTTCCCTTGTGCTGAACGAAAAAGCCATAGTCCCAGATTTAATAACAGCGGGCAATACACTGCTGAGAAAGATGGGAAATGCAAAAAACCCTAGGTTTTATTTGGTGATTTGTGACGTTTTCTCATGGAGTGTGTATTGCAGGCCTGTGCTGGAGAACCTAAAGGACAGAGCAAAACTTCACTCACTCCAATTTCTAACAGTTGTTCTGATGCAAGACAGTATAACCAGTGCCTCAGGCTATCATCCTTATTATTAATAAAATAGGTTGTCTTTTTGTGCCTCCTGAAGAACATTCCTTCTTGTCATCTACCATGGGCAGCTCTGAGAAAGAATAATTCCCCTGGAGCTCCTGAGCCCACCCTCTCCTCACCTGGCAGAGCTGAGGCCAGAGCAGCTGTGCCTGCCTGGGTCAGCACCTCCCCTACTTTTCTTAAGGTACCTGGAAGAGCTTCAAGAGCTTCAACGAGAGTTTGTTGTTACTCTGTGCACTATTTTTGTTTACAGTATTGGAGCCTATAACTTTAAAAATGTAGCTTATCTGCAAAATATCCTAAAACAAATTATTAAAATGTGTTTTATTCATTCAAATTACAAATTTTGTTTTGCTAAAAATAGGTCCTGTGCTTTGAGCATATTAGCTTTGTGTGTAGCTGTCTCTACCCTTCTGGTTTAGTGTAATTAGCTAAATCTGACTTTCCCAGACTATTTTGTCCTTAGACAAATCTCTCACTATATGGTTTTTTAATATTTTTTTTAATAGAAAATGTAGTGGTGGGAAGCAAATATACTCCCTGCTTTGGAACATGAAGAGGTGGAATTAAAAGCTGCAATTTTCCAGAGCAGGACAGAATGCTTCCCACCCCTTGGCCTTCTGAAAGCATACAGGGACAGGGGAAATGAGTCTGTAGTTGCAAGAACAAAGAGCCATGACATTCTCAACCTTCTGGAAACTGTTAGAAAAAAATCAACATGAGCTCTGCCTGGGTGGGGCACAAGACTCCACAGGAGGTCTTGTTTCTGATGGATGCAGCTGCCTTGTCTTCTCGCGTTCCTGAGGATTGTTGGGCAACTGGTTTGAAAATTCAATCTGTGTAGAGTGTAACTGCATTAATTCCAGTATTGATTATATCTGGGCCTTAATAATTGTTGGCTTCAAGCTAAAAAGGCAAATTGCTTTCATTGACGTTAAAAACCTGCCTTGGTGCTAAAGCCATTGGAGCATAGAGCGCTGGGGAGGGCAGTGCTAACTTGCTGTACACACAGCATTTCCTCTGAAACAGTGAGTTTAATTAGAGTGTGATAAACCAGATCCTGAGATGTTAATTTAAGTATTTATAACGTGTATGAAGTGATTCAAAAAGATCTTCAGCGTTTTTGTGACTGAGTCTGTGGCAGCTTTATTATGGAGTATTCTTGACTAAAAGCTAAGTCAGTCCAGGGAAAGTGTTCATCAGCTGTTTCTTTGATCCAGCCAGTTGTTTTACTGACACCTACAGTGCTAATTAATTCCCAGCCTCATGAACTAGAGACTCTTCTCTCTCATCCCAAAGCAGGGAATTAGCCCTCGGCAGAGCATGTGACTTTTGATTATTATATCTGCAACCTCTTTGTCAATAATGCAGCTTTGTAAGTAGAAAACCCCAGCTAATAGTGGTTTGTGGCTGTTCCGTACTCAGACTTTAAATTCTGGCATTTGCAGAGGCAGACGCCAGAGCATGTGGTCAGTACAGCCCAAGGGAATTCCTGTCGTGTTTGGACTATGATGGTTTCATGTTGTCAGGTGTAACAGTGCCAAAGAATTGCTGAGACAAAAGCTGACATATGGAAGGGCACCACTAGTGTCCATATCTCAGAGTTCACCTGAGGCTTTGTTCCATTTCTGTACTGTGTGCATATATGTAAGATGAGAACACCGATCCATGTAGGGGCTTTTTTGGGAACAGTTTATATTGTCTTTAAAGCACTGATCAGGCAGATATTTGGAATGCAGTACTTAAGGTCCAAGTCAGCTGAATTTCTTCTACTCAGAGCAGTTCAGTGTGGATGGTCTTACTTCTGCATCTGAACAAGCTAATTATTTTGGGAACTCATTGAAGGGCAATACCTGAATTATCAAGGAGGGCTGTGACAAGGTTGGAACTGGGCTAAAATGATGATTGTTACCAGATTTTCCTGCAGTTCTGTAAGAGCAGCTGAGCCTACACTGTGCTGCTCTAGTCCTTTAGCATGTTATTAAAGCTGCCTGACTTCTCTTATTGAGTTGGATGCACTCTGGCACCAATATGTATTATGTACGAGTGCCTTATGTGTTTAAAAGGCAGAGTTCCTCCAAGATCCTGCCCGGAGGGAATGAATCCAACTGACTCAATACTTTTAAATCACATCTTTATAGGAGAAGAAATTCACCCTTTGGTTACGTTATGGAAGAGAAACATTTTAACTCTAATCACTCCTACAGGAAGAATTTATACTCTGTGTAAGGGTAATGCAGTTTGCAGTGTGACCATGGGTTTGAATGGAAAAGCAGCTCTGACAAATAACCCCTTTTATAGACCTGATGCAGCTTCTTTATAGCTACAATTCTAGATATAAAACTTCCATGTGAGAACATAACCCAAGTGAAAACAAATGGGATGAGCTGTGAAGCTGCGCCAGATGCTCTGTCACATCTTTCTTGGTGGCTGAGAATGGCCAGGGTTGTCCTGCTCATTTCCGTTATTTCTCTGCCCAGGCCTCCTGCTGGAAGCCTCTTAAATTACACTCTTGTAACTGCAGGCAGAAATTTGCAACGTGTCTGTAGTGACCAGCCTTGAACTCACAGTGAATAAAATGCTACTGACACTTCCCACCACTTCCACTGCCCTTCAGCTCAAACTCTGAGGTGCTTTTGTTCCGTATTATCAGCAATTCCAAATAGGGACCAGATCCCTCTCCTGTTGGAGGAGAGGGGTCTGGCCCTCTTTTAGTTTTACCAAAGGCCACCCTAGTAAAGGCTTTTTGACTTTGGTCTTAATCCCACGTTCAACAAATGTCTGCAGCAAAATTAATGTAAATTCCCCTTGCTAGATCAATTTGTCAGTACAGACAAGATTGCTGGACGGGTTAATTGCGAACCTTTCTTTCTAATATAATGAATTATTGATTAATGTTTGATAGGCTGAGGTTTCAAGGAAAAAAAAAGAAAACATTACGAAGAAAACAAAAAAGGTTGGTGTCTTGTATCATAGGAAAATCTTGGTAACTTAGGCAATAACTCCTACTGGAGAACGCCATACTTCCTAACTTTTTCTCCATTTTTCTGCTTGTGACCTGCAATATAGATGTGAAATTGTTGGCAAATGACTTTTCAGGAGGAACTGATCCAGAGTAAGTGAGGAAGAGAGTTCTGGTGTTGAAGGTCTCATGTAATCATGTATCTTTTACAGGCAGACAACAGAGGGCAATAGATCTCTAGAAAAGATCGCGGCTGCAGAGGGGTTTCCAGTCGATCACGGTGATGGCGATTTGGGCAGCTCTTTGCACGGCCTCGCTGGGATCATCCAGACACCGCTGAAATGTGTCCCTGTGATCCAGCAGTGTCTGGCGGCCCTCTGGCAGCTCAGCCAGCAGGGTGAGGGTTTTGATTGCGTTCAAACGGGCTTTGCTGGTTTCCTCAGCAACCAGCTTCAGTAAAGGTGGAACGGCTTCAGCACCCATGGCTGAGGATCTCCCTGTAGGGAAATAAACTAGCTTTGAAATGTGTTGTGACACCTAATCAACATCCTTTTGGACTGATACGTTCCATTCCGTGCCCAGCTACAGCTCTGAACAGCCCTGGGGGTGCAGTGCACAGAGGCAGAACATGCTCTTCTTTCAGAGACCAAGGTTGGCTCCAAGCTGTTTATTTTTAAGGAAGAAGATCTTTCATAGTTAAGTTTATCTGCCTTGCACATTAATATTTCATTTGCAACAAATTATCTGAAAATATGTGAAGCACCAAATGATAGAATAAACTAGGTTTTGGAGGGGTGTGGGGGGAAGTGGAGTGTGTCAGATGCCCTTAAGAACATCCTCCAGTCTTTCATTTTTAAAGATACTTCAAAGACCGAGATCCACTCCTGAGTTGTCTTTGGAAGCCCGAGGAAGGTTTGCAGAGGAGGACTGGAACACAACCGCTGTTATTAAGAGTCTTTTATGTCTAATTAGTCATTCATCACACTGGAAATTTAGCAGTTAGTATTTTCAGTGTCATGTAAGTTACTTGGGAGAGCTACAGACCTTATTAATATTCATTGCTCTCCCAGCTGTGAGAGAGGAGCTACCTCTAATCCCAGAATGTTTCCAGAAAGCAGTCCTCCTCTGCTGAGCACTGGTGATTCAGCGTAGCTCCAGGTATGTGGATCTCTGTGTGGTCTGGACTTGAATGGAAAATATTCCCCCTCTGGAGGGAAATGATGCAGGTGAGGTAGATAAATAACTTCTTGACCTACTTCAGGGGAATGAAGTGTGGAATATCCTGTCCCCCATAGGCATTGAGGAAGCAACAACAGTTGCTCAAGACAGTTATAAAGAAATGCCCCAATCTTAGAGTTTCTTGACGAGCATTAAAACTGTCAGAAACTGAGGACTTGGGGAGTAGGGGAGGGGCAAATGTTTTGTTTTGTTACTGAGTTGCCCTAGAATTGGATTTCTAGGAGGTACCCGAACAGAATTGCCTCTGTGTCTCACCGTGAGGTGTAATAGCAGCAAACATCTGCGCTCCTGTTGCGTTAACTTGAACTTCGGGCCGTGTGTCTTCCAGCAGACTCACCAGCACAGGAATCACCCCTTCCTCACACACCGCGATTTTCCCCTCTGCATGAGAACTGTGTAGAGAAGATGGTTAAGTTGCTTCCTTGAACAGTGCGTGCTGTCCGTGCAGCCCCCGGCCCCTGCCCACGCCTGGAGCCCGCAGCCCCGCCTCCGGTGCCACCAGCACTGTCCCACTCCTGCTGTGCTCCCCTGGAGGGACTGTCTTGCTGGGAGGCACCGAGGGGATGGCTGTGCCTGGTGGCTGCTGAAGCCACGTGCTGATACAGTCCTGAGGATACCACACTGACCTGCATGGATACGCTTCACGCTATTTTAGGTTATTTTTAGGTGATATCTGGACTTTTAAAAAAAGCTTTCTATGGGACACTGACACGGATGGGCAGCTGCATGTAACAGGATGTAGGATGTTACAAATGAGTTAACTTTAGTTGATTTCCGTAGTTGTTCTTGTTAATAGCTTAAATACTTGCTAGTTGATTGTTAATTGTCTTGTTAATTGACTGTTAATTGTTCAGCAATTCTTTTGGGTGGGTAACTTTTTGTGGAGAATAAAGTTAGGAATGTTCTTTGTATTAGTAATAGAACATAGGGAGGAAAGTTCTGGAATCCAGAGGAGCCTATGTCAGTCACAGCTTCTTATTATAAAGGGATGAATACCTTCTGCTGAGTGGCCCGGGAATTAACCAATCACTCGACGCCCAAGAATCACCCCACGGACAAGAGCCAATCCCCTGGAACTGCCATCTAAGCGAGCCAGTCGGACTTCAATGGTGGGAGGGCACCGGGAGAAAGCGCGTGGTGCCTCCCGGGGGATAAACGGTGGCGTCCCGGAAAGGACCGGGGTCTTCTTTGCCCACCCGGGCCCGTGAGTGGAGCTTCGAGTGCGTGTCTTTTGTCTCTATCTGTCAGGCGAATTAGCCGCAGGGGTTATTAATCGTCCCAGTGTTGAAACAATAAAATGTGGAAAACGATAAGTGGCCACTCCTTTCCTTTCTTACATAGGATTAAGGGTGTTGCTGGTCCTAGTTGCAATGGAGTTACAAACCTGGCTGGTGAAGCCTCTAGGGATTTTAAAACCTGCTAAGTCAAGGGGCTGAAATGAATTCTTCTCCCAGGTCACTTTTCTCTCTTCAGCCTCTCTAATGAGAATATTTAATGTGGCCCAGCTATTGCAGGGACCCAGAATGTAGCTCATGTTCATATTTCAGTTGAATTTTGTTTTCTTCCTATGACTCACGTTAATTACACTCTTTTCCTCTTAAGACCTCGCTTTATTATAGGACATGAAGAAATGTTTTGTGCCAGTTGATAGGTAAACTACATCATCTGCAGGCCTTTTTAAACTAGACATTTGTTGAACACTTTTTATATATTTTCTGATTGCAGGACAGTGGAGTCAAGTTGTTCCTTTCATCCATTCTCTGATACACACATTTAACATAAAGATTGCTTTTTCTGATCCGTCACTGACGTATGTGGCAGCCTGTGGCAGAAAACTATTTCTGTCTTCAATCACAGTGAAAGTTTCCCAGGACCTTTAATGTTCCGAGAGAGAGCACTTTTCCAAAAACATAAGGGAGGTTCTCTGTACCTCCACAGTGGTCAGAATCCTGTTTCTACAAGATTTTTCATGCAAGAATTTTTTCCTAGCAGTGCTGTACCAGGAAAAATCCTGATTCCACTGCCAATACTGAAAACAAACAGAAGGAGAAGGAATGACTGATCAGCATCTGCTTTCTTCAGTGATTTATAGCAGTTAGGAATTTTTTAAGTCCCATGTGTCCCGTTTTGTTTTACTCGTGTGCATTCAGGCTGGTAGTGCTTTATGTGTGAAATGTGGCAGCTTCAGTGTGTAGTGGAACACAGCTGTAAATGAATGGCATTTATTTACTCCTGGAATTAGTTCTTTCTTGGACTTAAGCATTAGAGAGGTTTCTTTACCTGATTTCTAACAGGACCCAGGCTGCTTTGCTCCTGATGGCTGTGGAGGGATGTGAGAGCTTTTCCTTCAGGACAGTAACAGCACCAGCTGCCAGGGCTTCAGAAATCTCCACACGGAGACAGTTGGAGAGCGTATCAAGGATTAGCTCCTGGATCTCATCCAACTCCGTCTTCAACTTCAGGACCAGTGGGGAAATCAAACCGGCCCGCAGGACACCACCAGCCCCTGCAGAGGAGACAGGAGGAGGAGAAGGAATGTGGACGAGGGCTGAGTGCAGTTACTATTGCTACCTGCACCTGGAATTTCTTCAGAGGATTAAAAGACATGTGGGAACTCAATTCCTTACACAGAAGTGGGACTGAGAGATGGAAACTACTCCAACACTGCCCTGTTTATAAATGTCATCTTAGCATTGCTTCTTCAGGAAGCTTCCCCAAAACTCCTGTAAAAAAATCAAGACCAGGTAATAACCAACATGACAATTGCTCTGATATTCCCAGTTTCTTCCACTATAATATTTATGCCAAAATTATCCTTGCAAGGAAAACATAGGAAATATATATACATTACAAAGTCACCTTCTATCCAGCCTTCCCAACTGTTCTCAACATGAACAGATGCTAAGAGAGGCAGAGATGTTAGCCTTTAGAGTTCATTCTTTGATTCTGCACAGTGGTTTCTGGGGCAGGGGGAAGTCAAGATTTTGGGAACTCTCAGCTTCCTCACACATTTCTTTGTAGTAGTTCTGTCAAGGCAAAAATTTAAATTCTGAACTTTGCAGCAGTCAGTACTCTTGCACTGGCTCCTAAAATATAACATCAAAGGCAGAGACATCAAAATTTGCCCTGCAAGTGATGTCTTTGCTATGAGCAAGAGTCTGATTTGTACCATTTCTTACCCTTTAGTAAGTCAACACTGCAACAGCAATGCCAGGGGAAAGCAGAACGTACTGTCCACAAGTAACTATGTGAAAACAAAATTCTCCAGCTTGTCTTGTTGCTAAGACTGATTCTTTGGTTGCTAAGAGAAATGTGGCTCCTTTCAAAGTGATTCATATGTGGTTAGATAAGGAAGTTTTGTGGATAAGAGTCATCAAGGTATTTTCAAATGAATCTCCACAGCAGAGACAAGTGGGAAAGAGATTTTAATGACCCCTGGTAGTGCATAGGAGAAATCCCTCAATTTGACAATTGGGTGAAAAACATGATTCTAATCTAGAGGTTATTCTGTTGTATGTATTTCTGAGGCTTTGCTAACACTGAATAACTTCTTATGTTCCTGACTTATTAGGATCCACATTACAATGCCAAAGCAAAGAAATGCCTTCGGGTGATATTACAGCTTTACTACCTGTGCTACAGTTAGAGGTCAGTTTCTGTGAGAATTCAAATAAGTAAGGAAAACCAGTTCTGAGACGATTCACTTTGAAGGCTAACAGCATTTTACAAACAAGGATTTCTCCTTGTGCCAGAAAGGCAAAGCAGGAAAGGAAAGTGAAATAATGTTCTTTGAAACTGTGGCTCTGTGTGTCACTACAGGGGGGAGGTGGCACTTCCACAGTGAAAAAACCCCCGACCAATCCTACATTGTTCCCTGAAGGAACAAAGGAAATTTGTCAAAGAGTAACTCCAGCCCATTTATACTGTCCCTGCAGAAGGATGTGATAAGGGACACCTGCACTATTGCTCTGGCAAAGGACTCTGTTGGAGGGTGCCTGAGAAGGAGGCCCAGCTCGTCCATCCCCAGCATCAACGCTCTTGACCAGGATTGCTGGGGTTTGGATTGGACGTTACAGGTATTGAAAGGTTTTGGTAGGTTAGACAACAGTGGGAATATGTCTGGGAATTCTCCATGCCTTGGAACGCCATTCTCCATTCTCCATGGAACGCCAGGCAGTAGGGAACCTGCTAGTGAGCTGCTCCCAAGGAAGCAGACTAAAGCAGTCTCAGATGACTTTAAATCATATCCAGAATTCCTTTAGCCACACTTCCCGACAGTCTTTTGAAATGGCCTGTGAAAGACAAGATTTTTCAAAGGCAACTTTTAAAACTCCTCCCAAAGTTTTTCATGAAAAGAAATTGCATAGCCTGAGTGCATGAAACTGGGATCCCCAGACTGCTCACACAGTCACCGCATGCTCTTCTAACTTCTGGGTTGCTGTGGAAATCAGTACAAAATCTCATTTTGGGAGGTGCAGTTTCAGAGGAAGAGTAATGAATCGGAGGTGACAGACTTAAGCTTACACTGCCTGTCACAAGCACCTGTGTGTAGCTTTAACTCCCATGGATCCCAGCGTTCCTTGGGACAGTCCATAAGCAAACCCTCGTTGCACAGAGCAGACACACTCTGGCTTGAGCCCAGAGAAACCACTGCTTGATTTAACTCAACTTCCCATGTCTGTAACAACTGCTGCTGTAGCATTCCCTCTACCTCCCTCATGCTGGGAGATGCACTTTGTTCTTTCCTATTTTTTGTACTTGCTTTCAAATACTTACTAGCCTTTTTTTAACCCATCATCTTAATTTTCATTTTCACTTTCCTGCAGTTCCCTCTTTTTCAGGACTTCCTTGCTAAGTTCTCTCAATTCTCTCGATCACTTTATCGTCATATAGCCAGGAATTACTACCAGCATTCAGGTTTCACTTCTTTGTGTCTGCGTGTTTCAATTATCTTTAATACATTCCACCAATACAATCACCCAGCCAGGGCTGCTTTCACTGGCCCTTGGCTTTATTCCTTGCAGTTAATGTTTATTGACTTTCTTTGCCTCAGTCATCCCTCATTCATTGCACTTGCACTTCATGTCTTCTTTTGGTGCTGGCCTTTACTATTGCCATGAGTGCTGGGTGTGAAACCCAACAAAGCCATTTTGTGTCTGTGTCCATAAGCTGCTGAGATAATGTACAGTGTTGTCTAGAACAGCTTTGATTTTGTGCAGCCATTAAGCAGTATTTATTCTGGGGCTACTGGTGCTTATTTTGTCTGAACATTTGGGATTTTTTTTTTAATTTTTTTTTAAAATTCATTTTATTTTACTAGGCCAGGTCTCTGTACCAGGAGCTCTCTTGTCTACTGTTTTTGTCAAGCTGTCTGAGCTGAAATGCTGTCATGCTACTAGAGGGAGCTTCCCAGATATAAATATAGAAAAAAAAGATTAATTGTTTGACCTTGTCAAAAGTCTCAATGTGGTTGACAATGAAGACAAAGAGGTTGGAGAGGAAAGGCCATCAACAACAACAACAAGAGACTACCTAACACTGAGACTGAAATTTCCACAGGAAAATTCGTCATGGTTTTACCAGGGGAACCACAGGTTGAAAGGTCTAGGGAGGGAAAAGGGAGGAGGCAAGATCAGTGGCAACTTGTTTGGGAGTCACTTATAAATTAGAGCAGTCTCAGATCCTTGGATCTTAGTGAGTGAGCAATAGGAGGGGAAGGTAAGCTGGGGTTTCGAGTAGTCCTATACTGAAAAATACAGTGGCATCCTCAGGATATGGAATTTTTCATTAAAATACTGCCCTTTCAGAGGGGATTTATCTATTGCAGAGAGTGTTCTAGATACCCTGGGCCCAGTGAAGTAGTTGGGAAAAATGTTTTCAAAATGCAAATAGTTGCATTTGCAGCTGCATAGTTAACGTCATTATTGATCTGTTTTTCTGAGAACTTGTAATCTTCCCTTGGGCTGCTTTTCATCTGAGCACTCATCTCTTCCTTCTCACAGCCCTCTGGCCATTCTCATCCTCCCTTTCCTGATTTTTTTTCAAATAGGCCCAAAGAGGAGTTGCCATTTATTCTGTTCTCTCAGAATGGCTGCAGGGCATGTAAACAAGTTAAATTTTGTAGAAGACAAAGGAGTCATTTATAGAGCATAACAGTGGTGTTTTGTTTTGGTTTTCAATTACATAAATCAATTAAATCACATTACAAATCCTTTTCCTTAAAAATGCTGGTTTTAAATTCAAGATATTTGTTTTGGTCTGAAGCATGTGTGCCTCACGCATGGCCACAAAGTGATGATTGGTGTAATAGAACACAGAAAAATAATATGGAAACCCAGACTATCTAGAATATGAATCTTTGTTGGCACTTTGAATGTCTCTCTGCGATGGTCACACAACTATTTGAAATGCTCAGTAAAAGCATTTGTGCTTAGGAAGGGACACACCAGGAAAAGCAAAGCAGAGCCAGACATCATGGGAAGGGAATCTGCTGCCTGGCATCACACCCAGCTGTGACAGCCTGGTGGGAGCTCACTGACTGAGGAGCCAAATGATCCTGACAAAACTCGCAGACCAGCAGCTCTCTTGCTCGCCCTGCAATAGTTTATCATCATTTTAGGAATAAAGGGTTTATTAACCTTGTGAGTGCCACCATATATCATAGACACTGGCAAACACAGTGCTCAGGTGATGTTTCCTTTGTGACAAGAGTGATACCTTGAGTGACAAGATGAGCGCAGGGGATGCTGCCCCTGCACACCTTCCTTAATGACTCCTTGCTCACTACTGTTTAAATGGAAAAAATATAATTTATTCTGGGAAGATCTGAGTCAACTGTCGCAAGAGTACAGTTTGAGAACCTTGTAGTAGCTTATTTAATGTTAAGATTCAGCATTTTGATTCACAGTGCTTCCAGCATTATTGCTGTGTCAGGGAGTAGATTAAACATAATACTATAAATACTGTAAAACTGGGCTGAACTTTCTGGTGAGTTTGGAGCAGGAGGCAGACCACATTAAATGAATTAAGCTCACCTGCCTGTAACCCATCAGCTTCACCAAGCCTTCTACCTGAAGAGGAGAATTCTCTTTACGTCTTTGAAAATCAGAATATTTTCCTCTTCTTTGCAAGAATAGTTCTCTATCTTTCCGTGACAATTTAACAGGAACAAACAGTAGTGTCCCAAAGGATGACTATGCCTAGAGACAGAGGGTGTCTCTTATCTGAAAGGACTAGGGGTGGGAAGTCTCTGTTTACATGAACTGAAGAGCTACTGGGATATTAAGAGAACTGAGGAAAACACTGCAGAGATTAGATCAGACTAGAAACGGTAAACAATTCTGTATCAAACCATTTCAAATGTGAGCATTGGCTGGATGCATTTATCTTATGAGAGCCCTAGGGATTTACCAGGTACAAAATCACAACCTCAACAGTAGTGTCTGTCAGATCCTTATTAAAAATACAAAAGCTTTATAAGACTTTATAAGCTTTATAAAAGCATTATGTGATCTGCTTTTGAAGCTACTGAGAATTTTTCCAATACTCAGGATTTTAGGATGTTGTGTGAATGAAAGACATGACAGAAATTAAGGTTATAAAAATATTAAAAAGTCTGCAGTACCCTGCAGGAACACATAATGTGGCTGCCTCTGGGGATGCTTTAAAACCCAAAATGTTTCCAGCATTAACAAGGGACAAAAGATTGGTCTGATAAACAAGAGATTCCTAAGCCTCAGTAAAGAATGAAAGAGATTCCTGCGTATCTTGTTTTTGTTTTTAGAAACTTTGCTTTAGAGTGTGTGCACTTGTAATATCAAAGCACCACTGAAAAAATTAACATAGAAACTACATCTGATATATCCGCATTAGCTTCTCTGGTATAATTTAAGAATCCAAGAAACAAGTTACTTTAAAAAAAAAAAATTGTCATTTTGATAGTAATTAAGAGTGCCTGTGACCACCTGCTTGAAAGGAGTGGATTTAACTATTTAAATCATTCATGGCCAATGAAATGACCTCCTGTGTTCCTAAACATGTGAATGCATGTGCATACACATAGCATGCATTCACTGATCTTCCATGCGTATCGATCACACAAACTGGGAAACTGCTTGGATTTTATTTCCCTGACAAAGTATCTTTATCATGAGAACATTTGGAAAAAATCATAAAAATCAAAGAAAAAATTTGTAAAAATTCACCCAGAGGGTTTTTTTTTCTTGTTCTTTTAGATGAAGAAGGAAATGTCAGCCTGAAATTTATTAATTTCCTCTACAGGGAAGACTTTGCCAAAATACACGAAGGGAGGAAAACAATCTGACATATGCACTATGTCGTGCCAAAGTCCTCAGATCAATAACTGTAGAGAAAATTAAAGCCTTAAGATAATCACTCCCAAAAAACTGAGCCTCAACCACTGAGGCTATCCCATTTCAGATTTTCCAAGTCAAAATCTGTCCTTTTTTTCTGCTGGTCAGTAATGGACACGTGTAGTTCTAAGATGAGACTAAGAGGGACCAGTGCAGCCTTTAACCATAAGAGACTCTTGAATTTCAGCTTCCACAAGTACCCATTGTGACATACAGCATTCACAGAAGGCAGTGGATTTACTGTGCCTGACAGAGAAAATGTTCAGAAGAGAACCTGGACTGGCATGTCCACAAACACTGACTTAAATCTTGGATTTTGTACTTTATACCAAGCATGTACATCAAGTGTTAACAGTTCCTGTAGCAAGTTTCAGTCATAGAAAAATTGATGCTGGAAGGTGAACATGACATTATCAGTTTGACAAACGTTCATATGATTATTACTTACACTGTAGCAATTTTTAGAGATTCCTGTGGAGAAAGGTCTGCCTTTTCACAGAGGTTTGTAAAGATGTATGAGAGCTCATTTCCTGCAGAGATGATTGGCTGGCTGGCTGGGGTGAAAGGAGTGGATGGGAAGGAGGGAGGCAAACGTTTGTTTCAGGTCAGCTGAACAGCTGAGAAACCATTCAGAGCCATTTTACAATGTTTGACATTAATAAAAAGAGTTTTAACCTTTTAAGTCCAACTGCCTTAACAAGCCCCTAATTTGAGAGCAATGCACAATTGCAAGTTTTCAGAGCTTCTGCTGAGAAAATAGGTTGAAAGAAAATTAAATCTTTCCTCTTTTGGGGCAGAGGGACAAACAATTAAAGCAACATGAATGAAGTTCAAGAAACAGTTTTCTCAAAGATCTTAAATTTCTATACCTGGAAGTTATACCTGTGCAACTGGAATTCTGCATTACAGAATGGCATTACATAGCCAAGTGACCATTATAACATCTTGGTTATCTTTAAGGTTCACCTTCTGTAACCAGTGAATTAACCCCACACACGCTCAGGCATTAAAGAGCATTTTTTTCAGTTTTGTTCCTTAGGAGAAATATGTCACCATTAAGACGGTGAATGTATTCTCTGAACTTCCATAGTGCAACTGAATGGCAATCCATCAGAAACAGAGGTATATGAATGAGGAAGTTTCCTATAGAGATTTGATTATGCTACTCTCAAACATTAAAAATGAGAGGCTTAAAGCAACCAAATATCTAGAATTAATTATGTGTCAGATTCTGAAGAATTTTGTCCTGAAAATTAACACAAACTTACTTTGAAGATATGAATCATTGCACAGACTGAAAACTGAACAGACTGAAAGACTGCAAATAGTGGTAGAAGACAACAGGAGGAAATTAATGGGAACATGAATTCAGTCTCATCGTGTAAGCACTTCTTTTTTACATTTCCTCCATTGTTAGGTGGCTGGGAGGTTTTATGATTTGATTTGATTTGATTTGATTTGCTCTAGTTTAAAAAATGACCTGATAGAAATTTCAAAGATGAAGGAACTGGAGAAATTGTAGTGTTGACAAATCCACTGGTTATATTTGCTGGTCAGGCACGCTGGCAAAGCTGCAATAAGGCAATTTTATCCTACAGTTCCCACTGCTTCCACTGGTGCCAAGGCGAGCACAATTGACTGGTGAGAACTGATAAAACCTCCTGAAAAGAAGAATACAGTACTACGGGCGGGTGAAATCCTTTTCTGCTTCAGATGCTTTGGCTTGGCAATTTTGTCTGAAATGAGAGTGGAAGAAACACATCTTGATTAGAACCACAGGCCCAGATGGCTGCACGACGTGAGTGGAGCTGTGTGGAAAAGGCAGATTGAGCCTCCCCTTTCCACTCTGCTACTTTGCAGATTCCACGTTTTCCATGGGAAGCCATGGGAAGCCATGGGAAGGAAAACTACTTTCTGCTACTCAATGAAAATTGCATTCTGTTCTGACTGAGGTTCTACAGTAGTGCTTTCCAGTGTCTTGTAGCCTATACTTTATTTCAAGCAGTGAAAATTTAAAAAATCTTAATTGAATACAGGCCTGCCAAGGTGTGGGCTGCTTTGAGGATGATTTGTTTTTTGAAGTACCTCCCCAGTAAATGTTGGGCACAACAGCAAAATGAACCTGTTACCTAACCTGGACTAAAATATTAGGTCTAGCTTCTGTAAACATGCCAGATTAAGCACAGGCATTTCAACAGTACTACTTATGTGCTTATCTATAAGAACATTATATACAGAGGATTCAAAACACTATTAAACAGAAACAAAGAATACACTTTGTGTATCTACTATGTACTTCATAAATGGGTTGGTAGGTTGATGGGAAACTCTTAGAGTTTACGTAGATGCAAAACCACCTGTGGGCCTGACGTCAAACAAGTGGACAATTGTCTAAACCAATTACTTAGTCCTGACTGCAATATTCCAAATTTTTGAAGAACTGGACTGGCATTTGAAGTCCCCATAGTAAAGCTACCTGGATGTTCCCAGCTCTTCTTCCATAGCTTCCCAGAATTACCTTTGTTCCTCAAACAAAATTGTCAGGTTTTTTCTTTTTTTTAAACTACCAAATAATTTCTGTTAATCAGACACAAGGAGGTTATAGAACGGATAAATAACAGTGCCTGATGAAATTGTAGTTATATCTTGTGGTTCTTATATGAAGTAGAATTATCATGCTCAAAGAATACAAGAAAATGTGAAGTCCAATTATAACATTTTTTCTAAGTATCTATTAAAATATATCCAATCCTTCTGAGGTCCCAATTTGATGCTTCTTCAGCTGGTAAGAACATAAGTGGCAAAACTAAACATATTTAAAATCAATACATCTGTTATCTTTGTTTGTTTGTGTTATTACAAAAATTTTAAAAACCTACTAAATGCCTACCTGTGTCCTCAAGTGGGAAAGACCTACTTTCAAGCCACTCTTCAGTGAATATTTAATCGTTCTTATGAGGTGGACCCCAGCCAGGAAGATTGCAGGAGGGAAGTGGGTACCCTAAGAGTAACCTGTTGCTCAGTCCACTTTAACAGAAAATCTGAAGCTGGTACAATTTGTTTTAAAAGCTTTGGCTTCAAAAAATTCCCGGCACTCTCTAATTGCATCTCCTGGGTGTAATTCCCAAAGATCTCTGCATTTTGATCTCAAGTGATTTTGTCTTTTCAACCTTCACAGATCCTTTGTTGTATACTTTATTAAGTGATCCCCAATTTGGGTTAAAGTTTGAGGGGTTTTGTTTTGGTTTTTTCCCTGTTCCTTTGCCCTTAATAGTGAAAAATGAGCACAGAGTACTTTTAATTCACCTTTTTTGTTTTTTTTTAATAACATAATAATGCAGCCTTGAAGGACGGGCTCTTTACAAAGAACTATGTTCCTTTACCTTATTTCACAGTATCTCTGTAGCTTTCTTCCCATGGAGGCTCTGAAGGAATAGGGGTCCATGTATCCATCCCAAAGCTTGGGATAAGCATACTGCTGTGTAAAGTTTCCTGCACAGGAAAGCCAGGGTATCTTCCAGGGCTCCAGGAGAACAGCTCTCCTCCAGCCACTGGATTTAATGTTTGTTTGTCTAAACTTGGCTTCAGTGGCAACTGCTGATGCAGCAGCTGAAACAATGACTGAGTTGCAAACACAGTAGGTACATAATAGAACTTTGAAGGAAGGTATGTAAAGCACTCAACATTTGTAGGGTTTGGTTGTTGTTTTCTTTTTAAAGGAGTCATTTTTTAGTTAATTGTGATATTAGATGTAATGCATTGTCTGGGTACACATTCTCAAATGTCTCTCAAGATTTGGTCTCATAGGAAGAGTAAACTGTTGATATTAAGCAAAACCCTCAGTTACCTGAAGGGTGAGAGAAGATAAAAGGGTGAAATCCTGGTAGAAAGTGAATTTTCATCCTAAATGATAAAGCCAAACGAGGTCAGGCTGATACCTCCTGATAGAAGGTGCATTCATGATTTTTTCCCCACCATCTCAGAGTCACTGATACAAAGCAACAATATATCAGATAGATAGAAACATCAGATCCCAATCATCTGTACATGATGCTATTTTAAACTCTTCCACGTGAGAAAAATGGTTAAAAATAAAAATACAGCCTTTTTATTATCCTTTAAATGTTCTGTTCAGTTCTTCATTCTGAGAGAATCACAGACCTATCTATAAATATCTAACCCAGATCTACAATTGCTTGTTAAAAAGAGGGTGTTTGGTAGAAGATTGAATGAAATACAAAATGTCTTTTATTATATTTTTATTACAGACCAGATGTGGCCTCTCAATTTACCCTCTATCATTTGGAGATGTACATTCACCAAGAACATTGCATGTGTGCATATAAATATTTTGATGTTGTCATGATATAATAAAGGGTAATTGATTAGAAAAATCCCCATGGGATTGTCCACTTAGGAGCACTTTTTTGTTTTAGCACTATTGTCTTCAAAATAAACATGTATGAATGCATCTATTTTGATTGATGCAGAAAGCAACAGTAAACAGGCAAGGCTTTGGATTTTGGTCAATGAATAGCACTGGCAAGTTGAGTGAAACTCGTGTAGCCAACAGGCCCAGGAAGTTGTATCTCGAATGCTGCACCTCAACAGTCAAATGCTGCTCCCTTCATATTCAAGCCTGCTCTGGTAGGGGAAAAATGGTGACCTCCCTGACATGGAAGAGGGAACTGAAAGGGAACCAGTCAGATTGCCACAGGTCCCTAAAATTACTCTTTGTATTTCCACACAAACTATTCACTTTCTATAGTTATTTCTAAGTTTTCAGTCTATCCATATACAAAACATTCAGAGTCCTGAGCTAAGGGCCTGGATTTCTGTGCTGTTTGACTTTGGCATTTAATCACCTGTCTATGCTATTTGGAGCCGTATTTCTCTTCAAACTCCTGTGGGAGCTTAGCTAGATGTAATGCAATCAATACATGCTGAAAGGCCCTAATTGAGAATTTCTGGATGCAGGACAAGGTAAGACTGAAGAAAACTTAGACATATCTGCTGAGGCATTTTTCAGAGAGGTTGGTTTTTAATTCTGCCATTAATCAACAGCAAGCTCCCATATGGTGGTGTTGAAATAATAGCCCCCAAACTTCTCAGACCTGTCCCATTACTCAGGTTCTGCCTGTTTGTAATTCCTTCACTGCCAACATTTGATCTACGGTCTGGTGCCTCCCTCAAAGCTGGAGAAAAGCAGGTGTTTGTTATAGCAATGGAAAATGCCTAAAAGTGCTCTCTCTGCAGACAGCATGCAAATGATGATCTTCCTACCCAGGATGACGGTGGTTGGTGCTATTATTTCTGCCACAGTTGGTTAGTGTGTGGAAGATGCCTTTCCTCACATATCAAGTACTATACTAAAGATACATGTAATGTGACAGTTTCTATAGTAACTACTTGTTCTTTATGGAATTGCAGATTAAACCTGTACACCTTGTTATTGTTCTTTTATCCTATTATCTAGACTACTCAGTTACCACAGATACATTTTTTTATTCTATTCCCTTGCCAACATAACTATATCAGGGATTTATGTACTTGCAAGTAAAGAGTATATATAAAAAATAAAACACTTAGAAGTTTTAAATTGACCACTGTCTGATCTTATAAATGCACTGAGATGTTTGTGTATTTATATTGAAAGTTAAAATTTCAAAATAAGACTGTAGAGATATTTTTATTAAAGCAGGTCAAATTTATGATTTGAATATTATTGTTTTGCTGGGAGAACAATGCAAGTTGTGTATATGACATTTCTTTTCTAACAAGTTTTACTAGAACAAATTTTCCAGTCTAGATGTACTGGCAAACTCTTCTAATGTGAACAATGTAATAGGAAAATTTCCTCTACATGGTATACTGATTTTTACATTAAAGTATTTCATTATTATAATTCGTCAATGCTACAGCTCTGCTGATAATATCAGTACTGGAAGTGATATCATTTACAGGAATCAGATGCTTTCTGCTTCATATTATGTTAGCTTTATTGTGGGAAAGAATGCCTGCATCCCGTCTGTGTGTGAGTCTCTGTTGCTATCTCCAGCAGAAGTGTATCAGTAACAAATCAAGCTTATGAAATTAGCAGTGTAGGGAGAAATCAGCTATTTGATCAGGGCTGCAGATTCAACAATGCAACTAGTATTGTAGCCAAAAGGAAAAAGACGTTAGGAAAAATGTAAAATATAAATTGGGTAAATCAATTAATGGGATAAAAAGAAAATGATACTCATCGTTAATTTAAAAAAGCTGTAGTAAATTACACATACACAAAGGCAAAAGGCAGAAACGGAAAATCAGAAAAAAATATATACCCAGTACTGAGAGCAACTGAGTGATGGCAGAAGTGGAAAGCAAACAGCAGATAAATTCCATGTAACTAAAGAAAGTGTTTTTTCTCCCTTTACCCTTGACCGCATCTTTCCAACATGTATGTGACTCGTTCCCCCTAAAACATGCGTTGTGAAATCAATCATAAAACTCCTGCTGCTGCCAGAGCCGGGCACTGCTGTGCTGCAGCGAACATGGACCCGCGGAGCGGCCCCGGGTGCGGATGCAGTTGTGCAGAGGCAGAGCCCGCGGCACGTCTGTACCCGCACATTATGTAACGCGCGAGTGCAGCGGAGCGTACGAGCCGGGAAAGAGCCACAAACCCCTCGCCAACACCCAGCCCCTTCTGCGCCGCGGCGGGGCGGGGGCTGCGGGGGCTGCGGGCCCGGCCGCGGAGCCGGAGCCGGAGCCGGAGCGGAGCCGCCCGCCGGCCGCGCCGCCGCCCCGCCCGCGGTACCCCCGCCGTTGGCGTGGAAACGGGCTGGCGGCTCCGGCTCCTCCTCCAGCGCCAGCCCCGCGCTCCCCCTGCCCGGCTCCCCGGCGAGAGCGCGGAACACCTCCCTGTCTCCCGCGGGGGGCCGCCGGACAAGTGTTCCCACTGCCGCCTTTAGAACAGCCCGGGTTTTTACGGTTGTGTTTTCTAGGGAGAAGATGGGAAAGGGCAGGTTCCTGCTCCTGCTGGGGCTGTGGGGCTAGTCCCTGCAGTCGTGGCGTGTCTGCTCGGCAAATCACAGATGCTGATGTGAAAAAGGGCCAAAGCAGAGGAGAGGCGTCAGTGGATGTGAGCGTTTGTACTGATGGATTGAGGAGGTGGAGGCTCCCTGCCTGGTGCTGGAGAGGTGAGTGCAATATTCCGCATTTCCTTCTCTCTTAAATCAGTTCAGTGATGAACATTTCCAAAATAAAAAGGCACTTTTAAAGCAAGAAGGAAAAGATGTCACTTTGAAACAATAAGCTATGCTTCTGCTGGATGAAAAATGAGTGTCACTGTGAGGTAGGAACATTTCGCTGTGTGTAGACAAAAAATAGTAAGGGGAGACAGGCTGCTGATACAGTGAAAATGACCTTCTCAAGGGATACTGGCCTTCTATTAGCTGCTGCTTCAGCTTGGGCCCTTTTTCTAAAAATTAAGTCGTTTCCCTTTCCTAGCCTGAATCGTAACCCATTAATAGCCAATACCTGAGCCTTAATAAGATTCGTTGCGTTCCCTTAATGATTCAGAAAGATAATCCATTAGATTCTGCCTGTCGGGAGAAGAACCTCCACGCTATGTAACACCTCCTCCCAGGGAAATGCAGCCTGGATAACATTCTATCAGAAAAGGCTCCTGCTGCCGAATTTCTGTAATAAATCCTCCGGGTAACAGTCACATCTGCTCATTGGAAGGATGTGTGGCTCTGCAGAGCCTGGATGCGTCCCCTCTCCATGTGTGCCCATGCATGTGAAGGAATGAGGAGGGTTTACATTAATCTGCACCTGTGGACGGCTCCCATCTGCACTTGTGAACCACAAGTTTTTTGGTATCTTTACATTTGCATTTTGGGTGAGTGATTTATACACAAAATCCCCAAACCTTCACTGTTAGCTGAGAGAGCTGCAGACAAATATCTGTCAGTTTAATTTCTGCTGATAGAACTGATCTGATCTGCTTTTGGCTGTTTCACTGTAGAAGCTGTTTAACATGTGTTCTTGCAGTATTTATTCTGCAAGATACTCCTATCTCCACATTTTCCTGTGAAGATTTGAGAAAAAATAACGTTTTCCCTCCAGCATTTCTTTATATTTGTTTATATCCATTTTCTGATACCATCAAACCCACAATTTGATTTTTATTTGGGCTCCGTATTTCGCGCCATTGTGGGTCACACCCTTCGGGTGGCCATCAACATTTCATCTATAAAGGTTACAGCAGCAGGTCAGGTGGTGTGAATACCTACTTGTGGATCACAAAGGTGCAAAAAATGAGTGTGTATTTTGGACTTAGGGGAAATTTTTTCTGACTTTATAGACGTTTGAAGTCCGAGCTGATGGCTTAGGTGCTGTTATAGGCAGAAATACTCACTTTTCTTCAACAGGCACAGATTTGACAGCTGAACAGACAGAGCTCTGCAGAACAGAGAGTGTTTTGCCATTAACTTGGCTGTGTCCATCAAATCATTTGTTTGGAAGCTATCATGCAAAAAGCACAGATCCCTGCCCTTGGATAAAGGACATTATCAGAGGAGAGGCCTATGTGTATAGGAGGATGAAGATCCAGTCTTCAAGAAGCCAGTGACAGGTGTAATCAAAAGAAAACCGCTTAGTTAGAAGGCATATTTAGGAGAAAAACTCATGCTATCTTTCATTACCAAAGCACTGACTTGCATTTTCAGACAAGAATCCCCTTCTGTGTATATATGTATGCTTATAAAGAAAAAAAGCTGATTAATTCTGTGTAAGCCATGGGAATTTCATTCTGACAATGGACCTTACAGAGATGAATAAACTCCGCATGCTAAATAAAGAATGTTACACCTCTGTCTGAGATTATGTGCTTGTCACTTCACAGGTCACTGGTGAGCAGAGTTGAATAAGTCTTCTGGAGGTACTGCATTGAATTTTGTAAGCCTCCAGTACAGTTTCGTGTTTCAGTTGCAGGCCTTGGTTTTGAATTTAGTGGTGATAATCTAAAAATAACCAGCCAGGTAGCTCTGACGGACTGAAGTGTTCTGGTTGTCTCAGTTCTGATTACACACAGATGGGACAAGGTATGTTAAATTTTAAGAAACGTAGACAGAAATTTGTCCCTTCTTAAGGAATCTACCTGCTAAGCAGTGGGGAAGGGGATAACAGAAAATTCAGTAGGCAATAAAAACTCAGATCCTTAAATGGTGCAGCTTAAGCACCTCTCCAGCTTAAGCAGATAAGGATTTTGACAGCAGATAGAGCCTTGGTTGATACACACAGGTGAGGCACTATAAGGGAATGATGTATTTTTCTCTCTCCCCCTCCATGAATTAAAGAAAAATACTCTTAATTCCTTTGGGTTAAATCACAGTAATCCCACTTATTTCAGAAGAGATTGTTCAGGTTTATGTAACTGAAAATGAGAGTTGAATCTGACTATTTCTGCTAAAGTTTTGGTCCTGCTTTCACAGGAGTCATTGGGAGTTTTGTCACTAATTTCAGTGGGAGAGAGCCCAGGCCACCACACACGGTTTCACTGATCAGGGTCTCCCTTGCCTTTAGGAATGACAATGTTGAAGAGTTTTGTAGCTGGTTTCGGTGAGGTCACAGGCTCCATGACAAATTCAGTAACACTCGACAGCATCACAAGCTGTAATTCATAAATTATCAGTGATTTGAATTATGCTTTTTTTACTGAGAAAATTGCAGTGTTACTCCCATCTTCAGGTTGAAAGTACCCACCTTCAGCAGCAACAGTTTCTACATAAACAATCAACTACTTTCTTTTATCTAAGAGAAAACTTCTTCAAAGGCCCTTAAAAATCAAAATATTGACCTAAGCGTATTTATACTTGGAGAGAAAAATTGTCCTATTTTTATTAAAAAAGAAGGCTAAATTTTATTCTTTGCAATTCGCAAAGTATCCAGAATTAATCCACATCCATTACTAGTTACAACAGATTGCCTTCACTCTACTTGAGAGGATAACACGACTTGTATTTTGTATGTTATATTCAAAGTTCACATTTTTATTAAACTTCCCAGAATTCAAGAGTGGTGATTAGGAAGTCCAAATTTCAGCTATTATATTGATGAAAGAATAATCCCAAGAGGGAAAAACTATACTGTTCCAAAGCAACCAAAATCAATTCTCTTCGCAAAGTTCCCTGACAATTTAAGGTATGTGGAATAGACAAGATGACAGAGAAGGGCTAAATTCAGTTTGACTTATTCTGTTATTGAATCAGGAGTTGATACATATTAGCAATTTAAGTTGTTTTGGCTTTATTCAAGTGTAATCAAGGAAGAATTTGACCCTTGACATGAAAGCTACAGAGAAAATACTCCTCTCAACTGTTGCTTTTCCTTAACACTGAAGGGCATTGGTGGAGTCAGATGGAAGGAACAGATCAGTGATCTTCCATCTTACCCAGACTTCAAACATTTGCTACTATTAAATACATTTAAACTCACAACTAACAAAACACATGGCAAAAATTCAGAAGGCAACAGCTTTTTTTTTTTCTTTTTTTACTTTTCAGCTCAGAGCATTTTCTGTGGTTCAGCAGAAGCTCGACTCTCCTCAGAATCCCATTTTATTATTTAGTGTTGGACACCCAGTGAATCATTAGGGAACACAGTTTTACCCAACAAATCCTATTTGCCTTTTGTTTTCTCTTTAAGCCCCTTAAACCAGAGAGTTATTTCTTCTCTGGATTCCTAAGTCATCATATCAAAAAGACAAATGTGATAACACTTCCTCATGATTCTACATTGCAGGAATAACCTGTTGGATTACCAGTCAACATCTTGGCCAATACAAAAACTTAAACAGGCAAATGCAAAAATTCTAAGTATTCCATTTTGCTCACACACATCAAGAAAAATGACCAGAAAGTAAATAATAATTTCAAAGGAACTACAGTTGGTTAATCTGTTATTTTTACAGGGCATTTATTAAACAGTAATTGCCTTGACTTGGCAGTTGGAAGGAATTATTCTCATCACTTTCAGATGTCCATAACACGGACATGTACGTATGGAGTAGTTGTTAAGGTTTCCCTTTTAGCTGGTGGAAGAAAAACAGATTTCTCCTTTGGAGTTAACCAGACTAGTTTCTGGCTACCATATTAGTGTGAGATTGAGCTGACCTCTGGAAATGACAGCTCCTCTCCACAGCCTCTGAGTGAGTAGCTCTGACGTAGCCACCTACATGCAGATGCTAAATCTGCACAGATGAATCCCACTCTTACTGTCTATAATGTAATGTTTAACCAAGCTTTACTGGTTAATTATGAAGATACTTTCATGGTTCACCATAAATATTTGCAAGTCATAATACAGTTGCTATTCCCTACCTACCAGCCCTGTTTCCTTGATAGTGACTAAGCTGGCGTTGGCTTCTTCCTCGGAGTATCTTAACAATGGCATTGGTCATGGCACTGGAAAGGCTTCACTGAAACAGCACCACTAATCCAAATCTTTTATCAGTTTTTCCTGGTGATCCAGGCAGTATTCTAGCATACATTCCCAGTGTGTTTCTACTGGTTTTCTGTGCCTGCTTTCAATATTTTCAAACCTTACCCAGACAGTGTGGAATAAGCACCTTTATCTTCATAAACCGCACAAACAGAAATACAATTAGGCAGCATAGCAAGTGGTGATGTACAAATACAGTTGACACATTTGTGTTGTGGAAGGAAACAACACAATTGAACTGAATTGATTACAATTCCGTGTGATGGCACAGTAACAAAAGCCCAGCTGGATGTTTAGCTCTGAGAGGGCTTGCTGTTCAGAGGGGGTATGCACCTGGTTATTATACTTCTTCCTTTAAAAGAGAAATGTATGTATGATTCAAAAGGATACTTACCTACCATCTAAGGGAACATCTTTCTGAAGATAATACCATTTGAGTTATTAGGCTGGATTATTTTGTCTCTGAATACTACCAGCTCAAGTCAAGTAATCCAAATATTGGAATGTATTAACAAAACATGATTTCTTTTGGATATATAATATCTATTTATACATATATATGCATTAGAATATTTTTTTTAGTTTGGATGTCTTATGAGGAAAGGAAGACCAGGATATTGGCTGTTACCCCTCTTTAGTGTTCATGTTATAGGAGAAGATTCAAACCAATACTACAGGAAATATTTTTTATATCATTTAAAGCACTCAATTCAGTAAATTAATGCATATGACACTAACAAAAACTAAAATTTTCCAGAATTAACACTGTTGCACTGGAGCATCTCTCTGTACTGCCAGCAAGTTGATTGTTGCAACGGGGCCTTGGCAGGAAGATTTTCTCTCAAGATGCCTTTCTGTGCCTGACCTTTTAAATTTGGCAGAGTTCAGGGTACCACAGTAGAAGCCATTTTGTAATGGGAAGATATTCATATATTCTTATAATTGCTGAGAACCTATCGAGCTTCCATGTTGTACTGCTCAGTAATGGTAGAACCTCTCCTTAATCAGTCATTTCAGAGACGTTTTTAATCTCTTTTTCAATCCATCTATGTCCATGAGCAGATAAACTCACCTTAATTTGTAATTCAGTGGCATTTATGTAGGTATTTAAAATTCTAAGGCTAGCTTACTTCAAATTTGAAGAATTGTTCTATTATCATATTGTTTCTGTTCCCTGACTAGATATGCAATAAGTCCTCTGATTATGTTTCATGCTGTGAACCTTACCAAAAGCAAATCTGAACTTTGCCTCATGGCTGTGATTACACAGGTGTGTCAAGTTTGCTTTTTGTGTGTGTGCTCACAAAAAGAAATGGAATACTTAAGACTTTATGTATTTTTTTTTAAGTTACAGGAACAAAACTTTGGCTACTAGTTTCAAGGGATCAACAATTGTTTTAAATGGCAAGACTGGAGGCTGATGTGCAGTTCAGTATTATATCAGCACAATATTATTTGGTCTCACAGGTCAAGTAAATATACAATGGTCTAAACAAATTAAAGTATCAGGTATCAGCATCAAGAAGAGGTAGGAACCAGTGACTTTTAACACCGCAGACTACAATTCTCCCTTTTTCCAGAGAGGCCTGATTGTACCCTACAGTCCTGAATGGTGAAAATTCTATATAACAGAAGTTAAAACATCGATAAAGTAATAACCTACCATATAGACAAAGAACTGAATTATTGAATCTCGTACAGTCCCGTTCTCTGTCAGTGCAAGTGGGTTATAAACTAAAATTAAATGTTTACAGAGGATATTACCCTGGTCTGTGACAAGAAAAACCTCTCTCTTTGCTGTATCCATGGCATAGCAATTCTACCCTTTTCCCACTTCTGCAGTCAAGGAAACCAAGAACAGCCACTGATATTGTGGCCTCTTGGGATCATTCCTGGAAACTGTTCTAATTCACATTGCAATTTAGGCAGCCCCAACCTGGCTCTACAATAAAGGCTGGATCATGAAAATTCCTTTCTCCCTCAGATTAAGACTAGAAGTATTAGAGTTTCTCTGTATTTTTGATTACTTTATGTTGCTTTTCTAGTTGTGTCTTCTGGTGCTGGAAAGCAATGAACCCCAAGTAGAAAATACCGGAATATTCTAACTCAGAAATCATTTAGGCAGAACTGATTTGAAAGAAATGGGTGGTGCCTATTATAGTAAAAGTGTGTTTTGAAGGGGAAATTGGACACACAGGCATATGGAACTCTGGGAGTACCCTTAAATATCGTAGACTTAATTACCAAGTGATGGGAGAACTTCTCAGTGAGCAGCACAACTAGTCTCTAGGTATTTTCATTTAGTATCTTAATCGTGGTGTTGCATATCTCCAGTGACAGGAGTCTGTAACTAATCAAAGCTTATCTATACAACTGTAACTTTGGATTTTGGATACTTTATGTTTTCATGATTAATCTGTCAAGAATTATTCATAGACCTCATTGAAAGTTTACATAAACAAGTCAATTCAAGAAAATAGTAAAGTGTTTGTTTTAAAGGAGACCAGATGGAATGCTGTCTATCTATGCAGCACTGTTCTTACTCAGCTGTGAGATATGAAGTGCAAATGGAATTTCTTAGACATGGTGTTTATGTCTTTATCTATGTTGCAAAAATTTATAGTTGATGGAGGTACGTTAAGAGTACATCAATCTCATTGTTTACTTGGTGTCTGCATCTTTTTGTCAGAATCATCAATTATAGATTCCATATTTTCTAAGATGTAATTTTAAATGATATGTTTTTTCAGAGTTATCTAGTTACAAAATACATAGAAAATACTATTTTTCACTACAGTTTCTTAAGTTTCTCTTAGGATTGGTCAGAGACAAGCGGTGATCAACAGAATATAAGCAGTAGAAGGTCAAGATTAAAAGATTTCAGAAAATAATACAGGTGTGCAAAAGGTCAAAGACTTGGCTCTTTCTTTTAACTTCTGCAAAAACCTTTAGAAATGTCACCCTTATCAATGAGCTCCCTCCTGCAATCAACACAAAAAATGGGAAGGGAGAGTTAAAATTATTTTTGTGCAGAGCAATCATTTACACTACTTAACAGTAGACATGAGAATCTGAAATACAAACCAAAATTGTACCTCATTCTTAGGAACTGAATAAAGAAAGAATTCTCAGAATAGCCAAGGAGACACAATCAGTATCATGATGACAATATACTGACTTGGTCAGTGCCATTCCTATGTCTCTAACAGAGCAAAACTACTTACAGCTTTTAGTGGAGGTTTCCCTATTGCAGTGAGCGTTCAGCCAGCAAAGAGGTGACACAAACTGGGGTTTATTCCTCCTGAGCTATCTGGCACAAAACATACTTTGGGATGGGGAGACTGCCAGTAGGTGTGTGTCAGTGGCATTGCATCCTAACGGGATTGCTGCCAGCTGGAAGAGGTTGAAACCAAGTTGGAATTGCTGTAAGGTGGGTTTGGGCTGAAAGCTAAGTCAGCTGAGCTCTGTAGATATTGCCTGCTTTTGTGCCTTTGGCTGTGGTGGGAAGATACTTTATTAGGCATTTTCCTGGAGCTGGGAGGTAAGAAATTTTATGTGCCTTGTTTTCTGGAGTGCCTGTAGCTTTTTGGGTTGAGAGTAGGTCATGAGTTATTCTCTTGCTACTAAGATGCATCCTGGGGGGGAATTTTTCAGCCTTGCTACAACAAAGATGCAAAAGTTGTTTGAAAGTCAGAGATGGCTTTAAAAGGCAGTAGCCCTTGTCATCTTTTCATAGTTATAACACTGATTCCAAAACATCAATTTAAAAGTCTTGAGGTGTGCTGTAAATGAACCAAAACATATCAAAAAGTCTGTTTTTAAGCACAATTATCCTGGTAGTTATCAGTCAAGGAACAGTGTGATACCTAACCAGTGGTACCTGAGATCACTGAAAATGCAGACCGCACATCTCACCCCAGTCAGCCAAGTAATCTGAGTGCCCTCAGAGGTGTCCTTGTAGTCCTTTAATGAAGTTTTCAGGATGAATTATTGTTCCGCTGTGCATTGTGGATATTTCCCTCCCACCCTCTCCCCTTGGTAAATCTGCTTTGTAAGTCTAAGGTGGATTTGGAATTCCTACAGCTGCAATAGCTTTTGCACTGTTTTGACCCAATATGGCTTGCTGAGAAATTTGTGAACAACCCCTCTGCTGAAGGCTGGATGTGCTCTGGGTAACCTCCACCATATGTATTATTTCGTGTCCCAGATCTGTGCCTGTTTCACATAGTTGCTTTTACAACAGTATCAACAGTAGATTTTTAGTGAGCAAAAAGAAATAAAATGGTGAGTCATCAGCTTTTCTCCTGCATATCTCATCTGTGTGAAATGCAGAATGCTAACTAGAATAGTTAGGAATCGGCAATAAAATTCCAGCTTTATGTGCCATCTTAATAGTAGGCTGGAGTGTTACCAGAAGTATTTTTTTCCTGGTAATATGAGAAATGAATAACTAAGGATCCATTGCTGAATAATGAATAAACTAAAGGCTCGATTAACACCTTTCAGCTTTAAGATAATTTTAGTGCTGCAGCTACTTGAGTCAAGAAGAGATGTCACTGAGAGTAAAAGGAACAGAAAAGCAACTACCTGAGATGCTGCTGTTAAACCTGTGCTGTGAGGGTGGTGTTGTACATTTGGCTGATTAATGAGGCTCCCCCTTAAGCTGATAGGACAGCCTCATGCAGAAAAAAGCTGCAAAATTTGGGGTGTTTACTGTTAACAGTAGCAGTAGGTCATGTGTGTAGGCTCATAAATCAACCCATCAGTTCTCAATATATGATTCAAGAGCGTGACTCAAACAAAATGAATGAAACTATAAGGGTCACAAAATGGTGAGCTGACCTCTATGTACCTTAAAGAGGAGGAGACAATTCCAGTTGATGTGTGATACAAAAGGGAAACTTTTCTGACCTCAGCAAAGGAGAACTTGTACAACAGGAGAGAGGCAGATTATTTAGAGACAGAATTGAAGGGCTAAAGGATAAGTAAAAGTATAGACATATTGGCTGCATACCTAGGAAGTTTGCAGGACTATAGAGAATAAGAAAATTGTAATTGGGGGAAAATATCTGAATGATGAGAATGCCTTTACATACAACAGAACTTGAACGGGAGCAGTAATTACCCTCCCCCCCCCTCTCTCCACACATACACACACAAAAGTACTGGTCGTATTAACAGAACACCAACAAATCATCAGTATGTGTAACTAAATTTGAAGCTACACCTGTTAATAGTAGTAGTAGTAGTACAGTTACCAATGAAAAATAAAACATCAAGAAAAATTACTGGATTTTGGTTTATCTCTAATAACAAAAATAAATCCATCTATCATTTATATGTTTCAGGTTTGGGGAAAAATAACTATTTTCAAGCTTGCTTGAGGCTGCAAAATAACAACTTTGCCCAGCTAAATCTAAATCATGGTACTCCTATGTTAAAGTAAATACCCAGATTAAAAATCTACACAAGCTTCCTCAAAAGATGGACTTACTTACATTTAGTAGCTTACTTTGTTACCTATCCATTTCAAAAGTAATTAATATTAACCAATATACAATACATAGTGTTTTATATTTGTTTTGTAGGCAAAAATCTATTCTTGGAATGATATGAAAGCGATCCACACTACTGACAGGATCAGCATAGCTGTATGAATATGTGAAGCCATCCAGCCAAGTCTTGTCATCATATGACTCCAAATGTATGTGGTCAAATCTGGCTTCTCTTCTTCTAAGAGTGATGAGGCCTATGAACAAACACAGTGAATACCAGCAGAAGCCAGGCTGGGAACATGTGCACAGAGGCAAGAAATTAATGTTGAAACATAATGATACTGATCATGCTTCAGCATTTCCTAGTAATACAGTAATACTGAAATTATATAAACTATTTTCATATCTATTCTTACAAAAGTTCTCAGCATAGATGTTCCCATATATGAAGAGTATGAATCATGCACTAAATACTAAATTTTCATCAGTAAAACAGTCTACTTTGCTGGCACTTTGGTATCCTGCTCGCAGTGTTTTTAAATACATTGTGTTTATTTTCATCCTGTTCAAAACCAAATACAGGCTCATTTCAAAACCTACTGAAGTCAACAAAACCACTACTTGTTATGGTAAGTGGATCACAGCCACAGCACTTTACAGGGTTTGGGATGTTTTTACTCTTATTTTTCCCTTAAAAAATACTGTCACTGTTTCTGATGAGGAAGAACTATGAATACCCTCGCCCCAAAGTGTCACTTATCACAGGGTGCCATTTCAGCACAATTACTTAAGTTCCTCTAGGTCATTTTGCATTCTCATTTAGTGCCACATAGAAATATTCTTCATCTCAGTAGAAAAACCAAGGTTGAATAAGAGGAAAAACCTAACATTACCCAAGGAACTTAAACTCTTCAGAGCACAAGTGGTGAAAAACACACTGAGACTATTGCTAGAGATGTTTGCACTGTGCTTTAGCTTCACTCTCTGGATAAATCAGGCCTTCAGCCTCTTCAAATCTGCAGCCTGCATCTCCATCCATAACCAATTTGCTTATTAAAAGACTTTTTAAAAAGTCTGATGAAAGGAATTTAACCACTCCAGTGTTCTCTAATATTCATTGTATGTTCAACATAAGCTTCTCATAATCAATCGCGAGTTAGGAGCCAGCAGGGAATGACTCGGATCTCTCTGCCGTGTGGTGGTGGGTGTGTAACTGCAGCAACTGCAGCTGGGGTGTGAGGAGGGTGTGATCACCCCTCCAGAAGGAGGGAATTGAAAGGAGAGACTGAAGAGAAATCCTAGTAGCTGCTAAACCTCAAAAGGATGTTAGATTCTTTCTGGCAGCAGCAATTAGTGGGTGGTGGGGTTTTGTGTTGGTGTTTTGTTTTGGTTTTGTTCAGTGGGAGGTGTCAGTGAAGGAAAAATAGGAGCTAAAGAAGTTGATGCATCAGATACCAAGGTCTTTTTGCTTTACCGTGAGTGAAAAATAACTTAGTTTCAATAGGTCTGTACAGAACTTTATCTAGATGGCAAAATGATGTACAAGTCTTGGCTTGGCTTTTGAAACTGGGAGCTTATTAGCCATTGTACAATGTTGTATTTAAATGTTTCTGGTTGCAGAGTTATGTTCTGTGAAGTAAACTATGTCTGTGTTTTGTTTTTGGCACAAAGCAATTTCATATCAAAACCAGAACATGGGTAATTTCCTTCATATTCATCTTATAAAAAAAGGTCCTTTGAATTAGAGAGTAACTCCCAACAACGGCTCAGCTGTCTGAGATGTACCTGCTGAAGCTCTTGCAGGCAGCAGGATTGTATGACTGTCAAAGCTTCTGAATTTCAAAGGAGAAGCAGAATGAGACCAGGCGTAGGCTGCAGCTGTAATCTGTGCTTGGTAGCATCCAAGTCCTCTCCCATGAGTCACATTTCTGAGAACATTGTGGATTCTCTTCAGCCTCTTGGGATGGTTTTTTTTTTTGGGCCCTGGACTGCAGTCTAATACTTCTTCCACTTCTCATCTCCCTTCTGTGGATAAAATCATGTTTAATTTGAGTTGTTAAGATGAAACCTAGAAAATCCACAGTTCTGATGTAGATACCTTCTGACATAGTTCATATGGTTAATTTTACATGTGGCCTAAGGCTGGAAAATACTCTCTACCCTACCTACCAAATTAATCCCTGATGATAGCCCTGCCTTTTATGCTGATATTGACACTCTTTCTTCCTTTCTTGCTCTTATTGTATTAGGAACAGCATTTTAATCCATGATTCTGTCTTGTTGTGAGGTTGATAACCTGACAAAACTGCTGAAGTTTTCTTGTCCTTCCCTAAATTAGACCATCATGAGAACTATCGGCTTTATTCTTTCACTGTACTCCTTCCCTCTCCTAGTCTTCCATTTTGACCAGCTCTTTGATGCTTTTTCTGCCCCATGTTACTCTTTCCTCTCATGCTTTCATTGAGCTGCTGCCTCTGAACTCCCTTATGATTCATGCTTCTATATTCCTTTTTCGACTTTTTCTCATGTTGGTAACTTACTGCTCCTGCATACTCATTCAACCTATGTCTGTTTTTCTGTTTTTTCATTCACCAAGGCTCTTTTGATTTGTTCTCTGTGGAACATTACTCACTCTCTGTTGCTTAGTTCCCAACTTTAACTATCTCATCGCCAGTCCTCTTCTCCCATGCTTTCACCCAGCCTTTCCATGAATTCAGTGTTTATTACTTCTACTGAAACGGTTCTTGTATTTTGCTCTTCTCCTTCCAAAACCTTTTGCTCTGCCTCTCCCTGCAAGGTCTATCCTTGCCAACTTTCTTGCCACTATTCTTGCCACTATTCTTGCCACTCCCAACAATGTCCTTTCTCTAGCAAAACCATTCTGATGGAAATCTGATGACCTAGGCAATTTCTTCCACCATGAACACCCTGGATTTATTCTCTCCCTTTTAAAAATTTTCTCCTAGTGTAATTAAATTCCATATGTGCAGACCAATCTTTACAGATTCTGAGTCAATCCTTTCCCTCTGGTCTTTTTTTTTTTTTTCTGTGTGCAGATTTCTGCTGATCTTATGCCAGTATGATATAGTAAGATGTGCCCATCTGCTCTTTTTGCCTCATCTTTCCTTCCTCTATTGCTATCTCTTCTGTCTTTTTTTTCAAGGATACAGGAATTTCTCACTTCCTGTGTTTACATACCATTCCATTTACCTGAGAAATCTTACCTAGCTTCTGTGACTTTATTCTCTCATTCCTTGCCCTCATCTTTGCCTTCCCTCCAGTTCTTTCTCTTAAAACCCCAAAGCAGAACAATTGTGATATATTTCCATCTCCAACATGCTTTCTTATGCATCACCACAGAAAAACTCATCTGTTGTTCCCATGATTCCCATTTACTGGAGCTTCTTCTCCTTGCCTCTTGCTTGGCCACGAGCATCAAACTTTGAATCTTCATTGGCTGCTTTTCTCTATTGCATTAAACAAACCTCTTCAGGACACTTATCTGCACCCAGACTCTCATGTTCTCACTACAGAGATTCTCATTAGCTCATGCCTGTCACTGGAATGGCTAAAACAAGCATGGTTGTGCTTTATTATGTCACCTTTTATGCACAGCAACAGAAACTTCCTTTTACAAGGCTATATTGTTCTCCTGTTACAAATCCCTCTTAAAATTTCTTTTGCTGTAACTACCAAAATGTCCTTATCTTTCATAAGGTATTGTGTGCAATAAGGCTGAATGTGTGATAGGAAATTTGCCATTATCTTCACGAGCAAACCTAATGTTTACTAGTGCTTTTTTTTAATGTAATAAAATAATCTCCTTAGCCCTGTAAGATTCATGAAACAGCAACCCTGTGGTAGTGAGTCTTAGCTCTTGAATCACCCACGTAAGGGTTATGGTCCCACTAATGACAAAAGCCAAACAGCAACTCTAATGAAGACATAACCTACACTGCTGTCATCACCCAAGGTGCTTACAAAAGACAGAGTGGCTTCTGCATTTTGTTTGTTGCTTTACTGCACACTTTTAAACGAGTCTGATGTTTGTAGGTCCCTAAAGCAGATGCTGTGCGTGTTATTTCTTCACACCCTTGTCTAGCAGCCAGGATTTCCTGCACACCCACTGTTAGACCCACTGTAATATTCTTGTTCTTGTAATGCTTTTTTATGCCAGTCTAAAGGTCACCTCTAAATCGGCTGCTGTGGCAGACTCTGGGCTTAGTCAAACCGCTGTGAAGCACAGGCAACTCCCCGTGCAGTCACTCACGCTGCTCTGGATTTTTGGCCATGCAGCTCAGAACAGAACTGTTGTGTATCTGGCTCTATTTAAGAGTCAGTCAGTCTTATGTACTGGTTGTGTTGGTGCTTCTTCTCACTGTTTCACAGTAGTTTGTGGATATTGCTAAAACAGGTCATAATTTAAATACCTACCAAGTATTTTAGGTATTAATGCTTCACAGGATTTATGTTTCCAACTTTCTGTAGTAAGTGGGGTGTGCACAGTTAAAAGAAGAATAACTAATAGGTTCTTGTTGAATGCTCATAGTATTTATTTATAAGAAATACTATGTTTTCACTATAGGTTCTTAGGTTGCTCTAAATCTTGGATGAAGCCTGTATGCTAAATTTTGGCTGGGTGATACACTTAGCTAGTGGATATCCCTAACCAGCATAATTTGTATCATGGTACTGCTAAAGTATGTTGGATATTTTCCAAACAATAGACAAAGATGTTTAAGCTAATGATATAATATCGCACTGCAGCAAATCTGTTCTATCTCATGTCAGGTACACTCACTTACATACTGATAGGTCTATGCCTACACAGCAAGTCAGTTTCTTTGGGTTCTCCATTATTTCCTTGCTAAACTTCCTTCTGTCATGTATCACAGAATGGTATCCCTAGGTGGCAGTTCTATTGATTGAGCTCAGATTTCATGCCACAAATCTGAGTATTTCTATAAAATCACAGTGAGAATTAGCAGATGAGAACCTAATGGACCTACCAATTGTTCTGGCAAGTGTGCTGGAAGCAGTTGTCTGCGGGGCTGGTAACAATCAGTGCTGGTGACACTAAGGAGCTCATGGTATGGCTCTAGTTCTGGTCGATGCCCTTCTCATCCCCTGCCTTGGACTGAGTTCTGAATTAAATTTTTTAAATCATTGTCCTTTTACCTTCTTCAGCAACCTTTATTATAAGAATCCCATCCTTACACAGCAGCTTCTGTTACGTGATGTTGTTTACTGTGGGTAAGGTTGTGTGCCACGAATATGCATTTCTTGACTGACTTTGCTATTCCTCTCATTTTGTTACCTTTTGAACAGACATTAACAGTTTCTTGCCTCTATCTTGGGAAGTTGGTATAGAGGTTAGGCCCTATTTCTCAAATAGAGATCAAGATAGATCAAGTGAAAAAAGACTACTTCAGCATTTGAATATATAGAGCACAGCTATGACTGAGGCTGATTATACTTGAAAACTCAGTGCATTTCTTGGTCACAAACAGTATCTTGAGTTGGGCATCTAAGAAATGAAAATCACAAGCAGAGATCATCTTTGAAAAGATGTGCTTAAGGGAGTTAATTAATGTCACAAAGAACCCCCATGACAAAAAGGGACAGAATTTGGTAGTGTCCAGTCAAACACAGCTAATTAAATAATAACACTTCTTTCTTTGCTCATCTGACTAACAGAATATGCATTTTAACTGCTGCAATAAATAAACCACAAAAAACAACAGCTTTCTCTGCTGTTTTCTTGTTCACCAATTGCATCTGGCCTATCCTTTGTTTTGGGTGGAATTATAGTGTCTTAATGTGTAATGAGAAGTTTTGTCATAACTTGAACATACTTCCTTGTCTTTCAGGTTTCAATGATTGTATAAAGAGAATGTTAGTAATATCTATGGCCACAGATTTAAAATAACTTTCTTCTGTAATAAATGGACTTTAGTCACCCTACATTAAACAGTAAACTAATTTCTGTGAAGCTATTTCAACCTTGCATTTCTAGTGCATGCATCTCTGGGACTCTTCTGGATGCTTCCCAGATTCAAAAATCTGGACCGATTTTCCCATTTCTTCTGAGCCTCAGTTCTTTTCTTTTTCTCTCTCTTCCTCAAAAAAAGCCTGCTTAGTAGAACACTTGATTTCTTCCTCGGTAAATACCTTGGGTATGTCCTGATATATCATAATCCCTTGTGTCTTCTTCTCTTTCATTAATAGTATAAGAAATGATTGAAAGTTAAAATGTGCAGAACTAATGTTTTGTTAAAGTACAGGAATTCTCAGTGGATGTGTATAATCGTTAGAAACTGATTACAGTAGCTTGGCTTACACTTTTGAGTCTTAGATATGTTCTGTGCCACTTCTTGCTAGATTTGCTTGAGTTTGCTTTCACATGGGTGTAAAAGCTTTTTACTGTATGTGAGTGGGCTGGCGGTCATGAAGCTAAATTATCAGACTACTGGTACCACTTGCATTTGAGGGATAATACAGCTTTGTGCCTACAATTCCAGCTGAAATTCCTGCTGCCAGCAGCATACTGTATGCTCAGTCTCTGTGCTGACTGTGATAGCCACGGCCAGTGGTTTTGTTCTCAGCTTAGGAGTCACCACCTTTTTACAAGATCGTGGGGGAAACATCTTTCAAGGCAGGTTCTGTAACTCTGCGTTCCATGATGATGTGTCAGTAGCTAATGAATCCAGAGACAATACTTGCATCTTTCCTTATGGAAGTGTTTACAACTAAACTGTGGTGGTGTGTCATTCTCCTTCCCTATCCCTCTTCTCCCTCTGCTGTCATAACTTGGGAACATGCTGGGAAAAGGGTAAGTGTTTATGATTACACACACATGGATCAGTTTGCATAAGCCAGAAATGATGGATAGGGGCAAAGAGCGAGCCTAGATATGAACCTAGCAATAATGACTTGTTTTATTGGCTACAAATGGGTGGTCAGAAGAACATGGTAGCACTAAACAGCTGCTCAGCTTAATGGGCTTCCACACTTTAATATAGCAACCAGTGCAGAATTTTGTTCAGGTAACCTTCCCGCTCCAGAAATTGGTAGCATTACTCTTTTGATAATGGAAATAGATCACTGTTAGGTCAGGATTTGGGGCATGTTAATCTTATCTTGTGGGAAAAGCTACCCATTCCAGTCATGACAAAATAGCCCATCTATATCATCAGACTTAAAAAATCGTATTTTCTTAACATTTTGAGCCTTCAATTGTAAGGAGAAGACGGATGTGTTAGTTTAGACATACATATACGGTATAATCTGGTCATTCGAATAATAAGTTTTTTTAAACAAACTTTAGACAAGTGTGCACAGTGAAAGGAAGCAACAGGGCTTTCCACTACGGTAACTGAAAAGACACTTCTGTAATTAGAAACTTACAGCCATAAAATACTTATATGTTTAATATGAAATCTGGTTTAAAAAACCCAACAAATTCTAGACTGCCTTATTTTCTGAGTGTATTCCAAGAAAAAGTAAACCTGGTGAGAGAAAGTTCATCTGTATGTAGCCAGGGCAGTAAACTGTAGCAATGTAATAATTCCTGAAGTTTCCTGAATTTTAAAAAGTATTGACTGTGAACATGAGAGATGCTTTTCACTGTATATGGGAAAATTTACTCAAATAAACCAAACTTTCTTACTGTCATGCCTATTTGAAAACAGTATTTAGTACTCTGCTTTACAAAGCAATAATATGATTACCTCATTGTGTAACTACTTGAGAGAGTGATATCCAAGTATCATTGCAATGTATGCAATAGGAATGACTAGATGTCAAGAAAAAATTCAAGAGTGCAAAACTAATGTGTATTTACACACTCCTGGTCTTTCCTGCAATAAGGAGATCCTACTTTACCTTTTTTTTGGTGTTACACATATTAATGAATGGCAAACAAAGTAGTTGATATGTAAAACACTGTGGAATATGAATGATACATCTGAATGTGTCGTGGAAATATGGAATAGGAAATATGCAATAGGAAATAAGCTACAGAATGTACGAGCTGAATGAAAAGAAAAAATTATTCTTTAGAGAGTCTGTTATTTGTCTTGTTCGTTCGTCATTTGACCAAATCTTTTGTCATAAGTGTTTTGAGGCAAATAACATGAAGTTTAAAGAAGATCTGCTTGTCTTATATAGTCCTAAAATCTCCAGACTTATCCCAAGCACTGATGCCTTTTGGAAGGAATATGGGACGTCTTGCTGCTCCTTGTGAGCAAGCCTCTTTTGTTCAGGATGGAACTACAATAAAGAGAGGGAGTCTTATATGTGTTTCTTGCAAAATTCTTCATCTATAATCAAAAGATACATAGAAAATGTCATAAAGATTTCAGCAAGTAGTTTTATCAATGACATGAAAATGAGGCCTGTGATGATGAGGATTTAAAGGGGAACCAGTTTGAAATGTCCTGAACGTGTCAGAATAAGTGTGACTAATGAAATCAACTCTGATTTTTATATATGTAAAATAAGAATCTGGCCTGATACCTAATACAGGAATTTCATTCTATCTGTGTGGCTAGAAGGTTATTCATTACGAAACAGCTTCCTCAATTCTAATTTTTCATTTTCTGTGACTATTGGAAAAAGTGCATTATTTGAAGAAAGTGTAACTCCTCTCTTGGATGAGTTTTTCTTTCCACATCTTCAGAGTAAGTAAAGCTGTGCTAATTACCATTCTATTAATGTGTACACTATTCTTTTAATTTTTCTCTGATTAATCTGCTCTTCATGTGCTAATGTCCTGTATAGCTGATATTAAGACTGTCTTGTAGAATTTTAGACCAGGTACGAGCAAATACATGGTGCATTTTCAAAGGATTTGGATGTCTTTACATTTAAGATACCCAAAATCCTTAAATTGCCAGCCTGTTCAAGCACTGTGGTCCCTACAGGCAAAGACAACAGAAAAGCACTCCAAACTGCTATGGAGAGGTGACTCTCTGTACTAACTGGATAGTTTAGAACAACTCAGAATAAGATTAGCATGGTTAGTTAGAAAGTTAAGTACATGAGGTTGCAAGTAGTTGTAGTTATATTTCTTTTCTCACAAAAGCTTGAGGTTCAACGTCTGGCTTGGAACATTCTATCTCTCTCCCGGTAGTGTGGAATCATTCTCTTTAATATGTATTTTAATTTATTGTTACATCTGCATTTAAATATTGCTAAGTTCAAGCACGAAAACTTCTAAAGGCTTTTAGGGCAACTTTGAAAATGGTATTGGGAGACTTAGTTTCATTAAAATGTAGTAGAAAGTTTTCTTTAGTAGACTTTGAAACTTTCTGTAAGGCTTCCTGTGAGGGGATCTCAGTGATGTGTAATTTTGTTTGCAAATATAGTCACTGAGGACCCTTTAGGCACAAGTAACTAGGCAGCAGGAGAGGTGCCAAGGTGTGCTGGGGCAGCACTCGGTGAGGAAGCCATGACATCTGTGATTCTGCTGCCCACTGTGCTCAGAGCTTAGTGGGAGCAGCAAGCCCTTCCTAGAAGAGAGGCAAATGATCACCAATCAGCTGTTAGTAATGTGTTTTCCCTCTGTGAGAGTAACTGCTTCCTGCTGTTGCCTTCTGTAGAGTTCCAACTAGTAAGCTTAAACTCTGATTTGGGAAAGAATAATTGCTCTAAGAGTTACTGAAAAGCTCTCTGCCCTTGCTCGGGATGGTGTTTCCTGTGCTTCTTGTATGAAAAATTCACCTTGTAGTCACTCTTGCCTTTTATTGTATCTCAGAATTTTCTGTATTGAAATGGAAGGAGAGGAGGCTCATTAACACTTAGCTTGGCTATGGAAAGAACCTTACAAAGTTTGCTGTGGTAGTGCATCTCTTTGTTGATGAAGCAAGATGCAGGTACTGTGTTTGACAATACTGTTCTCCAAAGGGAAAAAAAGAGCTGTTACAAAGGTCAGTAACACTTCCTTTCTCAAATTCATGAAACAAAGTTGATCAGCACATTTTGCTTCTTAATTTAGTTATTTAAACGTTCAGTGGAAATAGATAAGATGAAAGAAAACTCAGGAGGACATCTGTCTGAGTACAAGATATTGATATAAATAGAGAGGCTGGGAAAAGCAGTTGTGAGTCTTTCATTTTCTACTTCAGACAAACTAGTCGGAACAGAACTGTGCAGGAAAAGCACTGCCATAAGCTCTTGCTGAGGGAGAAATTGGGGCACAGCTCAGCACAGTTTGTTTTCATGTAGGTTTAGATAATAAAACACAGAAGGCTGAAAGGGAGATTTGATTTACTATTGTTCAGAAACGACATTTTCTTAGTCTGCAAGCTTCAGCTGTCCCTATGCTTTTACTCTAATTTTAGATATTTGCTTTTCTTTACATATTTTTCCATCTGTATTTTCCATTTGGCATATTAAAAGGTTTAGAAGTCTAGAAGAGGAGGAGAAAGTGAGTGGCTTGCTGCAAGGAAGCAGAGTCTCTCATTCATTTCTTTTCCCATTGTTTGGCAGGTGGAAAGCACAGATTTACAGAGCTGAACTGGATCAGCTGAAGAAGAGGGGGAAGAGAAACAAAACAAGTACAGTACCAGTGAAAAGAGCTTCAGCTTTATCTTGCAGTGTCACCACAGCAACCAGTGAATACGGTCAGAAGAAAAGGCCAGAGCAGAGAAGGCAAAAGTGTGGCTTCTTACCCCTGGACAGAAGGCAGCAAAATAATTATGCAGAACAGAAAAGGGTATTTGATGGTTCTAGACAAACTGTGGCAAAGGGAAGTGTCCCGTCATTAACAGGAATGTGCCACAGTTTATGCACTGGAAAGGGAAGTGCCATGAGATCTACTGAAGAGACTATTTCTGTGGTTGCATATCTACATGTGTTTGTACCCCTGCTGGGACTCAATTAGGTGTCTGTAGCCATTGGGGATCATCAGGTATTGGATAGCGACCTTTTTTCCATTCAGAGTGTACCTGGCACAAGAACTGAAAGACACCGCAGATCTTTTTGAGAGACACCAACAGTGAGACAGTCAGCACCCTTTCCGTTCTGTAACAGCCTGCTGTACCATGGGATGTCGGCAAAGCTCTGAGGAGAAAGAGGCAGCGCGGCGGTCCCGTAGGATTGACCGCCACCTGCGCTCTGAAAGTCAGCGACAACGGAGAGAGATAAAACTCCTCCTCCTGGGCACCAGCAATTCTGGGAAGAGCACTATTGTAAAGCAGATGAAAATCATTCACAGTGGTGGCTTTAACTTGGAGGCCTGTAAGGAATACAAACCTCTGATTATCTATAATGCAATTGACTCTCTCACACGTATCATTCGGGCTCTGGCCACCCTTAAGATAGAATTTCACAATCCTGACAGAGCATATGATGCAGTGCAGCTTTTTGCCCTGACAGGCCCAGCTGAGAGCAAAGGTGAGATTACCCCAGAGCTGCTGGGGGTGATGAAGAGGCTCTGGGCAGACCCCGGTGTGCAGGAGTGTTTTTGCCGCTCCAATGAGTACCACCTGGAGGATAACGCTGCGTACTACCTGAACGACTTGGAACGGATCGCAGCTCTGGACTACATCCCCACAGTGGAAGATATTCTGCGGTCTCGGGACATGACCACAGGGATTGTAGAAAATAAGTTCACCTTCAAAGAGCTGACTTTCAAAATGGTGGATGTGGGTGGACAGAGATCTGAACGCAAAAAGTGGATCCACTGTTTCGAGGGGGTTACAGCAATAATTTTCTGTGTGGAGCTGAGTGGGTATGACTTGAAGCTGTATGAAGATAACCAAACAGTAAGTGCACCTTCTGCTCCTTGTTCTCTTTCCTTCTTTTCCTTTCTCCTTCACCAGTATTGTGGTCTTTTATCCCCACCTCCTTCCTTCCTTCCCTCCCAAGGCAGCAATCCTCAGTCTTTAGGAAAACCCAGACGCTATGGTTCCTTTATTTGGATAGTTTTCCCCACTGGACAGAATTAGTTATTTGATGTTACTTTTGGGAAATGGAGGTGCTCTTCACATGACAGCCAATTTATTGGTTTTTTGGTGCCTTTTAGCTAAATGTTTACATGGTTCACTGTTACTTCAAACACCATTTAAAAAGGTAGGCAGTAGTGACATCCTGGTGTACAGGGATGGTTCATTTGGACATCATGTGTGCAGGTCCTGGGAAATGCTGAAGGTAAAATAATAATATGTAACAATTTCCTCCCCTCCGCCCCCCCCTTTTTTTTTCCCCAGGATTTTCAATAGGAATTTGGGATTAAATTAATTTTTAAAAGCAATTAAATATGGTTTTTAATTAGTATGACATTTTTATATTTAAAATTTTCCTTGACCGTTTTTGGTTAAATAGCTGATTTGCCTTGTCTGAAGAACAGCTATTCCCGTTTAACAGTCTTTAATGTTGTTAGCTTCTGGTTTTCACAGCATGTAAATACAGTTTTGTTGGTATATCTTATCATATAGATAATATTTCCCTATTCTTATCTTCTGTAGTGATTTTACAGTTTATAAACTGCTCTTCTATTTTCTTCTCTGTACTGTTCTGATGAGCCATTCCACTGTCCTATGCGTGGACAGCTTCATTATCTGGAGATTCTTGTCTTGGCATTAGTGCCTTCCTATTGTAACAGATTTCTGTATCTGATTTTTGGTTAGTAACCTCCTCTGGACATGAGAGAAACATTGCCACTAATTCCTTCTCCTCATTTTCAGACATATTAGGAAAAGTATTTTACATCCAGACCCTGACTAGGAGTTATTTAGTTTCTTGCAATTCTTTTGACTTTTCCTACCTTGCTGTTCAAATTTAAAAATCAAAAAGAACTACCTGAAAGGGAGAAAAATCAATATACTCTGAAAAATCCTTCTGGACCTTGGTCCATACAGGTCCAACAATAGTACCTACATTGGTATGGTACTGGAACTGCAACACCGAGACTGCCACTCATGAGAAACACCCTACAAATTACAGACTTGCAGAGTGTAAAATGCTTCCTGGTGTAGTATCTATGGTGAAGAGAACTGCTAAATAAAACTAGTCTACTGCCAAACATAACTTACTGCTTGAGAGAGCATGTAAGAATCTGGCTGATTTATAAACTGTGAGAGTTGAGCAAATGATCTGTTTGAATACGATAACTTCTGTGATCCTGTTGACAGAAGTGGAGAAATGCTATGCATGAACTCTGTCTTTACTGAAGATGCGTTAAAGTAATGATTGGCAGATATGGTAAAAAATGAGGGGAAAACCAGTTCTGCACACTGTGGGTTCTGATTATAGCTGAGTCGTGAAGCCTGTTGAGAGTGAGATTGTTGTAGTGACACCAGTGTGCAGAAGGGAGAACAAAAATAATGCCTGAACTATCAGCTGCCTGGACAACTTTTCCTTTGTGTGTAATTTAAAGTGACTAAGTTAAATTTATCCTGCCTGAAAACAAATGACAGAAGGGGAAGGCTGACTTTTTCAGGGGCTTTTGTCTTTCTCCTGATATGCTTAATTCTGGGTAACATCACATCCAGGAACAAAATCACCTGAGTTGACAGTCTGTAGAACTGGACAAACCAATATTTTTACTTGTCTGTTTAACATATATGATATTTAGCTGTTTGCTAAAGAGAAAGATAAATGAAGAATTACAGTTCACTTTTTTTCTCCACCTTGTGTGCTTTCCTCTGTCACTCTGTAACAATAATTTTCCTGCTTATCTAGGGTTATCTGGAAATGTGATCTGTGTCTGGTTTCATTTCTAAAATGTCTTGGGAGGTTTTTTCCCTTACCTAATGTAATAAATATAGCCTTATCATTCCGTGTACCAGAGCTAGTTAGCATGACTCAACCACGTAACAGCCGCCTCTTCTTTTGACACAGTTGCAAAATTGGTTTGTAGAATACCTTTGGATTGCTGTTGATTTATTGCATGATTATTATTCCTGACCAGCACTCTGAGAAGGTTGCCTTAAGTTTTTATATCCCATGCTGATTTCCTCTTTATTATGTCAAATAAGTCCTTGTCTTATTTTTCATGGTCTTTAGCAGCTGATTGACCAATTCTATCTTTTATGACATATTAAGATGCCATCTCTGGCCTTTAAAAACGTAAAATTATCAAGTAATAATTTTTTTGCCTTCTTACATGTTGCATCCTGCACTTCGAAGGCACTACCCATTAATATGTCTCATCTTTATTTAAATTTCTCCTTAAATTAATGTGTGCTAGAGAATGTAAAATAATCTGTACTCTCAAAAGTTAGTGCTGCTGTCTGTCACCATGAAAGGAATTCTTGCAGTTTCTTTGTGAGTGTCCCCATCCATCCAGCTCTGTCCTGCTATACATTCTCATGGGTGGTTTTCTTCCACAGCCTGTAGCTGCAACAGGGTTTGAGACAATTAGAAACACTTCAGAGATGCAATACAAAGTGCATAATAAACTGAGTTAAACATGAGTGGGTGCCTGAGAATTCCTGAGGTCAGTAGTCACAAGAGATTCACATGGTGCAGGAGATACCAAGTAAAGGTTGTGCAGGTCTAAAAATGACACTAGTTCAGTAATTTTATAAGTATGGATGTTAGAGGAAAACTGTTTGCAGGTAACATGTAATTTTTATTCCCTTTCCTACAGCCACTACAAATGAATATAAAAATTAAATTTTAGGCTTTTTGAAACTGTTTTTTTAGTATCTTGTTAAAAGGAAGATGCAGATGAAAAAGCCAAAACGCTGCAGCAAACAGTTCAGGCTGGAGTAGGCCTCATGCCACACTAATTGCTGGGGTCATAATGGAACCTCTCAATTATCTAATAATAACTGGGAAGCCTTTTGTCATATGTTAATTGTATGAATTCTGAACAGAAATCCTGTTTCCGCCAGGAACTTTTTATCAAGTAAACAACATTGGTAATACTTTTTTCTTCTTTTTTTTTTCCTGAGGCCAAATACTTAAGGGGCTTATTTGCCTCTCCTGATAGTTCAGCTTTTTGAGTAATACAGGGTATTAAAAATCCTTTCTGGCATGCAGCTCTTTTCCTGCAATGCTAATACTAACAGTCAGGACAGAGGGGAAATCGTGATCCATGTACCCATAGCCCTTCCAGCACCTGTTATTACCAGTGGTAAAACATCATGTCAGAAAACGTTTTTCTGACAAACTAAGTCACTTGGGAATCCTAGAAAAAGATTGACCTAAACTGTTCCATTTTTAAATGAAGCTTTTCCATTTCAAGATTTTTCAGAGTGAAGTTTGTGTGGGAGCAAAGCCTAGATGACTTCAGCATTCATGTGTATAATCTTTCAGCACTGCAAATGAAATTCTAGCCTTTTTTCACTTAAGAAAGTAATATATATAGTCCCTTACCGAAATTTAACTTTATATAGTAATGCATCACAATTCCAGCCTCAAGACTTATATACAAGCATGTACCTTCTAAAATATGTAAACAGCAGTAAAATACCAATATACATAACAGAAAACGATTGATCAGCTGCCAATTTGCAGGTTTTTTACTAGACATTCTTTCAAGTCTAAAGATTTCTTTTTGGTTACATTGTTCATTATAATTGTATGCTTCTTATGTGGATATTCTCACGCAGAATACACAGGACAGCAATTTTTCATATTTTGGATTTGTTGCCATACCCTGAAGTTTACATTCTATATAAAGATACTAACTTCAGATATAACCTCAGATACTAACAGTAACTTTATGGGCAAATAATTGTCTGTATGTTCACTAAATTATTTCCTCTAATTGGAAAAAAAAAGTCACAAATATGATAATGTGTCACACTATGGAATATAAAAAATAGACACATTCTAATGCCATTGTATGATTGCAGGAAGATGCCAGTATCAGATTGTAAAAGCCTGCAAAGCTTTGCTGTGAGGCTTATCTATTTCATGTCAATAGACTTATCCCTAAGACAACCCCGTAATTAAACCTACAGATAAATAAGTATTTTTGTCACTGTAGACCAGTAGGCTTAATTAGAAGAAATTCATGGGGGCAACAACAGAAAGACTTTTATATGTTTTGGAAAACCATGGCACGGAAGTAATGGACCTACTGGGCAGTATTTGCTTTGGTATCCAGTGCTGGTTGTCAGACTTACACCTGAGTTAGATGACTGAATTTCCCGGCGTATTTAGGTAACAGCAGGCAATTGCTCAAATCCCCCTATGACAAATGCCTGAGAAATTACGTAACTCTCTTTTTTTGGTCTCTGTGGCTGGCTGTATTCAAAACTCCTAGACTAGGTAAGGTGTTTTGCTGTGATTTTTAAATTCATTCCAAGCATTACAGCACTAAGGTAAATAAAACATCGAGGCATCAGGAGTAGCAGAATGCTCCTAAATATCCTATGAACTTCAGGCTCAGATAGTTCTTAGGTGGAAAGATATGGGTACTGACAGATTAATAAACAGAACCTAAGCTAAAATCTCAGTTATCCATTAACACTACTGTTCTTAAACTAGAAAAGAAGGAAAAGCCCCCAACCAAAACCCAGCTGAATTCCAGTAATGACTATCAATCTAGAGGCAGTAAATCTTGCTCTGTAACTGCAGAGTTAAAGCAGCCACCAGCATAGTACACATGAACACAAGGCACCTGTCAAGCACTGGGAGAATTGTAATGAGTCAGAAAGCCACTGACACTGACAGGCAGAAGAGTTGATCATATACACTGGATAACATCAATTGGATAAAGAATCCGTTTGTGAAAGCAAGGAACTGAATGTCTCTGCCTCTCTCAACAGGGTTGGAAAGCCACAAACATCTTCCCAAATATATTGTCATAGAAAAGATACAAGTGAAATTGGAGAACTGGTTATAGCAAGGCAATGAAAGGAGTTAGAAGAGGAATACACCAGAGCAATACAAGGTTCTTTGACAGCATATTGTCATCTTTATGTGCAGCTCTCTAGATGACTGTATTGCAAATCATTTACTTAAAAGCAAATTCTAAATTTTTCCTTGAAGAATCCCTTGAACAGTAAGGAATGCCACATAATTTTAGGGCTGTAAGGCACATGTGACAGGCCTGGCCTAGCCTTACGGAAAATACGCTTCTTGGACATTTAGAGGTTTAATCTTCAGAAGTTAATAAGTTTCTCTGAAACTTAATGCATATGAAATAGAGTGGCAGAGTTCAGGCAATCAGTTTTACTTCTTTGTGATGAAAATTTGTAGCCTTTTATGTGAACTTTAGAATAAACTGAACAACTTTTAAAAGACATATGAGAAACATTGATGATATAGATGAAGCTTGGAAATTCACTTGACTGTATTGTAAGGGGTCAAGATCCCACTTGAAGTCCAATGCCATGAAAAGAGTAATGTGGGTTGAGTTTAGAAACTTAGAATCCTTCCAGTGTAGAGAAGTGTTGATATCATCTCTCATAATTCTCTATGTTTTTTACTTAACAATCACAGTGAATAGGAATGTGCCAACATGAAAAAAAAAAAAAAAAAGAATATTCTGTTCTGGTCTAGAAAAACAGCTACTTTGGGTTATTTTTGTAAGTGTATAAGCTGTAACAACTCTCTGTGGTATGCCAACCCTGGAGAGTGTAGTGGAGTCCAATTAGCCTTAAAAACAAGCAGAAATGCTGGAACAAAGGAGGATCCTTGCTGTTCATACAGCGTCAGAGTGAGTTTTGGTGGTGGTGGATTTTTCAGAAGTTTCTTCCATTATTACAAGTCAGTAATTTAGATTGCAGGTCAAATCAACTATGTTGTCAGGTCAGCATTGTCCATGGACCAGTCCCTGAGCATTCTTGTTCTTGGAGGGCTACAGGATTCATCATGTTCTCTTTTTTAAAATTTACTATTAAGTCTGTCTACTTCCTTTATACTAATATCCTTACAGGGTAATCATCCTAATAACCTTTTATTCTAATCAATGCAACACTGTCAAAACCACTTGGTGGTTATACTATCAGCATGTTCTGGCTGACTTGAACAGCACTGGTAAAAGGAGCCATTCTAGGCCCTGACAGAAACTTTACAACTTAAGAAAATATAGGTATTTGTTATAGGTTTCTGGAGAGGTGGTCGGTTTTATTTAAGCTACAAAGTTTTGCAAATACAAATATTTGACCATCAAACCATACCTAGAAATATTCTCATGGGGCAGTTTGAAGCGGCACTTAATCTAGTCTAGAGCCTTTCAGATACACTTTCTTCATTCCTTTTTTTTTTCTGCACTGAAAATATTCTGTGGATGCAAAAGTCTTATCCCAACTTGAAACTCATTTTGCTTGTTTCCTTTGTAAGAATCAATAGTGACTACTCTCTGTCAGTTCTGCAAAATCCCTGAATTTAATTACTTGAATAAATTTTAAAAAATCTCAGTGACTTGGCATACAGCTGAAATTAACTCTAATTCTGCTATATTGTTGTCTTAATCCTGGCCTGTGTTTATGACATGTTTTAATGTAGTGTTATCTGTGACTAGAGTTACTCTTTCTGTCATTAACTAAGATATTAAATAAGCTTGGGCATTAAACAGATCCTATACACTTACAGAGATTTAGTACTTTGTGCTTGTTGCTGCAGTTTTACTGCTTTCAGCCTTTTTTTTCCGTTTTTTGATTGTGTGCTGCCAAGACTGAATACATATGCCTGTATCTTGGGAAAGATTTTTGAGCATCAAAATGCATTTTTGAAAGCTATTAATATGCTCAGTTAAACTTTTAACTTGTCAACCAATGACAGTGTCCCCTGATTATACTTCAAAATTAGCAGACAATGAATAACTCCTCTACTCCAATTAATTCAGCTCTCTAACTCCTGTCACTTATTTTTTAGATATTTAAGCTTGATACTGTCCTTTCTTTCCATTATTAAGCTGATTGAAACAACTTACTTTCAAAATACACAGTCCACATATTCTCTGTATACTTTTCCTCATTATTTACTGATTGGCCATATTTTTCTTTGCAAACAGGAACCAGTTCCCAGCCATTTACCATCAGTAGAAATAAACTATTGATAACAGTTTAAGACAATTTAGCATAAAATGAGAAGCAAGAATCCTTCAGTCTAGCAGTTACGGGGAGAAAGCTTGTGACTAAACTGATTTTCTAGAACGCCATGATGGTATGTCAGATATGTGCTGCACCTCCTCCAGGACAGCCAGGCCCTCCAGTTTAACACCCTGATGTTCTCTCCCCCTGCTGTTTCCCTGGCAGCATGGTGCTGGGGTGTCCCAGCAGCTGACAATGGGCTTTCAGCCGTGTCCTGCCAAAGCTCCCAGTGCTTCCAGCAGCCTGAGCTTTCCCACTGCAACTCTGACATAGCAATGAGCTTATTTCCATTAATATTTCCCCTGGAATTCCACTGGTGTAAGTGTTTATGCAGTAGCGCCCTGGTAATACTGACTAGGGATGTCATTTGACTTTGTCAGAGTACACTAATTTTTATAAAGCCTGTTATTAGGTGTAGTCATCAGACTGCCAGCACGGATTCTCCTGGCAGTGCTACAGAGAGGGATGGTTCTAGTAGGAGCTTGCATAGTGCCTTTGCTGTTCTTCAGCTATCAAATGAAAACAGGAATTAGAAATAAATAAATAAATAAATAACTCCCCAACAACCCACACATGGAAAAAGGAAAATAATCCAATTGGATTGGAAATGTGAGAGGTTAACAAAGGAGGTTAAAGAGATGTTAAAAAAAAAAAAATGAAAGATTGACTAGAGTAAATGCTTTGTGGCTGTGCCTAAAATGTCCTGGAGGCAATGTTCTGCAGAGCATCTGGCTGTGATTGCTATCCAGCAATCCAGATTGAGACTTACAGCATTTTGAAAGGTTTCAAAAGGTTAATTAGTTTTGTAGAGCTAAAAAGATTGTGAAGTACCTTCTTAAGTGTATAAATACCTGAAGGAGCAAAAAATGCTCAATATTTAAAGAAATACGTAATCTAACAGAGAAAGGCAAAGTAAGAACAAATGGCTGGAAGTTAGGTCAGATAAATACCAACTTGAAATAGTGGGGCTTTTAATTCTATTCTTTTAGGAAAGAGGCTGAACCACCTTTTCTGGAAGCTAAGGCTGATCCAGGTGCAGCAAAGACATAAAGGTCACTGATGTGTTAGAAACCATGGAAAAGCCTGAGAATGGTCATGCATAGGAATGAGTGCTCATTCCCCCCCAAAAGTTGGTGAGATCAGTAGCTCAACTGAAGTGCACCTACACCAACACCCACAGCATGGGCAACAAACCAGGGAGCTGGAAGCCACTGCACAGCAGGAAAGCTGTGACATAGCTGCCGTCACAGAAACATGGTGGGATGACTGGCACAACTGAAGTGCTGCAATGGATGGCCAGAAACTCTTCAGAAGGAATAGGAGAGGTGGTAGGCGATGTGCTGCTTGGAGGCCGCGTTGGGCACAGCAGTCACAAAATGACAGTTTTCAATTCTCAGAAAGTAAGGAGGGAGGTCAGCAGAACTGACACCTTGGACTTGTCCTGCTTAGGAGACTGGCTGACAGAGTCCTTTGAGGGGACAGTCCTTAAGGGCAAAGGAGTCTGTGAAAGCTGGACGTTCTTCAAGAAGGAAATTTTAAAGGCCCAGGAGCAGGGCAGGCTGTCCCCATGTGCCAAAAGATGAGCCAATGGGGAAGAACCTGTCTGGCAAAATGTCTGCTCCTGGCTTGGATGGGTGTAGTGGTTTAATAAAGAGTCCTGTAAAATATACAACTGGATGATGAAAATCCTTATATTTATATCATCATACATGTAGCTTAATAGTTGAAATCTTTGTTTTACTGGAGAAGAAGTACTGGGAAATTGTACAGAATTCCAGCAGATTATATTGTAGATGCTGATTTCATTTTGTTTGTAAACAACATTTTGTTTTTAAACAACAAAGTGAATGAAAATATTATTGCCATTGATTTTAATATGAGCAAAACCAGGCTCCAGATTTTAATTCTTTGTACTTTGCTTTCCTGATTAATACTTCTGTATTTCTGCGCTCTTCACATTCATTATTTGCTTTGAGGAAATTGCTAATTTTTATTAGTATGAATTTTCTTTATTAATACTGCACATTCTCAATTGTTTCCTTTATTGGTAAATAGATCCCGGATGATATCTTGCTTTCTGACTCATAAAGCTGGCTTTCCTATTTAGAAATCAGTTTTATATGCAATTTGTTGTATTGCTCAATATGTAGGTACAATATAAATAGGGAAGCTTTCTCTGTTATGAAGATGATTATCCTCTGAACAATAGGGAAATTACATTATTATCCAAAAGTGCAAGCTGGAACCCAACAGGTTTTCCATGGTAATAAATCCTGGACATAAAATATCTCCACTGTTCTTAAAATTAAGTGGTAAAGTGGTATCTGTGTCATACAGCTCTGATTAGGGCATGTGGCATTTCTGGTGGGAGATAGAAGATAAGTTTTTAAAAAATAGAAGTATGACTGACAAAAACACCTTCCAGAAAGAATGACTGAGCCATTGCTGTCTAAATCCTCTAACGTCTCCTCAAAGGATCTTTCCTTCAGTTTTGTGTCCTGCTGTTCTTTCTTGTTGTTCATCAAATGACAAATGCTTCCTCTAAATCCTTGATGTTCCTTTTGATGTGCTCCTCTTGACTCAATGTTTATGTCATACATTGCCATTCAAGGAGCCCAATCCCCAGAGCTGAGGCCTGAATAATACAGAATTGTGTATGAAAGGGTGTGTATTATTTTTAAAATTTTAATTATTAAACTTCATAAATGCAGTCAAAATAGCATATCTGCAGTGACTGTACAACAACAATTCCTAAACTTCTCCGTATTATAATGTTCCTTTTCTGTGGTAGAGCAGTGGAGATGAGGGCTTTATTTCTTGATTGTTCTATCAACTTGCATCAGTGGCTTAATTTTCCTTGTTCTGTCTTGCTTTTCCTAGTTCCAGAGGTGTATGGCTTATAAAAAAAAAAAGATGTTCTTGAAAGAGATACTTCTTTAAACGCTTTTTGTAGCACAAAAATGTCTTGGAGTATTTGTTGTACACAGAGCTTGGATAACAGGTTTAGCAGGCTGGTATATTACCCTTGTTTGAATGTCTTTCAAAAAAAGGATTTACCAATAAACATGCCAGAAGTCAGGCTGATTTTATAGATAAAGACTAATAAACATTTTGATAGCTCTTCATTAGTATGCACTGGTCATCTGCCTTATGATTTGCAAGTTTTTTGGAGAGTAATTTCATTCAAACAAGTCAATACCAAATTCTTGACTTCCACTACTAAAAGTGACAGTATTTTGACATATTGAAGTGTTTGTTTTCATAAACTTATATTTTAAAAATACTTTTGTTCTTGGAAAATGAAAACCACACCAAGTCTGTATGCAGTAAATATTCTAACAGCAAGGTTTTAAATTATACGTATCTTTACTGTTTGTTTTTCATAGATTTTTGAAAGTTGCCTTTATATTACATACTGTATCCCATTCTCCCTGAGGGTCAAAGTACTACAGTGGAATCCACCCATACTATGGTCTTTTAAGGACTGGAACTTGTATTTTGAATCAGAAAAACAGATTTCCTAGAATATAAATGCTTATTTATACTACTAGAATAATTTTAGTAGTGCTCAAGATTCAAATCTCGATAATGAGTAAACAACCAAAATAATTCGTCTGAGTAAGATTCATGAATAAAAATATAGATAATTCAGTGTATTTCCTGCTCCCAATTAGATGTTCTAAGATTAAAAGAATGTTGAGGTTTTATAGTTATTTTAGAACATTAAATGTACTCAGTACAAATGTATGGGAGCCTTTTTGAAAGGGTTAAATTTTAATTTTGTATCAAATATCCTATTTGCAATAAGTGAAAGGAATTAGAAGCTTTATACAGGTAAGACTTTAAAATTTAATTAAATAGTTTGGAGTTGTGAAATATTGTTTTCAGTTATCAAAAGTAATTCCTCAAGTTTAAATCATTTTCTGTGCCCTTGAAAAAGCTTTCAACTTCTGATAGCAAAAACTTAGTAGCATTTTATTTTGCATTGTTCTGGGAAATCTTACATTCCATTCCTGCTTTTTCTGCAGGTCAGGTTTGTCCTGCCTATCCCTTCTCCTACTTGTGTCAGAAATTTATTCTGGGCCTGCTCTCTCCAGAATGCATTCGCTCACACACATGACCATTTACAGACAAGAATCCTAAATTTGACTGCCTGCTTCAGCAATACAGCATCTGTCATTTAAACCAGCTCTTTATCCCATTTTATGAATATTTTAATGCCAAGAATATAAGCACACTTCTCTGCTATTTCCATGGAAACCTGAAGAGGGACTTGAAATGAATGCAGTGGAAAACAGAAGTTGGAGGAGAAGGCATCTCGGGTTCTCCCTCTGTGCTTAGGACAGGTTCAGGAGTTACTGGACCAAAATTATTCTCTGTTATAACCAGGTACAAAATTAATTACAGTGTTTCTAACCTAATGTTTAAACACTAAGCTGAAAATAGGAAAGCAGTACACAACCCAAAATACAGCCTTTTCCCTTTTAATGGATTGAATAGAAAATCAATCTACACTTCCCTAAGAAATCCAAGAAATGGACAAGTGACAAGCAGCCTTGAAAATAAATGAAATCCCTTCCAGCCTGAAAAAGCTGGTAGTTGGTTAGTTTTTCTCCTTGTTTCCTCTGGTATAAGTAATTCTCAGAATGTCTCTTTCTTGATTCAATCTTAGATCCATTAATTAAGAGTCCTCCAACCAGACAGCAGTTACTTTACAGAGACAACACTAGAAGTTCATTTGTTTCAAAAGACATCAGGCAGGCTGCCAAGGCTACTGTATCATTACTCACATGGGGTAAACATTTAAAAAAAAAAAAAGTTAGTATGACTTGTAGTTCTGTAATAACAGAAAAGATCAAATGTTCAAGCAGCTTCCTTTTTTTTCCTTCCCTGTTGCTCTATTCTGTTATCCAACTTGTCATTACTCTACCCGCACTTCCTGTGATTCCCCTTGTGTGTGATCCCACAAGAACCAATACAAGTGACATGGTAATGTTTTTTTTTGAAATAAGCCAATAATGCTGTTTCTATTGTCTCCTGAGAGCAGGAGAGTCCCATGAGACACTTCCTTGTGTAACTCAATTAGTCTCAGCAATTCTGATACTCCTCCTTATCTCAGTTATCAATTTCAGTTGGAATTATTAGATGGCAAGTTAAAACAATGTGGCGTAGGTGGATGTATGGAATCCTGCAGTTTAAGGAAAAACAATCTAGTCTACCGGAAATGCACACACACAATGAATAATAAAATTTGGTGATGGATGTACAAAAAGCACAGTCCTTTCTTCTAGCACTGCATGTTCTAGGATTAGTGTAAAGTACCATAAGAGCTTTTCCCTAGTGTAGGAGAGAAGGAATTTTAGAATAATACAGTAGGATCAGTTTAGAAGTAGCCATAGCAAAGATTTTTTATCAGATGCCTGATATCTAGAGACACACTTAAATACACCAAAATAACTGACTCTTGCTGTACCAGACTAGTCATGAGGAAGCTGGAGACAGTAGACAATAATTCTACCTTTCTGCAAATGGTAAAATGTATGGTGATTTAAAAAAAAAATTATTCATTTGTGGGGAAAAAAAATATTTTCAATCATTATTAAAAAAGAAAAATAATTAAGAATTTCACAGTTTTAACAAGATCTCCTTAATATTTGGCACAGGCATGGTCTCAGAGATGCTGGGGTTTTTTCCTAATTCCTTTGCAAGTTTTAATTATTTTAAACTGTGTAAATTTCTGTGCTAATATGAATGGTATGAACCATTATTATGGAGATCTGATCAGCCTCTAATGCTACAAAATTATATAAGCACTGTTTCTCATCTGGAATGTACAAGTCAGGGGAGGAAACAGTGAAGAGGAGAAGGTTGGGAGTAACTTTAGATTGTGAAGCATTGTGGATTGAGGATGAGGTGGAGAGGAGTTTAAGTGCGCCGGTGCAAACAATCAAGAGTTAGTAAATGGGAGAATGTTGTTGTAACCTTATTTTGACTGTCTTGTTTCTGTCTATTTTGATTCCAACTTTGTACTGATGATGGGTTTTTTCCATAAGTTTTATGCCTCTTTCAATGAATGCAATGATTTTTCTATGATTAATGGGGGCTCATGTGATATATAAGACTGTCAACTGCAGGAACACTGCTATCATCTCTAACAGGGGGAGGAAAATGTGAAATGAATGAAACATAAAATTACGGGCAGAAAGTTAATATGGCTAAAGCAGTGGAACGCTACTGAAAAACCTGGCATAGGTCCATGTTCCTTATAAGTTCCAAATGTGTTGATTAAATGACAATTTTCTTAGGTAATCCCACATTCTTCCTCACTTTTCTCAAAGGGACCTAATTTGAGATTCTGTGATTTGATTTGTAGTAGGTCTGATTATTCAGAGCTACACCAGATATCACTGATAGCTTGAAAAACCTATCAAACTTTGTTAAATAAATTAATGCACGTGCTGCAAACTTATGTTCTAGAAAATGAGATTGGGTGTCTAGAATTACTGGGTTCCTTCTAACTATAATTTCTCATTGTATAGATTGTTTCATTCCCTATTTATAAGTTCCTTTTAACAGCACTGCTTGATCTGACAACATGCTGTGGAAACAAATGTAGTCAATGAAATATTCAGATACAATAATTATAAGCTTGAGAAGAAACTAGTAATTCTGGTTTTTGAGCAGTTCGTAAATAGTAAGTCTATAGTAAAGCACAAGTCTATAAATTGAGTTGTGACCATAAAGACAAATATTGACTAGCACGTGACATTGTCTATCTTGCAAATTGAATGAGACAGAGTTCAGTGAAAAAAAATGTGTTCCTGTAACCTGAGACCACAATGTTGGGTTGTCTGGGGTTTTCCTAAATACAGTCTTGATCAAACAAAATTATTTTACTTTGTCTGTAGCCCAACAGATTAGAATTTCCATCTCAAATATGAGAGAAGCACTTTTTTCAGCATATATCACCATTTCTTTCATTCTTCTCCAACTGCTCTAAAATAACTTCATAGAAATTATCTCTGGAAACTGATTTGACTTGAATCCCAGTAATGCTGCTTAAAACCAGAAGAATTTATTGAAAGTGAAGACAAGATTCTCCATGATGCTAAACATGCTGGTTTTTTGCACTCTTAGTACTTTTCTCAGCTTGCAAAAAAGGCCAAGATCAGACCCAGATTTAGACCCTCTGCTTGAGGCTGCTTTGCAGTTTTCCCTTCAGCTTTCTTCCTCTTGCCTTTTCATTTTTGACTCTGAACACTGACCTTTGTGCTCCTCAGCCTTTGTTTCTTCCAGGTTAGTAGGAGGCAACCTCAGAACTCCCACGATGGGAAGAACTTTGTTAGAGTTACAGGCAAGGGTGCTAAAAATAACCACTTGCTCCTGCTACCTTAATTTTGCAACACGGACAGGCAACAAAGGGAATGCAGCTGTTGTTCCCACAAGAACAACACTAACAACACTTGCAGCTCTAAACTCTGTAAGCAACCTACCTAAAATATCTCCAAAGGTGCAATAAAACAAGAAGCCAGTGCTCCTGTAAGAATTTCAGCTGCCTAAGCTGTGACGGCAAAATGCATCCCTCTCCAGATGTCCCACAGTCTGAGAAATGGTCTCAGGGTCTGTAGGAATTCCTTTTCTTTCCTGCAGTGAATTTCTCAATATAAAGGGCCATTTACCTTTTTTGGTGTATAATAGGCTGCTTTTATTGTTCAGATACTACTGAAGAATGAAACGACTAACCAACTTTTTCTGGTGAAAACTGGTTCAGCATCAATGTGGACCAGTCTCTCTCTTTCTCTCTTTCTTTTCCTTCCTTCCTTCCTTCCTTCCTTCCTTCCTTCCTTCCTTCCTTCCTTCCCTTCCTTCCTTCCTTCCTTCCTTCCTTCCTTCCTTCCTTCCTCCTTTCCTCCCTCCCTTCCTTCCCTCCTTCCCTCTTTCCTTTCTTCCTTCCTTTGAGAAAATGTACTTATCCTCCTGTCATTCAAACACTGCAGCACTGGACAACGCAAATTACTAGAGGTCAGTGCTTCTAGTGCCAAGAGCCTTTTCCTACCTTTCAATGAGAAACACTCACTGCTTCAAATGACAGTGAAGTGTATGAAACAAACTTTTTCTAAACTGGGCAAGACTAATGGGAAAGGCAAAATTGCCTGGGAACTGAAGCGATTTTACATGGGTTACATAAAGGAGAGGTTTTCACCAACAGGGAAATAAACAACTGATTTCTCCCCAAGGATGAGCTGTTCTGACAGCCAAAACACACAAACCAGCTGTACTAGGTCACAGCCAGTACCTGCAGCAGTCTGTGTCTGACTGTGGGCAACAATGGACATTTAGGAAAGAATATGGGAACAGATCAAGCATACACTGATATTTCCTGCAATTTACCCTCCCAGGTAACTGAGCAGCAGATTGCATCAACATCTTTCTGTTTAAGTGCCCTTTTAATTTAATTGCTTCTTGAACCCAATTACATTTTTCTGACTTTTACTATTATCATTATGATTCTCTAACATCTCATGACAGAGTTTTACATTTAATTATGCACTGTATGGAAGGAATACCTGTCTGCTGTCAGATAAATGAATTTGATGTTTCTTACTTCTTGCATTGTAAGAAATGGTGAAAAAATCATCCGCTATTCAACATTTCCATACCATTCAAGGTTTTATGAGCTCTGTGTTCTCTCTCAGCTATTTCTTTTTCCAGATTGAAAAGAACTAGTTTATTTAATTTCATATGATAGTCATTCCATGCTTATGATAATTCTTTCTGGTTGTCTCTGTTTTCTAATGCTACTGTTACAAATGATTCCTCATCTTACATCTATTAGCTTTCAAAAAGATCCAGAGAGTCTTGTTTGAAAGCTGGGCTTGATTAAGTTGAAATGAAAACCTACTTATTTGATAAGCCCTCTTTTCTTTATATCATATGGGGTTTTTCTCCAGAGAAAGGACATTCACAGGCATGAGATTTTGCAATCTGTCCCCTGCCATTATTCCATTACACAAAATTACTGACCTCACTAGTGCATTCTAGTGGCACACTAATGGGAAAAAGTAATGGAGTCCTTTAATTTAAAAAAAAATATTCATTTCCTCTTAGGTATGCAATATATTGTTTTACTTCAATTAAGACAATTGTCAGGAAGCAATATTCACCCTAGTATTACCCTTTACCACCCAGCAATGTATTAGGAAAATGCCCATTTCAAAGAAGGTGCGAAGAAAAGCATTCTTTCTTTACACATACAGTATCAGCCAAAGCTTGGGTTATGAATAAACTACACAAAAGGTAGGTTAGTCAGTAGCCTGCAACAGTGAATAAACGTTTCTCTTTGTACTTGCATATTTCTGTGTAGTTCTCTTGCAGATTTCTGCACTATTTCAATAGCTTAAGGGTTATTCTAAGGATCAGAGAGCATGAAAGAACAGAAAACAGTAAACCCAGGATATTCCACAAAGGCCACAACTCCATTCATTAACTATTTCCTTTCCATCCTGCCTCAACAACAGGATAGTGACTCTTTCCATCAAAGAATAGCCCCTGTGCTTGGATTTGTCTCTTTGGGAAGCAAAGTTTCAGACCTGCTTGGAACTGTGTGCATAAAATTGACTTCTTATTTATGCATTCAACTATAAATATGTTTTTGCATTTAATGGAATTACAGAAATGTAGGCTGGATGTGATCTCTGAAGGTCTGGACTATTGCCAACAGTAAACCAGGCCAGCTATGGCTTTATCAGTTAGCTGAGTGAAAATCCTCTATGGATGAAGATTTCACAAAACTCAGCAAATTGTTCCAGAGCTGTGCTAGTCTTCTAGAGAAAACCTAACATCTAATTTGAACCTCCCGAGCTTCAATTCATGTTCATTGCTGTTTACTCTTTCCTCTGATACTGCTGGGAAGAGTTCTGATCACCATTACTTCAAGTAATTGTAGGCTGTTACCCTTTGGCCTCCTCTTTGCCAGCCCAAACAAGCCCAGTTTCCTCAGCCTCTCCTTGAAGGTCAATGCAGTGTTAAGTTACATCTTCTGGGTAGATGGAGATTGGAAATTAGGAAGAAATTATTAACTATGAAGGTGATGAGACCCTGGTACAGGTTGCCCATAGAAGCTGTGGATGCCCCATCCCTGGAAGTGTCCAAGGCCAGACTGGACAGGGCTCTGAGCAACCTAGTCTAGCAGAATGTATCCTTGCCATGGCAGGAGTTGGAACCAGATGATCTTAAAGGTCCCTTCCAACTTAAACCGTTCTGTGATTCTATGATTGTCTGGATACAGAAGGCTGAGAATAAGCTTAAGGGTCTCAAACAAGGACAGCTAAAGTCACAGACCACTTTATGTGGAAAACTATGCAACATTTCAGCTATGTGGAACATGTGTTTGAAATGTTCCTTTTGCCCTTGAGCTAAGCAAGTAATCTAAAGGCCTGGATGAAAACAAAAACAAAAAACCTACCCCACTTGTAAACACTGAGTAAGTGTTGAAAGCAAGTGAAATACATTACCAGGAATAGAAAAGCTGGACTCTATTACCATATAGAAAACTCAATCTAAGGATAAAACATCCAGGTATTTACAATTGAAATGCGGATGTTAAAGGTACTTTGAATATATTTTCAAGAACGGCGAGATTTTAAATGAATATGCTTTTATCAAGGAATTGTTTTTAAGCTAGATTTTTGCTAACCTCCAGAAATATGCAGTTTGCCTGGGATACTGTACAATGCTTAAAAAATTCCACCCCCCAAAGCAAGTATAGGTATTATATGCTGCAAATTTACTTCTTAGAGCTACGTGAAGATCCTAATTCGTACTCAGGGTATCTTAACTTTCTGGCACTGTGAAAGACCCTGGAGATTTATTTTTATATTCCTTTTCTGGGATGTTTGCCCTCTTAGAACTGCTTGTGCCCCAAAATGATACACAGAGAAGGAAAGCACATGCATTCAGAACACAGTGTCCAGAGGCTTCTGTAGCATGAAACTTTGCTGACTTTTGAGGCAGTAAAAGCAGAGTGTTAACAGTTACTTGCTGAGCAACTGAAACACAGCAAGCCCTCTTTTAAGGAGAAAAACCAAACTACCTGCCCATTTCATGATTCTCTTGGGTACTTTTACCGCAGCCCTGGCAGCACTACCCTGGCTGGACACTGTCTGTGGAATGTGTAGGTTTTAATATGCTGGCCCATCGTGACATTAAGTTTCTTTTGGCCTGTGTAAGCTGCAGCAGCACTACTTTGGCCAGTCTATCCCTATTACTGCTTCCCAGAAATGTTGACTTGTGTGGCTATTCTATCAGGCACAGGACCAATATTGACTGTCCCATATTTCTATTCTCTTGAACACACCTTTTTCTAGAACTTTCCTCTGGACTTTCAATTCTCTTATGGGTATTTATCACTATAAATATAACACCTATCACATGCCCATTTTGTGACTTCTAAATATAATTTTTCTCTACTTCAGCTTCCTTAAAAGATATGTATAGCCAGTCACAAGCAATAAAACAGTCTATGAGTATATTTCCATTTCTATTTTCCCCCTTTCCCCCTTTCCTGTTTGTGGAACAGCCTCTAATACCCTGGCCAGACATACAGGAGTAGCCTTTATCTGGATCTTCTAGCATTTCTGTGGAATGATGAATGTCCCACCCTTTCTGATCCTTGAACTCAGTAACCTTTTCCACCTTCTTCTGAGAGTTTTCTATATATCTTTTCCGTAAGTTCCCTTTAATTAACAGGTCCTAGCAGAAGCACCTATTGTCCTGCTCCTTTGCTTGGAAGTCCCCTGGCTCAAAATCTAATCCTCCAGTCAGGAAGTTTAATCAAACTTCTTTCTCAGCTCAGCTTCCTTTACTACAATCATAGCTTGGTGTCAGACTGTACTTAGTAGGATTAACAAATCTGCATTTTTCCTGATCTAGGAATATGAAATAGTTTTGATAGATAGTATTAAATATTGCTTTACCCCAGTCTGTCACTGGCTCATGTATTACACGTATGTAACTGCTACATACCAATGTTTAACTTGGCATGCACTCATATGACATGACTTGCTGTTCCACTGCAGGCCTGAGAAGTTTCAGGCACCAATTGTCAAATACAAATGTTCAGGACTCTGTTAAAGTAATATGCCCAATTAAATCTGCTTTGTCTGGTCTAGACCACAGTAAGCCTTAGTAACACTACAGGGCTTTTTCAGTCACAGAGAACATACATGATAAAATATTCATAATGTTGTTCATTGTCATCCTATACAATAGCCAAGACTAAAGGTCCTCTTGTAATTCTCATTCATACTGCCAGATTCAGTTATCATCTGCAGAATTTTATGTAAAGACAATAGCAATATTCAACAGGAAACCATCATGGGAGCCATGCATGGGAGTATGCTGCACTACCACTTTATAAGGTTTATTTTTCCTTGCTTCTCTGAAAAAGAGGTATCAAATACTGACTACTGCCTCCTCTATCAGTTCTACGTGTACACATGTACAAACTGTAAGTAGGAACAATTACAGGACATTATCTTTAAAATAAAGAAGAATTAATTCGGTATTTTACAAATTTCGTTTGCTAATATATTACTTCCTCCTGATTTGAGAATGAATCTGATTAAAAAAACCTCAAAGCAAACTTGTTTCGTGTTTAATAAATTTTTTTGCCCTCACCATATAAATAGATATCTCCCTATCAAAATCACGCAAGATTTCTTCTGGGCTCCACTTCATAATACATATGTTTCTCAGCCTTCTATAAGATCATTTCATAGTAAAGATTCAATATTCCTATAATATAAAACCTTTTACCATCCCTTTCAATTTCCCTTCATTGTGGTGGCATAAACTAACATACTATGTTAGGTTTCCACCTTTCTACATTTCACAGTCCTCATATATGCAGGACACGAAAGGAATTTTGGTAGGAAGGACATAAGTAGATGGCATGTGCATGTATGTATTTGTATGGTAGGTGCTATATTGACATAGCTGCTTGTAATTATCCTGAGCTCCTTCCTGTTTTGTTTATGATGTGACTGGCCAGGATTTCCTGCAGTGGTTTTAGACCAATGTAACAAATTGTTTGGGTGATGGGATAATGAGTTTGTCTGCTTGTAGAATAAGTTAAGCTGCTAAGTGACTTAAGAACACTTCTTAGTGATTTCACAGTGGGACTTACCCTTCTATGTCACCCCTTCTAATTTTGACAGTTTAGAATTCCAGCATTTTCCAGGAAAACTTTGGGCTCCTAGGACTGGGAAGAAAAGGTTTGGAAACCAAAACAATTTTGTCTAGTCAAATCTCTACTGCTTACCATGTCCCTTCTGGGAGATACCAAGGCTAGAAACAGGTATATCCAGGTATAGAAACAGGATAACCCAGGTAAAGTGTTTTATCCCAGTTTAATTCTGCCTCAGTGGGGTTCTTAATTTCTTTGAGAGAGGTTGGATTAAGTCTACTTACTTCTCTCCAACAGATAGTTTCTTCTTTTTGATTTTTAGATGAAAGAAATTTTTTAAAACTCATTAAATTAACATCATTTTTCCCATTTAGACCAGCAGCCACCTCAGCCTATACATCCTTGTAGGAGTCTTCTTCCTTTGAACAAAAGATGAATCATACAATAGTTTTGTATCCCTCTCTTATCCAGCACTCAATCAGGACTGCCTGACTGCTACACAGGAAGGACATTTCAACTAGCACTCATTGTAGTCTTTTTTAGAAGAAAAGAATGTCTCTTTGTATTTACCCAAGCTATCTCTTGCTTTCTGTATTTTTGTTTGTGAAATTCTTCTGCTTTCCCTCTGCCTTTATTCAAGCATAGATTGGATTCCTGAATTGCTTCGACTATGACTGTCCTGGGCAATGGTATTTCCTTCATTTATTTTGTAGACTGTCCTTATTTCAGAATGGATTCAATTTTTTTTTGTCTATTAACCTTAAGGAAAAAACATCCAACTGATTCAATTACCTTTTTACCCCACTACCCCTTCTTCAAATACTTTAGCTTCCTGTGCTTTCTTCAGAAGGTCTTAAGTCATGGATTTCTAAAGAAGATATTTGAAACAGAGAGTTTAATGCCATTTTGTGAAATAGCTCATAGCTACCAGCATATGCTAAATGTCAGCCACTATTGCAAGGAAAGCCTCTACAGGAATATAGCAACAGCTTCCACTGGTTATTCCAAGATTTACTGACATCTGAAGATTTTCTAACTTCTCTGGAAAGCAAATATTACTATTCCTGCACAAATTTTATTCGTTATTGTTTATGGCTTACGCAAGATACATTTGATTTGGTTTAGTTAAGGTGCTCAAATCCCCGACTGCCTACCAGTTTTAAGATACTGATGATGAAAGAGAAATAATGACTGCAAGATGACGTTCTTAAGCTTTTAATACAAATGACAGTTAATTCCCTTATTTGTGATGGTTTCTCTCTTCATAATTTTTCATTTTTAATTTCAAAGCTCTCCCAGCTGTGACTAGAAAGCTTTAACGTGAAAGCTGTAAGGAGATACTACATTGCAATTTGGCTCCATTTACCAGCTCTGTTTTTTTAATTACTTGCTATCTTGATAACTGGGTCTTCCCTTTTGAAAACGCTTACTTGTTCAGAACTCTTTCTGCTAAGTACACCTCTACTGTTCCAGAGGATGACCAGGGATGCTTGTGTGTCTGCAAAGTATTGGAAGCATAGAAGCAGCCATCTGTTCCTTAGCATGTTCTTTCCCTTAAGCAAGCAATTCCTTGTTCTTATGCTCAGAGAAGAATTTGCAATTAGCCCCCAACAAGGCCATCTGGATAAGGCATTGGCATTATCTTGCTTATACCCCAGCTTGTGTATAATTATAAAATTACAGCAGCACTTTTTTTTTGACCACCTGGCTATATACTCCCTTCAGGATTCCAGAACTGGAAAAGACACTGCAGACAAGAATGCCTATCATTATTTTACTATGTTTTATTACACCTTTGGGAGTCATACAACAATTTATTCTATTTTTATTATAATAAGCCATAATCCTCTCAAGTTCACTTTCCCTATGATATGTAAAGTAGTTTTACAGTATTGTCAAAACCAGAAATGAGCCTGTTATGCTGGGAGTATATGAATGGATATATACTGTAGTTTTAGTGTCAGCCCTGACCTTAGAACTGTGGATATATCACTTCTTAAGATATGGCAAGGCTTTCAGATATTGAGCTAATATTAAAATATTAAATTGAAGAAGAAATTTCTTAGGTGTCAAGATCAACAATTTACTAATTTTTTCTTTACATCACACAAGAGATCACCAAGTTTACAATAATTTAAAACTGTTCTTTTGTATGTGTTCATAGCACTTCACAATTTATGGAAAGGTTTTAACTCTCTGCTTTTGTCCTTGGATTACAGATTCCAGTGGAGGATTTCGTAGTAGAGGAACAGTGTTATGATTCACTACAAAATACAGTAATGAACACAAACCTCTTAAAATGCAATATCCTGTTGGCATGATTGTTCTGAGAATTGGCCAAAAACCTGTATTAGCTCTAAAAGATTTTTTTTCAGAGTATTAGTAGCAAAACCATTTTGACTGAGATAAAAAATTCTTGCTTGGTTATTATCAGCTACAAAATCAGAAAAGGAAACTCTGAATATTTGAAAACAGATCTATGATGGTTTTAGGGGATTATCTGTTCTGTCAGTATTTGCACTGTGAAAAGAAATGCTCAAACGTATTTTTAAAGCTATGTTTTTACACCTATAAATCTGTCTGTATATAAAGTAGGCTGGAGTGTCAGATGACCCCACCTTACAAAGGAAGAAGTAAACAAACAGCTCCCAGTATCAGAACTGTCTGACTTAGCTTGTATTTCAGTGTGCCTTAAGAGGCTCGTGAGTCAGCTTTGCCCCTGGCTGCCGAGGCAGTGCCAGCCCTCCCAGTGCACCCTGTGCTCCCGGGGCTTCGGAAATGGCCAGGAACTGCCACCAGCCTGTGGTTTTCTTCTGTAAACACAGAGCTAAATCAATGCCTTCATGGAGCTCGGAGAACACAGGATGCAATTCTGACCAAGTCAATCCTTAGCAAATGACAAGAAGTAATAACAGAAAGTGAGGAAGGTATAAGAGATAATTTGAAAAGCTTATGTAAACCAGTCTGCTCCTATTTCAGCAACTCTGCATTTTTAAGGGGTAATGTTTTCAGTATACAGCTTTAGTGTAACAATAATGTTCAAAACTGTTGCAGATTTCCTTTGAAATAATAACAATACATTTTCATTCCCAAATAAAACAAAATAAAAAGTAAATTTTAAATAAATAATATTTTCATATTACTTTTTATGTAATAAACAATGAATGATTATTCTCTCTTCATCTCACCAGGTGACTCTAGTGAAGTCAAGCGAGATGAACTAGACACAACTAATACAAATTTCAGGAGAATTAGGCCCAAAATACTTTATTTCTATTAAAAGCCAAAGTCATCCTCTTGCCTCCGCTGTTTGTTCCTTCCAAACTGGAGAACTGGCCAGAATACTTCACAGTAAAACAACAACACAAATGCCCAGACTCTGATTATTTTCATCCCCTCTGAACACAAGCCAGACAAATGGAACACATACATATTTGCAAATAGTCTTGTAAACAAAATATACCCTTGGTTTTTGATAGCCCAAATCCCTGCTGTTCACTTACCCTGGATTACTCCCATGACTCATGATGTATGCGTAACATTTTCTGAAACCTAAATGTGCTGGAAAAACATTGACCTTGCCAAAATACCTGATTAAGATATTTTCTGTATCTACTTTTGACAATCACTTGAGTGATATTTCTTTTAATAATCTAGAATATTTTCTAATCAAAACATGGCATCTATTGACACCTATTTATGGGTGTGAACCAAGCAATAAACAGCCTCCCAAGAGCCTGGTACCATGGACAGCTCCAGGAGCATCAGTGCAAGTGTCACAGTGGCAGCAATACCTCCGGAACATTCAAGACGGCCACTGATTTCTAAGGGACCTCTCTGCTCTCAGTCTATAGCAGAATTGGATTTTAGTTTCCAAACATAATTGTGGTAGTCATGCTCAATTGTTCACAAATGGAGTTTACCTACTCAGGGCAGCAGACAGAGCTGTATTGCTGACACTGTTGTTTCCTCTCCTACAGAGTCGAATGGCAGAAAGTTTGCGTCTGTTTGATTCCATCTGCAACAACAACTGGTTTATCAACACTTCCCTCATCCTTTTTTTGAATAAGAAAGATCTGCTGGCAGAAAAAATCCGACGCATCCCCTTAACAGTCTGCTTTCCTGAATACAAAGGCCAAAACACTTATGAGGAGGCAGCAGTCTACATCCAACGCCAGTTTGAGGACTTGAATCGCAACAAGGAGACCAAGGAGATCTACTCACACTTCACCTGTGCCACTGATACCAGTAACATACAATTTGTGTTTGATGCAGTGACAGATGTCATCATTCAGAACAATCTCAAATACATTGGCCTCTGCTAAGAATCCTTGGGCTTAATCTATTTTCCTGGAATGATAAAAAAGGGGCTAACCTCTTCCACTTCTAGTGGAAAAAAATTGGGCAATGCTTAATAGCCCAAGGAGAGAAAAGGGGAAATCTGATATATGAACACAGTTCCTCTTATGCCCCCTTAACCTGCTACATCATTTTCCCCAAATATATGTTCTGGAGAGTGAGAGCCTCCTCTCCAAGAAAACCACACACCCCCAGTGAAAAAAACCCCAACCAACAACTCAAAAACCCCAAACAAAAACAAAAAAAGAGATTGAGGCCTAACTCTGTGGAGATGTTTCACCACAGTCACTGCACTTTTATTCCATTTGTTTCATTCCATTTCCTACAGTGGGAGTGTTATCATGTTCTGTGTAAGAAATGACTCTTCATCCAACTGTTCTAAAATTTTATTGACATAAAAATATAAATCTCGTGAGTGACAGATAAATTCATTTGCAGGGTGTGGAGCAGAATGCTTGTGCTGGGGAGAAAAGCTAGTTCAAACCAGAAGCTACTGAATGAGAGAGTTTAAGCAAAATACTACTTAAATTTGTAGAGAATGGGCATGCGCCCACAATACTGGTATCACAGTCAAGAGTATGTACACATCCATCATGTAGGCACATGCACATGACTCTCAGCAACTACTATGTACACATTTCTGCTTTACTTTACTGTTTCTCATGGACACCTTGCCTATTAAAGGAATTGTTGGTGCGCAACTGTTTTGTGATTTCCAAACTGACTAGCAGCTCTTTCTGCTCTTTATGGCTTCAAATATGCAGCAAAACTACATGAAATGAATCTTTGAATAGGCCAAACTAAGGTCGGTGTTTCTTTTACTGATAAGGAGTTTTATACATCAAAACAGTCTCCTTTTACATCTTTTTTTGCCAAATCTTGTGGTGTTTCATGAAAAACCAAATTATATTTAAGAAGTAGGTTAGTGTTCCTTTTTTAATACAGATTAAAAAAAATAAATCACAAAGCAATTTTTTAAATTATTGTTGTAGTGTCTGGATTGCTGAATGTGAAAGTTGCCAACGGACAATTCTGTTCCACTGCTCCAAATACTTTCTGGGTATTGTAATATTGTAACAGATTTCCTAAGAAGCAGGAGCCATGGAGATGGTGTAGTATATAGCCTCCAAAGTTTTTTTTTGTTGGTTTTTAAAATTATTTTTTAAATGTGATGTGTTATTAGAAGGTTAAAGATGAGCGATATGAACAATAACTAAATGTCTTGATATTTCAATTTAATAATTTAAATTATTTACAGTTTAGTGAAGTTAAGGAAACTGAAGAGATGCAATCCTCAGCTCCAGGTTTCATCTCATAAAGAAACACTACGGGATGGAGTAACATTCCGGCAAAAGTTTGAATGCATAAGAAGCTCTGTGGGACTATACTGGAAAATCTCATATGGATCATATAGACCTAAGTCTTTGGTCAGTTGGTTCTTTCCCCTGCCATAGAAAAGACTTCTTAAAGACTTCAGTGTAAAGTTGGTGTGTAAATATATGTTTGATAACTGTAAAGCACATACGTACACAGAGACACAGACACACATGCACACTGGAAAATCACCTTCTACTTTTGTTCCCCTTATGTACTATGATTAGTGCAAGAAATCTCAGCCAAGGGCTCTAAGAAAATTAAAACAAAATGGTTTATAACATCAACATTTAAATTGTCCACTTCAAAAATAAATAATTCAAATGATACTGAATGTGTCTATAGTGTATTCATTAAGTAGTGTTACGACAGTTACTTAATTGGATAATGCTTGTGAAGTTTTCTTCTAATCTAATTTTGAACAAGATATTTTATCCCTGTACTGAAGACATGGGGTCTCTTTAAGCATTCCCTGCCAACTGTTACACCTGAAGAGTAGAGGCAAAAGAGCCAATGAGGCTATGCCTTCAAGGTACAAAAGGTCTGTCATGGCACACAGAGAGTTCATAGGTCTCACTTGTGGTGAGAAGGTACTGCTGCCTGCTTGTGATATTTGCACTCAGGCTGCTTGGCTTGGTGAGTTTACTAAAATCTATATACAGTAATTGCTAGTACAGGTTGCTCTAAACTTTGTTTACTATTAAATTGCAATCATTTACCTGGGAAATTGTGCAGTATTTGCAGCCTAATTTGCTTTTTCCATGTAATATCCAATTATTAGCCAATTGAACTGTGGAAAAGGTGGAAAGTGAGTCAGGGCTCCCTTTTCCAATGAATGGTCTATTAGATGTTGTGCCTCCTTCACCTCTTTCTTTCATCGGACTGTGGCCATTTCAGGTTAGCTAAAGAAGTGACAAGAAAACACCAGCATTCATTACAGCATAGCTTCAGGATAAGAAATCTGGATAAAACCAGAAGTGTAGTCAATTATCAGGAGGGTGACAGACACTTTATATTAAAAACTGAATCTTTATTCAACTAAGAAGGTCTTTCTACCATAAGTATTAGAGCCAATGAAGTGGAGAACCCAGGATATTTTAACGAAGGCCCAAGGGTATTTCTAAAGGAAAGCAGCCAGTTCCATTCCTCACTGAGGGAAAGCTATCTTGGGAAGGAGAAAAGAAAGTGAAGCACCACCTGTGCTCCTACTTGACTTAAAATCAGAGGCATGGGGAGGAACAAAGAAGTAAATAATCAATTTTAAATAATCAAGTCACATAATCATGTTAACTGAATAGCAATTTCTTACTACTAACTCTCTAATAATTTCCTATGATTTTTTGATCTTAGTATTCTGAGTAATTCATAGTTACTCTGTTTTCTTTCTGAAGAATTCAAGATGTTAAAATAAATCCTGTTTTATACAGAGTTTTCTGTATAAAAAATTCTGATGTATAAGAAAACTGAGGCATAGCAAAGTTAAAACCAAAAAGTTGTTCCGTCTGTTGGCTGAAGACAGGTGCTGAAATTAAATCCCTTGACTCTTAGTCATCCACCTGGATAAATCATGCAGTTAAATTTGCATCTATTTTCTCAGTTCTCAGGTTTATCAGTGATGCAGTGCACTGCCACCTGAAAGAGCTGCATTAATACAGCTGGGATTTCACTTCACCTGGGCAACAATGACATTCACAGAAGAGATGTCCCATCTGCTGCAGTAAGAATGCCATCTGTGCTTTCAGCATTTGCACTCCATACAGCAAAACAAGTTTTGAAGGGAAAAAGGTATCCTTAAAGAGTCCTTATCCACACATTCAATTGGTTATGATTTTTCAAGGGTGAAAGAGTAGAGACACTGAGAGTCAGCAATGTAGGAGAAATATTATCTCTTGGGCTCTTCCCAAAAAGAGGTTCTGGCAAGCTTAAAAATCCATTGCTCCATCCATTCCACCTCAATCTTTGCCAAAAAAGATTAAGCACCCATAAATTACAGGATACATAATGGGTAAGAATTATTAAACCTTTCCAGTGTTACCACATCATAATGAAAGATATTTTTTCCTAGAACTATTTTTGCAGTTGCTATCGCTGAGGTAATTTATCTCTGCATAACACCCTTTCACTAACATTGTCAAGTATTATGTATGTCAACTAAGTGTTTTTACAAAGAGAGAAAGTTTTGCTATTAATTTCTTTAGTGTTTGTAATTTTCTCCTCCTACTTGACCTTCTCCCTCTTCCATCCTCTACTGAACACATATATCTATCTATTTTTGTCTTTCTTCTGCCCATTAATTCTTTTCACTAAGATGTTGTTTCTTCTGGAAATGTTACTCCTCAGCATTCTCCCAGTCTTTGTGCATTCTCCCACCTTTTGGTTTTTAACTATCCCACTGTTCCTGGAAGATACTGGTACACATCCTTAGATTTAGGCATCAAAAATACTCTGTAAGTGGATTTGCTTAAAATAACCACATTTTCCTAAATTACTCCTGTTTGGAGAGAGACCAGGTGGCCTGGCATTGAGCTAGCTGGAGTCACTGACCACTTCCCAGTTAAAACAGCTACACATCATGCCAAGGGCATGTACAGCTTCTGTTGCTTTTTGTCTAGCACAGAACACATTGCTTCCTTGGCCCTACAAATTACCTCAGCTCTAGAGAACAGCAGAAATCGAGCAGTGGAGTGGTGCATTAGTTGCTTACCTCCTCCAGCTGATCCAAGGTACATCCTATCTCATTATCTGGATGTGAGGTGTAGAAGTGAATGCAAAGAGAAAGACAGTTTCTTGGCTAGCTGAAAAAGGTTGAATTACCAAGCAGAGACTAATTCTGTATCTGTAATATGTCAAATGAATTATGCCAGGCCTTGGGACTCTTACTGCTTATTGGAAAATATTTGTGGTTACCCCTGATAATTCCCCGAATTGTCTCACAGCAAAAAGTTTTGCACCTTTTCATTTATCTTTTAAGTAGCTCTCTGTGAGTCCATTCTACAGTGACGCAGTTCTGCTCCAGGATTTATCTTCCAACCCTTAAATACAGGCATGTATATTTTTATACATACATTATATTTTTATCTAAATAAACAGAATACATGACTCAAAAAACCACTTTTTCCAAGAGTAATTACTCAGATCTGCTTTTACAGACTTTTCAAAAAATCTTGTTTTCTATACCGATATTCACGAAACTGTTTAGCCCAACATAGTAACACCCTTCATACGAATGGAATTATTTACTATTTTAAAAAGGATTGCATGCATGTAAAAATACTTCTTTAGACATTTTAGAATTCATGTACAGTTAGCAAGGCTTCAAACATTCGTTTGATTCTTTTTAAGCATCAGTAATGAAACTGAATTTCTCAGAAAATATACTTTGCTATGAATTTAAACAGTATGGCTTTTTAATTGATAATTTCTACTGAAATTTTAATTTTAAAATTATAATTTTGATCAACTGGAAGAGAAGTTTAAGACTAATGTTCAGATTAGAACACTTATGAAACTAGTGCACTGTGATGAACAGCTGATCCACACCTTGAACAGAAGGGACAAAGTGAAATTTTGATGAAGATTCTGAAATACCAATTCAAGCATGGAGTCCACAGAATCTGTATCTTGAGCAGGTAGTCTTAACTTGCATAAGGCTTAAGAAAGTTAACTAAGGAAAACTAAGATAAGTAAAAATAGACAAGATACTGTTTTTAAATATGAGTTTCAAGGGAAACGGAATAAATTAAATCTGGAGCATAGGTGAATTTACCTGATTTCCTCTCTGCGTTGTCTACTTGAATACTTAACTGCTTAAAACCTCATACCTTCAGGTAATTTTGCCATCATGTCAAAAATCCGATGGGTGTTCTTCCGACAGATATCTACTGGATCATCCAGGAGCCCAGTGAGGGCAGAAATGACTCCACTTCGTATCAGCCCTTGCCTAAAAACAAAAATGGAGGACAGATTTAACACAACATAATAAAACTTGTATATATTTGAGATATTTAATCTTAACTGCTCTTCTTTACGCTGCATCTGTCTGACAAAACTTAGGAATTCTGTTCTTATTTCTCACTGAAACATCACTTCCCACACCATTCAGTAAACTTTGGAATTGCACCTACCTGCCAATACTATGCAAAGCCACTATGGAGAGAACTTCTGTTGTTTTTTGCCGGACAGTTTGGTCATGATGCACCAGCAAAGTCTTCAGGTTATCCAAGAATCCTACGAGACATCAGAATTCATTTTAACACTTCTTACCTTCAGCATGAATTTGAAATAGCAATATTCATCATTTATCTCACGATTTGAAGTGCCTCAGAATTTCTAGCTTGTCCTGACAGTGAAATTCTCATTGTCCTACCTCAAGTAAGGAAGAAACTTTCAAATTTCAAGGCCTATTGCCAAAAATGTCATGCTACAAACAAGCTCCTGACTCCTTATCAACTTAAATCCTAATCCTGCAAATATAAAGTGACATAACTCTAAAAATAAGTCAGTAGAGCTATTGATGGCTTTAGAAAAGCATGTTTTTGCAGGACTGACACTCACTTGGTTTTTTTGAACAGAAATAAATGGGGTGAACCATTAATGATTGTGTATGTACATATAGCACTGACCAAAGCCAAAAAACCTAACAACCCCAAACAAACAACAATCTCATGTTGCTTTGGCAATCAAACTGTTCATCAAACACTAACTTCATGAATTTTGAACATGATTATTCTCTTTTAGGAGAGGAAAAGAATATAAAGGAAGTAAATGGAGAAAAAAAGGAGTAGCAAACAAGGATTTTGTCAATGTTACATAATGAGCCATGTAGATTCACCACAGACTGCTACAATTTGCAAAAACAAGCTTGTGGTTGGGGTTTTTTTCCTCCCCAGAACCGAAACTCAGGATTCTTCCAGGATTTTGAAAACAGTGGTGGCCAGATGTAGTCCCGATGAGTATGATAAATTTGGTTATATTCCTTTCTTTTATAATTTCTCATTAAGTTCCAGGCAAGCAGGTGATGATGGTGATGGTATTCTAACTTTGAACTAATTATGTGGGGTTTTTTTTATTAGCCTATGTTAGGAATTAGCTAAAATCAGAATAAAGTCTGGGGACATGGTTTAGTGGTGATCATGGCAGGGCAGAGTTAACAGTTGAACTGGATTATCTCAGAGGTCTTTCCCAACCTTAACAATTCTATGATTCTATGGAAAAAAAGATTCTGCACTACTTTTGTATTTAGGGATTGATAAAACATATAGCGAGCCACTGACAAATCCTAAAGTGACGATAATTCTTAAAATAATTGTCATGTATATGGTATTACAATATTCTTTACCTTTCTAAGGTAAAACAGAAAATTTTTCCTGGGCATCTTGTGTCATCAAAGATATTGTAATGGAAATAAGTAAAGTGGGGTTCCCCCCTGAGCCTGCCCCACTGTGTCAGAGCTTGTGAGAACAGATCTGTTACTTACCTAACGCTATTGCCTGGTAGACTTTTTCTGGATCGTGGACCAAATCACAGAGTGCCACCAGTGCCCGCTGCTGCGTCAGCACCTCTGGAGACTGCAGCTCCTCATTCAGCTTAGGAAGGGCCCTCCTCCCAAATGCCAGAGGAGCTTTTGTGGGATCTATATCAGGGGGGAGGTAGGCTGAGATACGAGGTTGTGCCATCCCAAATTTTCCTCGGAAGGATTCTCCCTATCCGTAAAAATACTCCAAAATGGCTGTACTTGGTGACTGGACAGATAATGTACCATAAAGACACCTACTGACTTTAAACAGTGCTCTGTGTCCCCAAGGAACTCTTTTAGCAAACATGCACTGTCAGGAAGCAGTGAAAGAGGCTGGAATCGTGCATGGTCGTCAGCACTACTGTGTGTTCGTCTGCTGAATTGTCTTAATCTGGTTTAATTCCCACTGAACACTGTAAAGAAGAGAGAGAGAGAGAGAGAAAGCTTAAAATTGGAAGGCGGGGATGCTTTTTAAAGGGTTCAAGTGAAGCAGCCCAATGTCCAAAATCGGAAGGGGCTCAAAATAATAAAATCAAAGCAAAGGAAAACAAAGTACCTTTTTTTTCCCAAAGAAAAATAACATTTTTTAAGGGATCTGGTTAAAACCTGCCCTCAGAATTAGGTAACGTTTGACAGAATAGGTGAGGGCTGCCCTCCAACACCCCTCGTCCCGCCCTTCCCTCAGTATGGAAGGCGGCTCAGCTGACTGAACACTACGACTTCCAATACTGAAAACTGCTAACAACAAAACCAAAAGTTAAAACAGCCTCTAAACAACTCCACTTCTCCCTTCACAGCAAACGAAATAGACTAAATAATTGAAGGCGCCGTGTGCCATTACCAAGCCCCGGCTCCCGCCCCTCAGCGCTGGCCGGCCCTCAGCGCGCGCGTGCCCTGGTTGCCACAGCGCCCGCTCTTTGCGTACGCGCCTCTTCGTGAATAGCGACTAACGCAGCCGAGCCCTGGGTCCGGCCCTGCGTCACCAGCGTGAGCACCGCGTTTGACGCTGCCCGCGATGCGGCAGTTACGTCAATGGCGTAGTTGGGAGCGGGGCGCGGGGCGGGCGGGGGCTGAGGCGCGGCCTCTGAGGGGACCCGTGAGGGGGCGGGAATGCCGCCGTGAGGTCTCGGCGCGGCAGCCGTTCTACCTCGGTTCCCTGCTAAAGTGTGGAGTCTCTCTCCTCGTCCCCTTTTTTGAAAGTAATTTTAGTTGAAAAAAATTGAGGAAAACTCAGAGTGAACGAAGTGGTGGTCGAGTTAAGGACAGAAAAACAGCAGGCGAGGCCTTGGGGTACAAGGGCTGAAGGGAGTGCAGTAGTTTTGGACTAGGTTTTCTTTCCTAATCTTCTCCAGAATGTCAGTATGAACAGCTAGAACGTGTAGTAAGGGTTTCCATTTTTACTAACTGTTCACAGGAAGGTACATGGGAAGAACGGATCATTGCAATGTTGTGGCACAATTTAAGGGTGTTCTGGGTTGCCAGATGTGATCTGGCATCAGGAAAAAACTCTGAACAGCTTGTGCTATAAAAGGATAGTGCAAATAGTGAAGTCATTGAGATGTTTTTCATTGTCTGAATAGCAACTGTAATAATCAAAGTTCTTAAACAGGATTTTACAAATCCAAAGTAATTGTGATCAGCCGGAATAAAATGCATCACAGGAAGAGGTTCTGGTTTGTTGATCTTCAAAATCCATAAAAGAAAAATTACTACTTAAAAAAGTATTTTCTGGTAAAGATTCATTTTTTCTGCAACATTTTAGAGCAGATTATTTAACGTAGAGGTGATTTCCCTGAATTAGATTAGACTTCCACTAACTATGTACTTGTAAAAGTTCACCTGATTTCCATAGGAAGAACATGAACTTCCAGGAGCAGGACAAAATCAGAGACTCGTCCCTCAGTGTTAGCTCTGCTTTTGGTGTGAATTGTTCTGTCTTGTCCTTCACTGTAGCTTGGAATACTGATTTTGTTAGTGGTCATGACGTTATTTTATGTATGTCTTCTGAATGCCTTCCTCACATCCTTTGTCTATCCACAGAAGCTGCTGGTGCTACTGTTCTTGCAATGTTGAGGTAAGGAGGGTTGTGATGCCATGGAGACACTGTGTTCCCAGCCCTCCCTGGTGACTGAATCCCCTTTCAGCTCTTTAAGAAGAGAAAATACGGATCATTCTCAGTATTTTTAGCAGCTTTTTATTTCTTAAATTCTTTTCCTGTAATGGTGTGTCTTATTTGTTGATTTGGTAAGTTGGGATATGCTTATGTGTGTGTGAGATTTACATTAAATACACTTAAGTAGAAGTGAAGATGGGCTCTCAATTTTGAAATGTTTCTGTGTGGTTGCCTTGGTCCCTCCTGTACTTTGTATTCACCGAGATTGTTGAACTGGGGTTTTTGTAGCTTAATTTGTGAAAGAGCTCTAGGAGATGAGCAATGAGTCAGTCTGTGTACACATGACAGGTGTTTACGTTGCTTAGGAGGTGTTGAACTAGAACTAGAACATGCAGAAAGCAAGTTAGTGTTTGAAACTCTTACCAACTCATGGAGTTTTTGTTTTCAGAACTATACTAATAGTTCTGACATTAATTAAGACATTAATACTGCCATAAAATCATTCAAGCTTGCCAAAAGGGCAGAAGCACAAGGGTCTAGATCTCTCGAGTTTTATATGGTCACAAGTAGCATAAGTAGAACTGTCCATATGGTAATAAATAAATACTGTGACATCACCTTCTTTGGTGAATAACCCGTCAGCTACAAATCTGGATTCTTTGTGGGGCAGTGGCTGTTTTGGTATGGTTGAGATAATATTCGTGCCTGAAGTGATTTAAAAGCAATTCCTCATGGAAGAGAATAAAACATTAATTCTAAGTAGTGGACTAGCAATTTTGTTAAGTGTTATTCTTTGTGTGTGCTTGTAAAACACAACTGTAGGGTCTTCTGTACTTGCTCACTGTTTAAAATTACTGGTCTGTATTGATGTGCCCTTTAATCTTTTTAGTCTGCTGCAGAAGTGGGAGAGGCTTGTCTCCCGGTTCAAAGCCTGTTCCAGCTTTATCAAAATATGACTATTGGAATGGGAGAGCTTTTCTTTCTGCTGAAAGTTGGAAATTTAAATCCTAATAAAATACATAGCAAAATCTTTTCGCATCCTAAATTGCAGTCTGGTGTACTAAATGCTGTCTAAATTAATGAGTTGATTGACAATACTTAGGTAATGCAAAAGAGCTGTGTAATTTCTTATTCCTTGTCTTTGGTGTTTTGTACATTAGAAAGCAAGATTTTTAATGAGTAGAAAGACATTTATATAATTCAGAATGTCTCATTAGTGGCATGCGCATCCTGACTTTAAAGCTGAGATGAAATCAAGTTGAAATGCTGAAAAAATCCCTGGGGAGTTTCTTTATAATTGCTGCTATGCTTAATATTAGCACTATAACAGTTCCCCACGCCATTAGTTCCTTTTCTGCTGGGTTAATCCTGCTCTTTGTATCCATATATGCAACGATCTTTGAAGAAATGGAACTGTTTCCTTATACAGAATTAGGGACCACTGGGTTTATTTAGGAGCAGTTTCTGGTCAAAGGAATCTGTATGACCACTAGAACGAGTTTGTTGTTTTAAGACCACGGCTCTATGTATAGTTAAATTACTCAAACTCCGCCTTCCCGGTCTGTGGAAGAAGGGGAGGAAGGGAATTGTTGCAAACCTGTTGCTATGGCCACGTAGCAGGGGCTGAGCTGTTTGTGCGGCTGGAATCCTGCTGCATCAGCTGCTGCTTGGTGAGTCCTTCCTTACACTTTGCTACATGATGAATATGCTCTCATTAGAAACGTTCTTTTGAACGCCAGTAAGAAATCCGTACCCTAATAAGCATCCCCTCCCCCAGCAACCCACGAGGTTTCATTACATAACCAAATTGATATGTCTCAGGTGAGACATCTAAATGCATTTGTGATTTTCACGTGAACATTATTCTTTTTCCATGTCAGATAGATTTCATTCTTTCTGAGCTGATCTTGGATGAAAGTTTGATGTTGTGCCAAGAAATGTGGCAGCTTCATCTCTCCTCTTTTCTTCTTCTGACCACATGAAATCTGGGATCCCCTAACATTAATTAATGTGCTTAGTGCAGAGGCATTTGAAACAATGATGAGCAAGATTTTTAAATTAAACACTGCGAAATCCTTTGAGGGCTAAACTGCAAGCACTTAGGTTGAATTAAGTGAACAATTCTCTGCCCTCCCAGGGAATTAGAGTTGATGCCTTGCAGTTTCAGAAGGCCACTGCTACTAGAGTTATGCATACTGAGGTGGTCCTTTCTACGTAAGAAACAGGTTTCCTTGCATGCAAACTGAGTTGAAGAACTGCCAGTTGTACCAAAAAGAAAAAAGAAAAAAAAGAAGACAAGTCTGCAGAACTTGATTAGTTTTTATCATGTTGTCCCTGTGTTGAGGTAATTCCTGAATACTGCGTTTCTCTTTACATATTTTCAGTCTTGTAGAATTTAACTGAATTTGGAGGATGAACTCCAGCCTAATGCATTTGGTTCCCCCAGTGAGTAGAGAAAGAATAATCTCCCAGTTTCCCAAGGTAAGCATTTTTTATCCCTCTGATCACAGTATGAAGCCCCTTCCACACTGATTTGTCTTTTCATTGTGCTAATATGGTATTTTAATTTAATTTAATGTACACTTGTTGTCTTCTGTTAAAATTACAAATTATTTAATATTCTTTCAAAGTTTAATGGGACCTCATATTCCCATTCAATGCTGTTCTTTTTAATAATAATCCTCATTCTTCTTTCTAATCTTTACAAAAAGTGACTCTTGTTACAGAAGTGTCATCTTATAATATTTATCTTGGTTTTTTTCAGCAAAACAATAATAATTACATGTTTAAAGAGCTCCAATACCGAGGGCAAAGAGGAACCACAGATGGCATTAAATTTGCAAAAATATCTAATTAGGAGGCTTTGGTTGAAGAATTTGAGGCAATTTTTTAATTTTCTGTTTGTATAAGAACCTTAGTCATACAGTAGATCAAATGTAGTAGGCACTGTAGAAACACAGACAAAATATCTTTGATGTCCCCAAAGACTTTTGTATTCAAAAGATCCTTTTAAGGGAGTTAACATTTTTTTCCATTCTTGATCTCAGCCACATATTTTGCTTTTTTATGAAGAAAACTACATGTATTTTAAGCAAATGCAAGGTAAAATATATTTTCCTCATTTTAAACTAATTCCTACTTAAAGGACTAGTAATAAAAACAGCGCTTCACACTTATAAAAGATTGAAGAATCTTCATAGTAATAATGACTTGCTGGTGGTATGCTCCCATCTGTGTTTGTCTTGTGTGTCGTAGATTATTGGGATAATTGAAGGCACTTACTGTTGTACAGAAAGCTGAGCAAATGGATTTGGCCTGGGTGCTTAGGCAGTGCTGGGACACTGACACTCAGAAGGGAGCTCAAAGGATGGTGTTGTCCCAAGGAGTTTTTACAAACACAGCTGTGGGGAAACCTTACTGCCTTCTAACCCAACCCACCACTTTTCTTATGCCAGGGTAACCCTGTCCTTGAAAAACCCCTTTGAATAATCATTTAATCTGTTTTTCCTTGCCAGTTTGACTTCTTGCCAAGTAACCATCGCTCAGTTTGTCCCAGCAGCTGTTCTCTCTTTTCAGTGGTACACACCTGAGGCCTGTCTGCAGTTTAAAGAGCACTTCCATGCACAGGTCAGGAGTGCTTGTGGGCAGAGCAGTGGAACAGCTGGGTAAGTTTGTAGTAACCCAGGTATGCAAGGAAGAAAGTATTTTAAGCTCTTTATAGCCTTCTTTCTTCATTGGCTTTCCCCCCTCATTCTTCATGTTCCTCACTCCCGTATGTTTCAAGCCAGCTAAGCCCCTGCACGGGGCAGTGCCACAGTAAATGAATCAAGTGCCTCTTCTTCTGCTGGTATAGGTAGCATTGAAAAAAGAGTGTAGTAGTTTAGCAACAAAAGGTTTTTAGCACCCTTTAAGTAAACACTTAGTTCAAAAGATCTAACAGATCAGCCTTGCTGTGTTCTCTGTAGGTGTTCCAAAGGAGCAGTTAATAAAGGCTTTGGAGAGATATAAAGGCAGCACTTCTAAGTTTCTCCAAACATCTAAGAATCTAGTTTTAGTCTTTTTGAAATACACATTCTAAGAAGTTGTATGAAATGGTTCCTTAAAACCAGAGAAAAATTCTGGTAAATATATAGCATTTAAAAATCAAAATAAGTTGGTTTATGCTCTCCTAATAATCTTGGAGTTGTTTCCCCCCCCCATATA